>CM060845.1:60152500-60747500 GCA_030762175.1 Metallyticus violacea
AACATTCACCCATTACCTGACTAACCAGACATTTCTTTCGACATTTCCGAGTACAGAAGATTTTTCCACATCGCTTACCTTGCTCTTCACATCTCCTTCCTCTCCGCTTTTTACTTACCGTACGCCTTATATTGAAAAAGAAAATAAAAGAATTAAGGGTAATGAGATTCTAAGACGAGTACCCACAAAATATTCGCCTTCCGTACTTTTAAACGTCGCAAAGAACTTCAGCAACGTGATGAAAACCAATGCTCATTGTAACATGACCGAGCTTGGGCGATAACGCTTGGGACGCGTATTCAGGAGGTCTCGGGTTCAAATCTCTTAGGGCTGGCAATCCTGATCTTGAAATTTTTCGTGGTCCCCCTGGTCGCTTAGGGGAATAATTGGATGGATATTTCCCTTCTGTGTGTTTTCCCTTCTTCATTTTCATACAATTTCATTCCATTGGTTCTGTTTCAGGGGCGCAAGTGGCGAGATAAGATGGGCTGGTGCGGTGTGACGTAGGCTTGCTCTATGCAACGGTTTGTATCCCGGTGTCTGCTGTGTAAGAGGCCTTTCTGAGGGACTTAAACTCCTTGGAGGAGGCTTCTCCTGGCGTCCGTGTGTACTATTTGGAAACAACGTCCACCTCATCTCATACCTGCTTCCTCGCACAAACGGCCAGCCCTTGATCAAGACTAACGTACCTAAATGCGTTCCTCCGCTCCTAACAGTCCAATCCGATCCAACATCTTCACTGTTTTATTATTATCTTTTATTTATTTACGGACGCTCTTTAACATCTCAGATCATCAGCGTCCCATTCAATTCAGGGCGTGAAACGGCCGATAAATTTTGTTTAGTGATCTCTTCTTTCAGGCTTGAGATTCTTTTACGTGCCATAAATATCCGACATTGACCCATAGCGTTACTTCCCTTTCAAATATAGCCATACTTAGGGTTTTTATGTCCGGAAAATTCTTGGGCCCTGGCTGGGATTGAACCCGTGACATTGGGTCTAAGAGGCAAGTATGGTACCAGTAGACTACCAGAACCGACTCACTTTCTTCACTGTTGTTTCATCCCTTTCTGGGCCCTTCTAAATCATTTTTTTTTTTTAATTTCTTAAGAGCTTTAACCATAACAGAAATGTAATTTTCAACTATTTTAGGTACATTTTTTAGGTTATCAAAAGTTAATTAACCGCCAAGGATAACCGAGATCGTTAAGGCGCAAACTCGTGAGCGGGAGGTATGGGTTTCGATTCCCACCAGGACTGTCCTCCCTGACTGAGGTTTTTCTAGGTTTTCCTCAGTCCCCATAAATAGCATACGATGGGAAGGCCTGTAACTCTTCTTTCCTCATAAAAAAAAAAAAAAAAAAAAAAAAAAAAAAAAAAAAAAAAACTTTCCCAGTTTATCATTTCATCTCATGTATCACCAGTGTCTACAGCCTGTGATGCCTCAGTAGTTAAAAAGAACGTTAAATACTATTAAAAATTAGCTAATGATTATTCAAATGCTAATATTTGTGGTGTAACAGGTAACAAGAATAATTATTTTAAGTCATAATTTTCAAACAGGGGACAATTGTTGAGTTAACAGCTCTTAATTAAAACAGATTAACCAATTACATTAATAAATATAAATCAATGAGTACCTGAGAGATCTGTTCTTGGACATTCGTTATCCTACCAATTAATATTTGTATTGCAAAAAGTTGTCCACTTGTGGCTCCAAACAAAAAATTAATCATAAACATTGAAAAAAAAAAAAAACACACAATTTCTTTCCTGAGTATCAAAATAAAAATACATTCTGTTTTAAATGGAGTAATATAATAAAAATAAAATTCCTAGGTATTTACCTAAATGAACAAATGAAATGACATACACATATAAACAGACTAACATAAAACTTCGCCAAGCGGTGCGCGCTTCGCTGCCAATTGCTGCATCAAGCTATTGCGTAGCGGGGCCAAAAGAAATGGATAATACTTTGGGGTTAGTTGCGCGACCTCTTTTATGTATTGTCTGTTTCTTTTTAATTGCTTTTCATCTATGAGCTATATCTTTGAAGCGGTACACTCGTGATGGCATTTGCCTTTTAATTAAGAACTCGAAGAAAAATGTTATACAGGTTGGCGTATAATTTATTGTATTGTATGTTTATTAATATACATAAATATTGATCTATTATATTAGATTTATATAATATTTTATCAATCATTAATTTATTAACTAATTATTTTAATATGTTAAATTATATGTATTTGTTTTTAGTGAAGGTAATAATTTCGCAAATATAAATTAGTTCAGCTGCCTACATTAGCTTTGCCAATAACAAAATAAAAATTACATAAGTGATGACATCCCAACACCTAATTATTATGCGACTATGAAGGAGGAACATGGTGGAAGCATTGTATTATACATTTATTATGTGCTTTCTGTACTTAACATTAACACTGTTTGCTCGCTGCCTAAACCTAACCTTTTTTTTTTTTTTTTTTTTTTGAGTAGTGTTTAACGCCCGTTTTTACTACTGAGGCACCACAGGCGGTGGACACTGATGATACATGAGATGAAATGATAAATTGGGAAAGGATATTTTTTTTTTTTTTTTTTTTAAGGAAGGAAGCGTTCCAGGCCTAAGTTTAGGTACCTCCCCGGCATTTGCCAGTTATGAAGACTGAGGAAAACCTGGAAAAAAACCCCAGTCAGGGAGGACGGTCCTGGCGGGATTCGAACCGCAGACCTCCCGCTCACGAGTCCGTGCCTTAACGACCTCGGCCACCCGTGGCGGTAAACCTAACCTAAATACCTAAATACTTGTGCATATAAAAAGTTTATGATTATACTTACTGAGACCTGACCTAAGAATTAAGGACATGTACTAATTACTTCATCAGAACCCGGAAGTTAGAGAAAATGCCTTTTCTATCTGGGTGGATATATATATATATATACACACATAGAGAGAGAGAGTCAGATAGAAAATAACACCTGTCCGTACATTTGGGGTCGGTAGGGTGAGCTTTTATTGTGCCTTCCCCGCTATTTTTGGGTTCTGTTGTCTATTTTAGGGTTTAAACCGCCCTTTTGCCTGTTTTGGATTGTTATGGATTTATTTCTGTGAGTATTTACGCATTTTATAAGCACATCAAGTATTTCCATATATCGAAATGAAAATGTTATGAAAGTTAAATGGCATGTTCACCTCACAAATTTGTTTATACATTTATTTCTTTTCGAGCAATAACGTTCCTCTCAACCCATTCACTTAAGCTCTTTAAATAGCAGAACCTTCATTAGTGAAAGAAACGAATGGTTACCCTGGGCATACGAATACCAGAAAATAGAAAGGATGAGGGAAGTACTGTAGTTTTGAACAGTTCTGGTGATTGATCTTATATCAAATTGCGCGAGACAATTCTACAAAATTTGTGGTGGAGGTAGCTTCTCAGCTGCATAAATGTAACAAACAAATGCAAGCGAGAAAGATAAGAACGGCACCGCCTGTGCAATAAACCGGGACGTGTTCACTAAGGAAGTAATAGAAATACTAATCCGATTCCCGTATAAACCATAAACAGAAAATGTACTAGACCAGAAACCAGTGCACATTTTTTTCTCATTCTCCAGGACTATTAAAACGATTTTACTTTGTCTTGAACAACATTTGCACGATATCCTGAAAGGTAATGTTTTGTTGTAACTGGTATGGGCCCTTCCGAAATTGCTTTTTTAAATATGCTCCAGTCACTTCAGTAGAAGCAGAACGTTCTTTTTCCATAGTGAAAAAGGCTCTTTCTGACAAGTGGCCGACTGTGACAGTTAATACTTTGAAAAAGCATCTTGTTGATTCTTGTAACCAAGGAAAGTAAGCTGAAGTACTTTAACTATGTGTTAAATAAATTATATCTTAAATACATATTTTCATTAATAATGAGAGTCGGTCCTGGTGGTGTGGTGGTAACCATGCTTGCCTCCTAAACCCAAGATCGGGGGTTCGATCCTGGCCAGGACCGATTGATTTTTTCGGGCGTACAAATTCTAAGTATGGCTTCCTTCGGAAGGGAAGTAAAGCCGTGGGTCCCGTGTCGTGCATTTACGGCACAATAAAGAACCTCAAGCCTGAAAAAAAAAAGGCATCTGAGCAAAATTTGTTGGCCATTCACGCCTTGCATTGAATGGGACGCGATGACCTGAGATGTCAAAGAGCGTCCGTAAATAAACCAAATAGAAATATAATAATGAGTGATGTCGCTCTCTGTTTTCACTTTTACTAAATGCCCATTTTAATGTAATTACTGCCTATATCAGTATTTTAAGTGCCTTTTTGCCTGCCCATTTTAACTAAAATAAATGCCTGAACTTCTGGGCTCTGGGCATCAAAATAGCATGTGAAGGACTCCTCTATACCTTCCATTCGGTGCGTTAATAGAAAAACTATAATTTATATTTTATTGGTTTATTACATAGTGATAGAGGCCAGTAAACATAAAAAGGTACAATTGAATGTACTGAAAGATTTTTGAATAAACATTTCATTAAACGGATAGAAGGAGAAGAGAAATAATGGGAGCTTTCATACAGTAAAACAATATAACAGAAATATTAGTGTACTTTGAAAGTTCAGTGTACAGTTTTAAATTCTGGCCTACTTTTGCACTTCAATGAACATACTATAGCTGGCGTAGGTTGACAAAGCTGCTCTACATTCCTATGCGCTTCTAAAACAAACCTAAAAAACATTTCCTATCGCTGATGACAGGCTGTTGAGTTTACCAGACTGTCACTGTTGCTATTCAGAATACACGGACTCAATTAGCAAACAAAGGATCCAGCGTTCCCATCAGCATCTCCAGAGAAGAAAATACTTCCAGGGGCCTCCCATTAATTGAGAAAGACACAAGCCCGCGCTTCAGGTATCTCTCTTGTGGCGAAAATGGGCATAAAAAAAAAAAACACCCACCCTCGGCAACAGTCTATCCAGCGACCCGATTATGGGACCGAAAAAAACGATAGGGATGGCGCATGCGTCGAGACGCCCAGCCTTTCGCTTCCCCGTGAGATGAGATGAGACGGGCACTAGCTAGTCGACCGTGGACCGGACAGCTTCTCGCACCTTCCGGTGAGTACTGCAACCTTTTGCAACACGTGAGCAGGTTACTTAAGGAAGACGTAGTTCACACCGCGGCATGACATTCAGCTGTTTCTTAGTGCTTTGTGGCTGCACTAATGAGGTGGTGTAAAGAAACCAAATAACGATTTAAGTTAGTGTATTATTTTGGCAGATTTTTTAATATTATCTGTTAAATGGGTATTATTTATTTAATGCTTGTATATGTAGGACCTAGGTAAAGTCTTTGTGACGTTAGCTAAGAAATTCAGCATAAATGTAATCATGTTTCTATATTTATCGCTTAATTACAAGTGGCGCCCTAAAGTGATAACTATGATATTCACTATGTTTGTTTTTTTATGAAGAATTAATAACAATCGCGTTATATTAGCCCTAACACCTGAGGAAATAGTTATGATAGCATACGGTGCAGAGAAAATTCCTTCCAGGTACTTCTGACTTTAACCATATACTACACTATCTTCCTCACATTTATTAAAACTTAATGGATAACTATTTCAGGAATGAAGGTACTTTGCAACATACCCATGTCTTTGCAAAATAAGTTTGCTAGTCGTAGAGGCTATGCTTAGAATTGTAAATTTAATTAAAACAAAAGTAACCTTAATTAATTTATTTTCGACATTTGAAATTTTTATGTCTGATTTTGTTTCTGGTTCAAATGCTTAAGCATTTAAATTTTCCAAAAAATGAAAGTGCAGATGCAGGTATATAGCTATTGCAATACCTGATGTGTTATATCTCACCTCCAGATTGTATACATCTGGGGTTTCTGCAGTAACAATATTTTAGATTTAGATTTAAATTGCATAGAAAACACATTCAATAAGTCTAATTCTACATTCCTTTTTATTTTGAGAATATTTCACATATTCTACAATTTTACAATTTTGTGCACACCGTACGTGTTATTTCAATGCCTAAAGATCAAACTGTAATTGCAAACAATTCAATGCACAGTGTGAAACAACTACAGCTGGCAATTGGATCGCCATATCCCGGTAACAGCTGATAGTGTCATTCAAAAGCAAAGTCATCTGATGGTCGCTAGGATACCACAATATGTGCATAGGGACTTGGTTTAATTGAAGCGATAGAGGTTAAAGAGGCAATGTGCGATTTTTAAGCAGATTTACCTTTACTTTATTTATGATTTGAGCTTTAATCTGTGAAATTTTATAGGGATATTATTAAAACCAAAATTACTGTTACACAATTTCAAAATTGTGAGTACAAAATCTAGTTATGTTATGTTTTTTTCCCCAGAATTGTGCAAATAATTATTTGGTGGTGAAGGTTTCGATAATTTTATCGTTGCCTTCTTGTAGTGCTGGTTAAGCTTTTTCTTGAGAAGGGAGGTATAGAAACTTAATTTAATTTAATGCTGCAACGTTGCTTTAAAGAAACACTTTTCAAAAAACAGTTTAATATTTTCTCTAATTTTTTTTAGGAGCCAAGACAAAAGATTCTAGCTAGCTTGATTTGTAGCAAATTGGACAAACTAATAATTTCAACTATCGATAGTTTTACAATACACACACGTGACAGAAGTTCTTTTAAATTTTTGCTGAAATATAGCTTTAGTGATTCAAATAATTTTATTAAAAAAAATATATTTTGTACACCATAATTATAAAAATCCTTTATTGTTGGTCATTATCGCTAATAAAATACTACATTGTAACACTAGTTGCTTAGAATTACCATATTAATAATTACGAATTAAATTGTTTTCTTTGCTAAAATTCTCTCAGCAACTGAATATTAAGTTAGGATAATATTAAGGAAAAATATAGTACAGGAAAATAAAATTGAATTAATAAATGCATATATAAGTTAATATTAGATGTGAAATGGATTAGCACAATTTGATAATGCTACCATTTCTGAAATATCTTGAACATTTTCACCGCTCATCCAATTAATGAATATGTTGTATTATTTCTGATATGTCATAAATTTCTCACAGCATTAATGACAATTCAGCCTTTTCAGCTTGGACTAAAATTTTTTGCGATAAATACATTTTCGCTATCTACAATAGCAATAGACAAATGAAGTAAATAATCTCTATTAATATAATGACGTCATAGGTATAATTAAAGAAGATATTGACTTCAGGGTAATTAATAATAAAATAGACATAAATATTAGTTTTATTTTATTAATTTTCTTTAATAATTCTGATATAAAATACTATATGAAATAGTTTATAATTTTATACTATTATTGCATTCGTAAAAATTACGAACGTTGCTTTCTCGGTTATTGACGAGTTAAATATGAAATAAAGCATAAGAATATAAATTAATATCATAATATGTTACTGCTTGTTGGAACAATAAAATATTTTTAGTATTTTAAATTTTCATTTAATATATTTTCAAATAATCACCTCTTAAAATATTATTCTTCTATAAATACCAAAAATTGTATGTTTACGATGCACAAAACATAAGAATACGTTTTCTTCCATATTGAATTAAACAGGCCATCTTTATATTGAACCGATATATAGACGAATGTAGCAAGAAATAAAATATTGATTGTTTAAGGAGTTCTCAAATTTCTTGTGTTATTGTCATCCATAACAAAGTATGTAACTTTTTATTATGGTTTTGAGAGGCATATTCATGCCTGAGTAAATATAGAAATAAAAGGCTGGAGTGTAAACATTTCTACGTTCATGATTACGTAAACCTGGTAAATAATATATCCGGCTTTCGTGACCGCAAAGTTCTGTTTTTGCGTTACCCAGAAGTTCGATTTTCATTCTGAATGGTAACTTGGTTCTAAAAATATAAACACTGCGCCAAACTTGGATATGTTCTAAAATAATAATGAACAATTTGCTGAATTTTTCATTGTCATAGCAGAAATAGTCCAATGTTACAGGAATAGACATGGTAAATGTGTATGTTTAAGTTTAGCCAGTAAATTTAATCAATAATTTAATATCACACTGAAGGTATGAGTTACTTTTAATGTTGTGTTTTGTTTTGGTTGGATCGAAGCCCGGTCCCCTGGATATTCCAGCAGGTAGCTGCTGATGAACCGGGGACTGGGGGGCTGAGCCAATCAATTTGAAATAAATTTTGAATGGAGTCAGTGCCTTCTGGAATTGCCGAAGGTACCGTTTCTAATTGTTAGGTTTAAAGGTAAAGGTAGTATATCACGAAATATAGTAAATAGTGTAATTGAGAGGGGTACATCGAAAATAGATGGAGGTCCCTTATAGTTTGTATTTGCATGATTGAGCGATTGTAAAAGAGTACTGTTGTTGTAAAGGAGTAAACTTGTTGTATTATTAATTGGAAATAAATTCAAATTTAAATTCAATTCAAAATTTAATCAAAAAGTGAAAATCTACATCAACATCTATTTATGATATATCCGCGTTTGCCATTAGATATTACATTTTAAAACATATAAAAATATTGATAAATGATCTAAGTTTTAGCATATATACAAAATATACAGACATTATTGTTAATTTTGTATGTAGATTATTTTACAAAAAAGTTTTATTAACACTTGTTTGAAAATAATGCAGCATAAAGGTGGACAGTTTCATTAATACATTTTCTCATAAACTATAGTCAGAACATCTAAAACTGTTTGTGTTTTTTTAAGATGCTCTTTAAGGAATAACATTATTTTTATGAAGGCATGGCATAACATGTAGCAAAGAAAAAATTAATAACGAAAAGAAACATAGTTTTTGGTATAATCTTTACAATATTAATTTACCCTGTTACATATTAAAATCTGTTTACATATGATAGTATTAATCCTTAATTAGGATCTTGTAACATAAAAAAATTCAGTTGTGTACTATTGTCCCTCCTTTTACTTATCATTTTCAACAAATTTTTATAAAATATATTTTTTAAAAATAGTCTATATTATTCTATATAAAGGAAAACGTTGAAAACCCCCCATTCAGTTGTTTTTGAGACATTACAAAATGTAATATTTAGTACAAAATAATTGCAGAAATTTTTGATCGTTTATTTCAAATAATTTTGATTCCGATCCTATTGCCCAGTGACGTAAATTAGCTTAAAACTGAATAGTTGGGCAATGGAACATAAGTCATTAACACAAGCTGAATTTGCCGAAAATGGTAGTCGATTTTTTTCTTTTGATTGTTTTATTCGGTCAGATATCTTTCAGTAACAACTAGTAGTATTTTTTTAAAAGGGTAATTGCTTTTAAGCTAACTCGTTTAAATCAGCATAGATGGAGGGTTCCCTACAGAACTGTGATTTTACTTCTATCCGGTTTGTGTTTTACATAATAAGACTTTCGTATTCTACAGGAGAAAGAGGGCAGCCTCTAAACACTGCGACTCTGCGCACTTTTGTGTCTGTATCAGGTGAAATAAAGGAGTCCTATAGAAAGCCTTACCTCATCTTCAGGCAGCTCCCTGACCGGTGAATCCTGGGCAATGGCCCACCATTTCTCTTTGGTCTAAGGCAATTTCTCCAAGTGTCGGTCCTAGTGGTGTAGTGGTTACCATACTTGCCTTCTAAACCCAAGATCGCGGGTTCGAACCCGGCCAGAACCGATGGATTTTTTCAGGCGTAAAAAAGTATGGCTTCCTTCGGAAGGGAAGTAAAGTCGTGGGTCCCGTGTCGTACATTTACGGCACGAAAAAGAACCTCAAGCCTGAAAGAAGAGGCTTCTGAGCAAAATTTATCGATCGTTTCACGCCCTGAGTTGAATGGGACGCTGATGACCTGAGATGTTAAAGAGCGTCCTTAAATAAACCAATTAAAAAAAAAGCCCTCTCTAAGCCTGAGATTCTGGGTCCTGGCAAGTTACCACAAATGGCCAGAAATCAGTTTTGGAAAATAGGTGGAATATTTTCTTTCAGCTCTGCCAATCTGTGACGCCAGACCTTTTTGAATGAATTTATAGCATGATTAAGAATGAAGAAGGGAAACTGAGTGAACAGCATTGCTGCAAATGTAATAATCCATAGAAATCCCCTGAAAACCCCAGCTTTCTTTTATCAAAAATGTCACTATGCTGTGACAAGGAGCTGTAGAGATAATTAAATAATACATTGTTATTATTTTAGAGCCAATAGCACTATATATTTTACACCCAGAGTAATTAAAACATTATCAGTTGACATATGGGTCTATACCCTTTAAACTTTAAATTTACTTCAGGCTTAAAGAACATTTCGCTGGAAATAATACATGCAAATATTAAGTAGAACGTTATTTTGGAAAAGCACAGTACGGTTTGTGATTATTACATAAACAAGTTAGAACATAAAATTACATAACATACCAAAACTGAAACTGCAAGAATGATGATGTCATGTTTGTCTAAAGAGCTGTTTTTATTTAAGGGAATTTGCTAGATTCCGTTTCTGTGAAATGAGTCTTAGTAGAGTCTTGAATAAATCAAAGTGATAAAATCTCTGATATCCAATACTGGGCATTATACAATAATTATCGCAATTGCCGGAGCCTGAAAGTTAGGCAAATGCGCTTTCTATCTGGGTGGATATATGGATATATTTAAGAATCATATGGATTGAATAGGTTTCCGTGCATTTGGAGGTTTTATTTATTTTTTTTTCCCTGTTACCCATAATTTTTTCTTGCTTCTTTTGAATTGTTACGAATATTTATGCGATTGTTTAGACATTTTAAAAAAACACAAAGAATTTCAATATATAAAAGTGAAAAAAGTTATAAAATTAAATGGCATGTTCGCCTAAAAAAAACCACACCTATTGAAAATTTTGTTACAAATTTATTTCTTTTCATGTAGTCAAAAACTTTCTCCTCAACCCATTCATTTAAGCTGTTTAAATAGCAGAACCTACGTTAATGAAATGAAATGAACGCATGGCTACCTCGGGCATACGAATACCAGAAAATAGAGAGGGTGGGGAACTGTATTTTTGATTAGTCCTGTCGAATGACCTTGTATCAATCTGCGGATGCAATTCTATGAAATTTGTGCTGGGGATAACTTCTCAGCCCCATAAATGTAACAAACAATTGCAAGCGAGAAAGATGAGAGCGTTACAGCTATGAAATAAACCGTCCCTACAATATGTTCAGTACGGAAGTAAGAGAGATACTAACATGATTCCCATATAAACGCATAAACAAAAATGTACTTAACCGGAAACCACTGCGCATCTTTGATACCTTGAAAAAACCTTTTGTTGCTTGTAACCAGGAGAAATAAGATTATGTATGTTAATTACTCGATAAAGAAATTATTTAGTATGTTAAATATCTGTTATCCTTAATATGAGTAATATTACTCTCAGTTTTCAATTTTAATAAATGCCTATTTTAATGATATTACTGCCTATGTTCTGTATTTTAAGTGCCTTTTTTCCTGCCTATTTTAACCAAAAGAAATGCATGAACTTCTGGACTCTAGTAATTGCTGACGTAGGAAGTTTTATTTTACAATGAACTCTTCAAAAAAGAAAATATATCAGTATCTCAACAAATAATTACAAAAGATATCCTTTAAAAAAACACAAATTGCTCCAAATCAGGACTCCTGACTTTCCTGTAGAGAGCATCAAATTCACAGTGTCTGCTTCAGTTTGGTGTTTTAGCAGGGGCGTGTGTTACTCTTATGAGCTGATAATGAAATGACGCCTTTTAAATTTACAAGTATTATTTGTACTGTCTCACTTTAACAAGCAGCCTTTGGAACGCGCAGTTGGAAGTGAAGAATCAAGTCATGAAATTGTAATAAGAGTTAGAAAGATACATGGATCAGGAAGTTGTATTAAGATCTGGTGATCTACTATTGAGATTATTTGCGTTAAGGGCTGGCAGAGTGCGTCTGTGTACTGGGAGAAGCCAGTCATCAAAGCCCTATAATGCATGTCAGTAGGCTTTGTCAGTGAGTGGCTGTGCGTTCATTATGTGTAAATTGGATGCTAATTGTTCTTCGTTAGTTGTGCCGCTACACACGTGAAGCAGAGAAGTGGCAAGGAAATATTCTTCGCAAGGAAATATCCTGGAAATCGTGTTCCAGGTAGAGAAACTATTTGCGAACTTAGTAAAAAGATACAAGAGGCAGAATCTCTCAGTTTTTCGAACCGCCCCATTCTTATGGAAGGAAAGTTAGATGAAATATAGGTATATCTTACGCAGAAGCCAACAATGCACTGCCGCTAAGGAGCATCATTTTCAACATCTCTTATAACACAGATTAGCATTTATTATTACTATTATTATTATTATTATCATTATTATTATCAGTTTTAAATACAATATAAATTAATACTTTCAGTAAAAGAAGACAAATACTAATATAAAAATACTAACCTTATCTGCCGCGGCCGTATCTCTCTTTTACCACTTACAGCGGCTACACTTCTCCAATAAGCAACAGTGCATAGGCGACCCGTAACTCAAACAACCTCATTGTAGTTTTATCCGCCAATCCTTTTATACCTAAATTGCATTAACCCATCTTAAAATAATACATTTAATGTTAACATGTGCTTTTCTTCCCAAATTTGCATGTGGCCATTTTGTCTTTGAAGAAATCCATTTGTTCATCTATTTCGCTGGAGTCGCCTTGTAATCATTCTATTTTCGTTTTGAAAAAAGGGTTAACTTCTGCTCAATTTCATTTTACTGCACCCTAGTCTTAAACTTGGAACGTGTACCATGTAGAATGGGGACAATCGATGTTACTACTGAACATTTTGTTATTACAGAGGGGAATAAACAATCAACTGAGAGAGCTAGAGACGATCTTTGGCTACACGCCTTGAACCTCCAGGGTTTGAGAGAATGATTGCATTCCACGAAGATATATGAGGGGTTCGCAGAAACTTCGCCCATTATCGTGCCATTTCGGCTGACAGACATTTACACATAAATTGTAATTAAATTGCAGAAGACTTTCAAAACGTTAATCTTAACCTTAAAGTATTGAATGAAAGGTTTAAAGTTAATGTTTTTTTTCAGTTTTAATACAAATAATGTTCTTGCTTTAATTACCAACTTCATGCTTCATTTACGTATTAATTAGAAAGAAAAGTTTCAAAGGATCATATTGAACTATTTTCTGTTAGCTAAGATCGACAAGGGTCGCTTCCCAGGAATAGTGAACATGAGTCTCCCTGACTCACTGCAATGCACATTTTACATTCATAATGGTAAATTCTGATCTCTCCTTCTGTCTATTCTTCTAAAATAAACCTTTCTGTCAGGTAACGACAAAGGCACCATTTCAGTTTATCGTACTTGGCACATAGGACGTAAAACATGTTTTTTGTTACACTGACACCCAAGACGAGTATAGCAAGCTCATTTGAAACTGTATAATGTTTGTTGCCTGCATTGTTCATAAAGTTTGTTAGCTTCACTATTGCTGATGGGTTCTATTATTTGTAAAAAACCTTATTCAGGAGCAAGTTTATGCTATTCCAGGCAGTTCAATATGTATAGGAGAAAGCTCACCAAAGAAGAACGTATTAAATTATTGCAGAAGAGTGATTCAGATGGAAATTATTAATTTAGTGATTCAGACTTCATATCAGCTGATGGTGAACAGTGTTATGTATCTGACGAAGTAAATGATATACGTTGAAATCGAATACGGAACATTGTTGATTTTGTTATTTTGGTTTATTTACGGACGCTCTTTAGCATCTTAGGTCATCAGTATCCCATTCAATTTAGGGCGTCAAAGGGCCGATAAATTTTGCTCATTCAGGAGGTTCTTTTACGTGCCGTAAATCTAGATATGGAACTAACTGCTTTATTTCCTCCCGAAGGAAGCCATACTTAGGATTTTTACACAAAAAAAAAATCCATTGACTCTGGCACGAAATTGAACCCGCGATCTGGGGTCTACGAAGTAAGTATAGTTACCATTAGACCACCAGAACCAGCTCTCAGGGAAGATGATATTGCGACACTGTCAAATATAAGCGGCGTGTCCTTGGGAACAAATGGTTTTTTCCGAAAAAAAAAAAAACCCTCAAATCAATCCAAGATACAATAGCACAATATCATAAAATCTCAGCGTAGTGAAATTACAACCGTTGAAAAATATTGAAATACCACGATTTACACATTACATTAGAATCTTTGAAAGCATATTCCAATATACCCAGAAGCTGACATGTTTACAGGGAAAAGAAACCCCATGAATGTTATAAAAAGTGTGATATTGCTGAAATCAGAGCGCTTATTGGCCTACTGGTAACTGTAGGACATTTGAAAAGCAAGCTTTGGTCCTCCTATGGAGGCAAGAAATATAGTCCACCAATATTTCCAACCACAATTTTACAAACTAAGAGATTTTCCAGACCACCTCCTTGGTCTAGTGGTTAGCGTTGCTGATTGCTGGCCGGGAGGCCAGGTTTTGATTCCCGGTACTTGCTTAAATTTTTTCTAAGTAAGGAAGGTTTGGCACGGGGCTCACCCAGCCTGTGAGGACAATTAGGAAGCTGCCTGATAGAGAGGCGGCGTTCTTCGACCATGAAAGCCGCACGACAAGCGACCGGTGGGGTGAGGGCATGCTAATTACATATCTCCTCAGCAATACTGCTCTCTATCAATGAAACGTAAGACGGATTTAGAGGAAGCAGCGGTTGCCGTGGCTCACCCCCGGGCTATAGCTCCAAATGACAAAAGAAGAAGAAGAAATTTTCCATTTTTGGGGAAATATGGTTCTCAAATAAACATAAATGTTAGTTTCAATGTTATGACAAACTTCTTTTTCTTTTTTTTTTCTTTTTTTTCTTTTTTTTTTTTTTTTGTTCATATCCTAGGAAATGTCTAATCATTTACTAGAAATGTACTGACACTGGTAGGAAATGTACGAAAAAAATCATTTATTCCCAAAGAAATAAGTTCAGCCTTTGGTTTCACTCGGAACCATACTCCAGTGTCCTATGTACCCAAGAGAGATAAGTCATGGTGCTGCTTTCTACAATGCATCTCAGTTGTCAATGTTGAAAATACAAATAAGCGTGTTATTGAGTATTGCAATAAAACCAAAGGTGAATAAAATTTGTCCTAGGGTTTTTGTATTAAATATGTTACCAATATTGTAATATAATGTCGCAATGATTAGCAATATAACATTATACATGTGCTTAAATAAGTATTTAATATAGAGACAGATTTTTCAAGGTACCAATATTCAATTATTCCAGAATTCTCATTTAATTAGTGAATCTGGGAAACTCATCTTAGGTGTTAATAATAACAAAATGCCTTAGGTATTTTAGCGTTAAAAAGCACGTTAAAATCAAATTTAAACAGATTTTTTTTTAAATATCACAATTATTTCTCAACATAGCCCATCAAGGACTATACACTTAACCAGAGTGTTTACAATTTAAGGGAAAAATATTTTGTAAAACTCTGTAAACGCCGTTTATAACTTCCTCATTTGTGTTCCTGTACAGGAAGAAATCAAGGGTTCAGGTATAGGGAATGGATGAAATATTAATTTGAAGCACAAATCAATGAAATTTTGCTATTGTGTACATTAATGCAGTATTGTTAAATTATGCTATTGATAAAAATATAACACCTATTAAACTCGTCATAGAAATTAGCCATGAAATGTTGAATTCTTCCTTTAAAGTTTAAATAGTTTTAGGCTTGTTAAGAAGTGAGATTTTCTTTAAATACACTATTCCAGATAACCGGGAGGCGGATTTGTACTTTTGAATTTAAACTCTTACTTTCAGTGTGGTACTTTTGAATTGACTTTCTTTTTGCAGGAGCCGTTGCACGTCATTAATTTTTATGTAGGTTTCTGTTTGGATAATGTTTCAAAAAGGGGGCATTTGTAAATATCTTGACGAAAGGAATAATAGAATTTGATTACAATTTGAGATACTGAATTGTAAGGTAGAATCAATTTCATGCACATCTTTTATATTTTTTGGTAAAGATGAAAGGATATTTGCCATTTTCTGTAGACAACTTATAATAATACATAATGTTAACGAACTTCTCTTCTCATTAATACTTTAGAAATAATTTGGAAATCTTCGACAGCACATCCTTTACACGATGCACGAATTATGTAACTGTTCTTGTTGGTTCCATGATCATGACATTTACCTTCATTTTCTTCTTGAGAGGTTTTCCCTACAAGATATATTTGTGCATCGTCATTGAACAGGATCGTTTGCATACACGTATGCTTTCCTAAACTTATATCTGTTTTTAACAGCACGTAACTCCCTTGACTTGATTTTTGTCCATGACCTTCATATCTAGAATGTGGATTGCCTTGTAGACAACCTACGTGAAACAGTATAACTCCTCATCTATCATGATGTAAATAGTACTACAGGGCTTCCAGAATATGTCCTTACCGCTGGCATGGGTTTTTGCTTCTCGGCAGCTAAACATACCGCAGGCATGACTTCGCTTCTTAAAACTGCGTATAAATATTGCGTATGTCGTCCTACCTCAGCTAAACAGGCATTGTACCAGGTAAACACATCATATCGATTGACATGATTTAGTTCGACCACTTATTACTTCTGATTTCATTTCCTTGAGTTCTCTCAACGTGTGAGGATTTGTTTAGTACACTTTGTTCTTCAGGTTACTCTATAAATAAAAATCACACACTGTTAGATCTGAGGAGCGAGTGTCATACACCAGCACTAATCACTCTATCTTCAAACACTTTTCTAATTTTACACATGGACTCCTTTGCTATATGAGAAGTGGCAGAATCTTGTTGAAACCATTCATATGATTTCTGTTCTTCCGTCAGCAGATTAAAAACGGGAGAGCGTCAATTCGGCACCTTTTTACATTTACGTCTGCTCGTAAAATATCTGACCAATTACGCGTCTTGTGCTTATCATACACTAAACTCCAATTTTCCTATCATAAAGAGGAGTTTCTTGTATACAATTTGGATTTTCAGAACATCAGTAGCGAGTGTTGTGTGTTCACAAAACTAAGCCTTGTTTGAAAAGAACACAAGCTGTGGTTCGATTAAGCCTTCAGTCACTGGTGAAAGAAACCACGCACAATAACGCACACTTGCTATGGGACCACCTTGCTGTAGACGGTGGACATGTACACAGTTGTAAGATTTGAGTTTTAACAGTATTTTGCTGTATGTGCAGGAAACACTGAAACCCCAACTTGAGTTAATTTCGGTAATGCTTTTGTTGGCGAACGTTCGCAAATTTCGTTGTATTTGTCTTCTGTTTAAACTGTGCGTCTTTGCATGTGTTTCTAATTTAGCAATGAACCAGCAGTAACATATTTATTCACATGATCATGTGAATTGCAGTTTTGGAGAGAGGCAATTGCCCAGGGAACTTCAGCATAAATTCCTCAGGAACGCAATGAGCTAATTAATAATTATAACAACATTTAAACACAAAATGTAAGCCAACTGTCTTGCCATCTTCAGGAAAGTTAACTGGTGACTGCTCGGAAGTTCAAGGACAGGCAGGCAGGAGACCTCGAGTGTGGAGGGAAGCCATCCTTAGCGCAGACGCAAAACGAGAGAATTTTTTTTTATTTATTTATTTACGGACGCTCTTTAACATATAACAGTGTCCCATTCAATTCAGGGCGTGAAACGATCGGTAAATTTTCCTCAGAGGTCTCTTCTTTCAGGTTTGAAGTTCTTTTTTGTGCCGTAAATGTACGACATGGGACCCACGGCTTTACTTCCCTTCCTAAGGAAGTCATACTTAGGATTTTTACGCCCGAAAAAATCCATCGGTCCTGGCCGGGTTCGAACTCGCGATCTTGGGTTTAGGAGGCAAGTATGGTTACCACTAAACCACTAGGATCGACGTGCGAGAGGTGAGGACACTCTGAAAGTCGGTAATACGAATATAAAACTTTTTCGAGTGGATTGTTGTCCACTAATATTAGACGGAATTACATTCTGGTCCAAAGTATTCGAAAAGCTGCGCTTTTCTGATAAATTATTATTATTATTATTATTATTATTATTATTATTATTACTATGGTTTTGGTCAACCTATGTCGCTATTCCTTTAATTTACTTTTCAAACGGCCCAACGATAATGCATAATTAGCTCTTGTTTTTACTTTCACGCTCACCAAGATTATTTCTTGGGACATCAAAAGGCAGTGACCACCAGCTTTTGCTGGCCCTGCATGCTGCACAGTTAAAAAAATATATAGTCCTCTGAAGCGCATGACGACTTAAAAAAAACACTCCAGGCTAGTGAGTAGATATGAAGCAAATAAAGATTATTTGAAGTCTTGTCGTTCGCTTAAAACTTTGCCTAAACAAAATTTCAACATTTGGGGCCTACTTAATGGGTACAACAAATTGTTAAAGTTATAGCATAATGAAGAAGTAAGAAAAAAAGGGAAAATCTAAAAATGTCTATTGACGTTATCAGTACATTATGCAAACAAGAAATTTTGTAGAGCTGAAAGAATATTGGGGGAAAATGGCAAAGAAATACAATGATATGAGGCAACAACTGACAAAGAAATCAAAAATGCTCCCTTTTCGCTTACATGTTTTCAATAAAACTACTCTTGATTCGGGTTTGTGAAATGCTCTCCCAGTCTGGCGAGAGTGTAGCCGATTTCTGAGGTTGAGATGCCTGGAAGGAGCAGTTACGTTATGCCAAGGTTAGCTGCCGGTGGACTGGTAGAGTTCAGGAGAATTTGTAGCCTGTTTCCCAAACATTCACCTAAAGACCAGAGGGGAAACTTCTAAAAAAGTTCAGCCATGAAATTCTACCACTACATTCCACTACTACCCCATGTTTTTCACGTTTTCTTGCATTTAGGGCAATACTTTTTTCTTACATAGAGAACTTGTAGATTTGATAGTTTAAGCACGACACGTTAAAAATTCTGTAGTCATGTACAGTTATTAGCATTTTGTAATAAAAATACTGTGCTACTTATCCCCATCCCTGGTCTCGCACAATATGAACCCATAAACCGCCACTACCTTGTACGAAGTTTGTTAGAAAGTGGCTCATAATTTCGACAATGTCCACATCGTCAAAGTGAATAATTTTGAAATATCGTAGAATCAGTGCAAAGAGGCCGGAATGCAGGTCAGACTATTTTACCTTCAAGCAAGTGGTACATCAAAGTCTGTCTCTTCTGATTTGTGCTTTGCAAGACAACCTCTGCAAGAATCAAATGTGCAACAGGAAAACTGCTGAAACCCTGAACAGTTCGATCCGATTCTCTAGACTTTTCCCTTTTTCCGACAGTCAGGAAAAGTTGAGAGGCGGCAGTTTTATGAGTCCGGTTGGCGTCTCTAACGGTTTTGAAAAATGCAACTTTGTATCAGGGTTGGGGGGAGGGAGGACTATTTAGGAAAAAGAATTTCTTATACTTATTGATTCGTCACTCTCGCAAATACGTTTTTTGATTATGTTACCCAAAACAGTGCATAAATAAGCTGTAATGTTGCTGACATGTTTTGTTACTAAGTCTGTATTTGCTTATTAATTGTACACATTCCACAAACCACGGCTTAAGTTTAACTTTTCCCTCTTTCTTGGTTGAAACGTTTTTCTTCTCCGAGAAGCTTTAAAATGGGATTCTTTAACATTACACAGATGAGTGGCTGCTAGAAATTACGTTAACTTTCAGCCTGTTCATAAATATTTATGAACCTCAATGAAAGGATTAGCAATAACCATCTAAAAATACCTTCTTGAGAATTACATATTTCAGAAGTTACAAGCTTATGTTAAATGTGGGAATGTAACTTAGGAAATGGAAGGCGCCGTACAACATACTACCCGCATCTCACTAGCAGAACTGACTGCTTTTATCGCTATTTGATGTTAAACTTGCGGTAAGCAAGAGGGGAAACGTATGAACGTTCTATTAGTGAGAGCTTACATGGCCTTCTTAACGGTCCTCTTTCTCATCTTCCCGTCGTGTTTGTGACATCTTTCTGCATGTCACATCTTTGCTGCATTCGTAAATAATCCACACGCAAGGAAATCAGATTTCGCGCCCTGTGAAAGTACAATAGAGCGTTGTTTGTACGAACTAATTGGGGTCAGCTAAATTTGAATATTAGACGGTTCGAATAACCAAACATAGAAATAACAATATGCGTAACATTTAAACGTTTCTGTAACGTTTCTGCATTTGACTGTATTGAACATAATATTTTACTGACTAAACTTTCTTACTACGGTAATAGGGGCTTCCCTTAATGTTTTTTTAAACCCAACTTAATGGATCGTAAACAATATGTAGAAACTAGAGAGTGTAAACTGGAATATAAAGACGGTACGGTGATGTGCCTCAGGATAGATATTAGGCACTTTGCTGAACATCATTTAATTTGGTTTATTTACGACGCTCTGTAATATCTCAGGTCATCAGTGTCCCATTTAAATCAGGACATGAAATTTTGCTCATAGGCCCCTTCTTTCAAGCTTGAAGTTCTTTTAAGTGCAGTAAATCTACGACATGGGATCCACGACTTTACTTCTCTTCCGAAGGAAACTATACTTAAGATTTTACGCCCGAAAAAAAATCTGTTGGACCTGGCCGGGATCGAACCCGCGATCTTGGGGTTAGAAGGCAAGTATAGTTACCACAACACCACCAGGACCGACGTTGAATATCATTGTGGTTAATGACTTACCGATACAGATTACAAACTCTTATACCAATGTTTGCTGACGATACTACAATTTTGAGCGTAAATTCGAATTTAAGGTGTATTAAATCAATGATGGAATGTTCTATGGAACAGGCTAGTAGCTGGGTTTTTAATTAATGAGAATAAGACTCAACATTTTTATGTAAACCAAACCTTGCAATTCATTCAGATGTTGCATACTCAGATATTAATTTTTAGGTATTATTTTAAACCAGAAATTATATTTTAATTCACATATAATCATGTATATAACAGATACTTTAGAACAGAGATTCTCAGCCTCTGGTACGTGAACTACAGTCGTGTGGTATGTACATTTGTAGCAATAGAGATAAGTTTATGTTTGTATTATAACAACAAATACTTGACAGTTCTACTATAACCAAACGGAAACAGTAGATTTTACATTGTCACATATGATACTGTACAAAAACAATACGGAAGTTCAATTTTGATCCAACAACAATGACAGCGAACTCGAATATATTTTATTAGATAACAATGGCATACATTTTGTCTTTTAACTGCGAAACGCATTTACAGCTAAGAAACAGCGGTGTTACATTATTGTTGTTGAATACGAGATTTTATTAGTAAAATTGTCAGATTTATGTGTAGTTTGTGTAGATTCAGAAGAAGTAAACCGAAACATGGATAAGTGGTTAATTAAACAACTCTGCTCGAAAAGTTCAAAGAGAGAAATGAATGTAAGCAGGGTAAATAATTCTACTCTGTCAGAAGCCACTACTTCTAATGCTAAGCATCAAACAGAGGATATCATTGTACATGAAAACAACAAAAAGCCCCATACACAATACGTAAGTACAATATAAACTATTTATTATATAACTTCACATTGTATGTTGGAGATGGAGGGAAAACCATCGCAATACTGCAATGCGTGATTTGCCATGAAACATTTCAAATCACTGGATGAAATCTTCCCGTTTGAAACGTCATTTTGACACCAAGCACTGTGATTTGAAACACAAACCGTTGGAATATTTTCAGAGAAATCTATCAGATTTGTCATTAAGGAAAGGGGAAAAAAGTTTATTTGCAGGATCTAACATTAAGGCTCTGCAGGCATAATAGGAAGTCAGTTTAAGCGTATAAAAGGCGGGAAAACATCACACAATCGGATAGTCATTAATATTACCAGCAGCTATAGATATAGTTAAAACAATATTAGGGGCAAGGCAGCAAAACAACTTCTCCAGTGAATATCTAATTCTAAATACTAATACAAGAAGTAACTAAAAATTACTAGTATTGTTATAAATATGGAGAAACGCTTATTTTGCCTTGTACCACCAAATTACGCATTTCCCTCGTAACATTTGCTTACTAGTACCTCTATCATCTTGAGATGGATATATTGATACGTCACTGGAAAAGATTGAGATCCCCTGCTCAAGAGCTTTGTATTTGCTCAAAAGTGTAAGATTTGTGCCTGAAAACTACATTCGTAGAGTTCTTTTTTCATTATTGTATACTCTACTATGGTTTAATTTTATGTGGTAATAGTAGTGTCATATGATGTTTTGTTTGCAAAAAATCGTATTTTATCTAAATCACCATTTAAAGCACATTATAGGTCTCTGTTTGCTAATTTCAACATTTTCACTGTAATAAATTGTATATTTTTCAGTGTTTACTTTATGTAAAAAGCATGTGGGTAGATGGTACTAGACATGAAATTCAACTCATAATTCAAAAAGAAGCTCACGTTTGTAAATACCTGAGCAAGTCTTTAAATTATTGTCATGTAATAGATTTAAAATTGTATAATGTTTTAGATAATAGTGTGAAAACGTTGTTTGAAATGTATTTAAACACAAGTATTATAATTGGTTAGTTGATCATCCTTCTTAGAATATAAATACATTTTTTCTTTAAAAATTTTTAAGGTACCTTTTATCTGACTTTGTCTATTGCAATTTTGTATTGCTTTACGACAATAAATAATTGATACTGTAGGGTAATATTACCATTAAAATTCATATTTGCTTCTTCGATGTTTTTTTTTTTTTTTCCCCTTCAAACCACTCTCGCACTCAAAGTGTGGATGCAAATATATTTATTTTTATTTAGTTTATATCACAGATAGTGGACTTCCTATACACTTACTGGAAACTATTTCCTCTCCCCCACCTTCTTTTTCTACACGATTTACCATGCCAAGCATGCTCTACAAAGCACAAGCACTTAAGCATAGAACAGAACACAACTCAACGTGACACTTCAACTGAGAAATCTGTTCGCGTTTATTGAAGTCATGTGGTGGACAAAGAGCAGACAGAACACTGTGGACATGCCTTAACACCCCCCTGCTCCTCGAGTGTGAGTGAAGTGCATGCTGGTGATCGTGTTTGACAGCGTTGTCATGTCTTATGCTTTCTGTGACAAGGTCTATGAGATGAATGCAACTCAATGGGAGTAAAATGATGTATATAATAATAATAATAATAATAATAACAATAATTATATTAAAGTAATGACAATAATAGTGATGATAATACAAATGACAATAATAATGATTAATAATAATTATAATTAGCTCCTCTATACTCTTACCACGGGAATGTAAACTGACTAAGAAAACAATAATTAGGAGTTGGTTAGAAAATTGAAAATACTTTCAAGTCTCGGAGTTTCTTGAATTTGAAGCTTATACTCTTTATTCGTAAATTATTCTCAGTTATTCTATATCATACTTTAGTATAAACTAAAAGTCTACTCAATGTCTTAATTCATAGTCAGTACGCTTTGTTTTTTCCTCCATTATTCGGGTTAATCATTATCGCATATCTTATACCGCAGCAAGTTTCGAGCAAACTGGTATCGATAAGGACAAATGTTGTTTTATTTCTATTTATTTGCTCTAGGTTAATAATATTTGAAAATTTCTTGTCAGCAATAGCATCAACGATTAATTGGGTGAGATATTTTATGATAGAATACCCCTTTATTAATCACATTTTTAAAATGTGCTTTACAGTTTTAACAATCTTTACAGTTTTTTTTTAAAGTTGTTTGTATTTTTTTTTGTGTATCCCCCATTTTTTGGTAGGGGTTCTTTGAGATGAAGGACCAGTAAGGTTTAGATCATCTGAATTTTTTTCGCAGTTACCTCGCTGTCTAAATGCAGAGAAAATCAAGCAAACAAACCTGGCATGCCTTAACATTGCTAAATAACAACTAAAAGCTAAAGTCTGCCCATTAAGAGATCGAGTAGACAAAAACAAAACCACGTTAGTTTTGACAACAGCGCGCCTTCAACGGTTTGTGTGACGCTTCCGCTCTCTAAATTGTCCCTTAAAAAATACAACTTAAGTCTGAAAGCTCACTTCTTTTTTGTTAAAGCACACAATATTGAGTACTAAGCCACTTTAACTATAAAAATACAATTTATTGAATGTCTAACTAGAATAATTCATACGGTGCGCGCAACTGTGATTCCCCTGCAGGTGAGAGAGGGGATGACTCAAGAAGAAGCACTCAGTATGAAAGTAATATGGCGAAACAAGTACTGATGAAAGCGGGAGAGCTGGCTAGTCAGAGGAATGTGCTGATAACGCAATGTGTTAGAGGAATGCATTGTTCAAGAGTAGTGCACGTCATAAACGGAGTCTATGCTTATGCTATGATGCGTTAAGAAAACATTGACTACTTACATGCTTAACATTTCCTAACTTAATAACGAATTAATAAAATATTATTGAACAAATTCAGAGATTTCATTTCAGGTCACTACATATCATGAACTTGTTACTTTATATTAATGTGTCTGCTTATTAATGCATACCATTAATAAAGATTTAATTTTTAAATACAGCGAGGCGATTTCACAATATTTGTGTTGTGGTTAATATTGCTGACGAGTGTATGTACAAATATCACAAAGGGAGGTTCCCCCTTCCCCAATATATAACTGAAGTCGGCGCATGTGCAGAAATGAAGAAAGAAAAGGCCATATGTATATGTTTTTGTAACGCTTGCATATTAATTTATCCACTAACATTTTTCTCTCTTAGCAAGAGTTTTACTTTGGACCACGCAAGTTAGTTCACACATGCATGAGGACAAACTTGGTCATGTAATTTTAATATTTCGTCAATGCGGAACACTTTTTCTTGTCATTTATGGATCTCTGTCAATATGTAGAGTTTTAATATTCTCACATCTCTTGACAAACGAGGAATGCTATTTTACAACTATAATTTCATTCCTTCTTTTACAGGCGTATTTCGAAAAGGAGTTTGTTTTCCTGAATATTGCGGGTATTATCCATAACCACAATACTCTCCTCTGGAAGGTTGGAAAGAAGCTGATTGTTAATCTAAAGCTCAAAGTTTCTGAAATTATTTTGATCATGATCATCTCCAGAGATATTACCTGCTTGAAAAATTAATAATAAGTTCATCACAAACACTATTGTGGTTCCTGCATGGACGACAATGAGGGGGTTATGGAAATTCGGCTTAACCAATACGTCTGGTTAACTTTTATTTTGCCAAATTTTCCTAATTGTTGCATTATTGTCCACCCAAGTCTCATTAATATATATATATGCATACGTATCAAAATGAAACATAAACTCTTGGAGCAATATAACTAAAATAACAAGAACTAGAGAAGCAGAAATATATGATAATATTGTGCTATTATGTGCATATATACATACAATAGTAAGATTCTGTTCCCTAAAGCGGCGTATTGCTTTCAGATACAGCGCCATTCCGTTTGGCTTTCAATTAAATTTTTCCTTTAATTTTAACACTTTTTCCATTTGTAGCTCATTTCTTTAAGAGCTCATCCCAAAAAGTGAACTCTTGAGGAAATGCAATTCTTTCTTTTTCGAATATCATATAAAAATACTGGACATGTAGGAATTTCCTTTCTCGCTAAATAAAATTCATCTATGCAACAGCGTATCCCATTCATACTGATAGAAATTGGTTTTGAGTTTGTCAGCAGAGAAGCAAAGAGTGTTATTATGAAGGTTTGTCGAGGGTGGTGAGCTTGTGTTCTAATTCAGAACTACACTTGACGTTACACCGAGAATCATTCTGGTATGAAGTCACGCCTCCTTTCACATCGGCAGCAGAGGGCAGCGGAGAAAACCGAACGCCTTACCGAAACTTCGCCTCCTTATTGTGTTAGTTTTGAGGTGTGAATGTTATCGCGTCACGTCGATTATTATTTTTTTTTGTTAATAATGAGTGCATTAAAAATTTGGTGTGCTTGGAATGTGAGAGGGAATATGAGTGCAATAAAACTCTGAGAAATCGCCTATCTAAAATACATCCGGAAAAGTTGGATGTTTTCCCGCTTCTTATAAAAAAGAGCAACCGACGCCTGTCATATGATATGTGATATGTGCAATAAAATTTTCAATTATGCATTCATCTTCAAACGCCATCAGAGAGATTATATTCGTCGTAGGCACAAAGCAAGCCTGATATATTTTGTGCAGGATAATGATCTGCACTGTAAATTCAAATTAATCTGCAGTGAATTTAATACATGCATACGCAGACATTCTTGCGTTGATTCCAATGTTAAATAGAAAATGTGTAAACACATACACAGCATGTCAATTAAAGATCCGCTATGAATATCAGATAGCTAAACATAATGATGGTAATGACTTAATAATAAACCCTAAAAATGTTTCTGTTCTTAATGAAAAGGAGGAAATAGTAGCCCTAGTGAGCAAACAAGAAAGTCACAACTTATCTATGTTCCTATCAGAACAAAAAGAAAAATTTTCTCGTGACTCGTGAGCGGAAGGTCTGGGGTTCGAATACCGCCAGGACCGTCCTCCCTGACTGAGGTTTTTTCCAGGTTTTCCTCGGTCTTCATAACTGGAAAATGCTGGGGAGGTACCCTAAACTTAGGCCTGGAACGTTTCCTTCCTTAATTAAAAAAAATCCTTTCACAATATATCATTTCATTTCATGTATTACCAGCGTTCACAGCCTGTGGTGCCTCAGTAGTAACGTTAAACACCATTTAAAATGGTAATCATAAACATAACTTTCGAAGAGAGTCTGGTTATATAGAATTGCTAGCATTAATCAAATCTAATGCTAAAGAGTATGAATAATACGAAATTGCTAATTTTTCGGATCACGCTGTATTCCGACTGCCACTTAAACCCGGTGAAGATGATAGAGAGTTACGTCGCCAGAAATAACACGACCTTGAAACTTCAGGGCGTGCGTGCACTAGTTGATACAGCATTCCGCGATTTACACCTTATAACTGGAGTGCTTATGTCCAACATGAACAAAACATTTAGGATTTGGAGAGTAATATTGACGTCTCAGTAGAAAAATGCGTGATATATCTAGACAATGATGCATCGAGCGGCACAGACATCCAATCTGGAGGGTATAGAATCGATGTCAAGCTCAGATTAGTGAAATGCTGATAACGTACAGTAAATAACAATTAATTTCCATGCCTAGTGTGCTGCATGTTATTTACAGATAAGATAGTGGTGGAAAACCTTTATTGTACTTAACGCAACGAAAGTCTTTTCTTCCGTCCAGGTATACAAACCGTGATAATTTACGTCTACTTCATTTTTCTAGTGCAGTATACTATTAGACTTGGCAACAGCACAATTTTTTGTCATAAACATGGATCGAGTTACCACTTTTCTCCAGGAATGGGAAAGAGAGGCAGGTTTGCATATTCTTGGATTTAAAACGTTAAAGCGTATCAACAACATGATATCTGGGTGGAATGCAGTTCATTAAACCTGACGAACAGTTCGCGGAAATGAAAACTTGATGTACTATCCTAGCTATCAGAGAGAGTGAGGTAAAGGCTTATTGGAGTCAGCTGATTAACAATAACAAGAAACTTGCGCTTAAACTTTTCAAAAACACGTCTGTAGTGCACAGGTTTAAACGAAGTCTTCAGAATGTTAAGTCGGTTTGGATATGTGACGTTTAGGAGAACAGAAGCTCGGATAAATAATGGACATTCTACTCTATTATATACAGAGTTAAAATTCAAGAACAGCTGCATTGTTTGTTATTTTTTAGATCACAGTGCGTCTACTGAAAAAAAAATGGTGAATTTTGTTAATGAGTATCTTTTATTTTTCCGGAGTTTTTTCTCGTTCTAAGAATAGATGTATTTATATAGTACACATTCAATTACTACGTTTTCCTATTGCTATAGGTGTAGAAGTAACTAACGTTCAAAACCTGCTTTATCGTACAAACATTAGGGAATGAGAAAAGTACAATTTTTTTCTCAATTTGCATGCAATTTCATATTTTATGCATTTGCGTTCACATATGCAAGTTGTAAGTATGCGATCAACTGGAAATGAAATAAAATGAAAATAGGATTGTATTGACTTAATACAAAAATCTAGACATGGTTGCTTTTGACTGAAGGTAAAGGATCTAATTTTTCAGTTTGAATGAAATCAGGATATAGATTGCATTTCTGAAGCATTTTAACAAGTACACTATTCAATATTAATGACATTTAATTAAATTATTAATATACTTAAATTTTATGAACATAGTTAATATTTAAATATGGAATCCTACATCATCTTCTTTACGTCACATCACATTTCCTGAGAAGGAAGGAATATACGTTAACAGTCCCTTGTGCTTTCCTAATCCTTAGATAAATTTCCTCAAATCTTCAGAATATCAGAAACCTGATTCTCCAACTCAAATTATTTCACAATAATTCATACCTTGTCATTAATATTTTAATAACATATTTATCATTCGGGATAAAAAAAAAAGGTTTGGAAACGCAAACCACAGTAAAACTTTTCATGCAATGCATGCTGGGAGTGATAGCATATGCTACAAAATCATGTTTGAATGATTATAATGATATTTGAACAAAGAGACTGTTTTCAGGATGGTCAACTACAAGGGATTTGAATCTGGAACCTCCCGAATGCGAATCCCAAGGACTGGGGCAGATCTCGATAAAATACACCCTTAACAGATAACCCCATAAGCACTATCTAGTGACTATAGGTGGTGCATCTGGGCAACCATAAATTCACAGAAATTATTTTTATCAAAGAAAAGTCTGATTAAGGCAACAGAATAGTGTGTCCGATAAAAGTATTCCTGATTCAAATTTCGAAACTGCTCAACAAACTCCAATCCTGTACAAATATAGTGTAATGTAATACATGAATAGCATGCATTAGGCCATAATGTACATATTTTAGGAATTGTAATATAAAGATAGATGAAACTAGAACTATAATATATCATAGGGTTTCTGCAATGTAATTACTTTAAGTATCACCAAATAAAACTGAACTGCACACAACAAATTTATCTAGCAATACGACCTTGATGTAAACTGTGTGGTTGATGGTAGTACAGGGAACAACACCGATGCCTAAGTTACATTGGTGGGTACACACATTTGATCCACCCAATGAGTCGGTAACAATGCTTGTGCAGTGGTAACTATGATTGTCTCCTAAACCCAAGATCGCGAGTTCAAACCTGTCTCCTAAACCCAAGATCGCGAGTTCAAACCCGGCCAGGATCGATGCATTTTTTTCGGGCGTCAAAATCCTAAGTATGGCTTCCTTCGAAAGGGGAATAAAGCCGTGGGTCCCATGTCGTACATTTACGGCACGAAAAAGAACCTCAAGCTTGAAAGAAGAGGCATCTGAGCAAAGTTTGTCGACCGTTTCACGCACTGAATTTAAAAGGGAAGCTGATGACCTAAGATGTTAAAAATGTCCACAAATAAACCAAATCATTTAAAATCCAACCGATGAAACATATAGTTCCAGCTTTTTATACTTTATATTTCTCTGACACAAAAACACTGTACTTTTATAAAAACAACAAAATATAGATTCACATTTTAAAATAATATGCTATTTGTTTAACAATTAAATAATTGTCGCATATCATTTGTCTTCCTATTTCATGTAAGTGACCAAAAATGCTACCTTGATTAACTTGCCTTAACTTCATTTATCTTGAAGCCTTTAAGTTTCATCTTCGGGTGATCTGCCAGATTGTTTACACCAATCAATTTCATTAATAGCTGCAGCCCATATGCCAAGAGTGTGTGCTGCAATTTGAATATGCTGACAGTTTTCACCGAAAAGCTTTAACCTAATAGCAATGAAGAAGAGAAGTGAAAGAAAACAGATCTCATATCATCTAATGCAAAGATAATATCAAGATGGATAGCTTTCTTGCGCCCGCTTACATGCAGCCTGTCTAATGCACAAACAATTCATTCAATGCGTTACCATTACAATTAAACTCACAAAAGTGGCCAAAAACGCTAATGCAAAGACCGTCCCTTGACTTAGATTTTATCCAGATTTTCCTCTTTCTCCATTAGTGACAAATACCACTGGGAAGTACCCAAACTTTCCAAATTTATAATTTATCTCATGTACGGTGCTAACACTTGAGACTCGCATTCAGGCTGTTCCGAGTTCAAATCCATTGGGGCTGATCATCATGAACTTGGATTTTTCGTGCTTTTCCTTGGCCACTTAGAGGAATGGGTTGGATATTTACATTTCAAGAGTTTTCCGCTCTCCCATTTCATATCATTTCATTCCATTGGTTCTGTACAAGGTGCCAGGGCGAGGGTGGTTGGCGCGGTGTGACAGTGGCTTGCGCTTTGCAAAGTGTCCTAGCGTCTAGAATGTAAATGGACCTTCTGAGGGGCTCGTATAACTCAGGAAGGATTATAATGGCGTCGGCGTGTTCTATCTGGAAGCAGCTGTGCAGACACCGTTATGGATCCTGGCCGCCCGATGTCTCCATCAACTCATTCCTTCTTCCCAGACACAAAGGACTACTCACGAACATGACTCAAGTACAGAAAGTGTCCTCCTTCGCCTCTAATTGGGATCAGCTATATTGGGATGTTTGACTTTAAATTTGCAATGTCTACATAGTGTGGCATTCACGTTTACTTATACAGTATCAATTTGGAAAAAAATATGATGAAAACTAATAATGCTATAGATGTTTTAAGTATATTAGAGAGTAGAATTAGAAGTTTTTGCAGATAACGTGGGGCCAGATGATAATGTCCAAAAATTTTGCAACCATTTTGAAAATATAAGTTGATGCATAAATTTTCTGTAATAAAAGTTTTTATATGAGATGAATAGCATACAATAATTTCACTGTAAAAGAAGAAACAATTTTAAAACATCCAAAAATGTTAAAGTTAAACATCTTTTCATAAAATATCTCAAATATCTTTGCTATTAGGAATCACATTTTACGTAAAATATGTTAAGATATAGTTACAGAAAATATTTAGTAATGAAATAAATGGTTGGTCATTTAGGATTGTAGAGGGGCATCTCTAGAGTTTAAATATAAAAACATATATTTGAGCACTGCCATTATTTATAGATATTCTTAAAATTCCCCTGCTTCTAAAGACATACTTTGGATAACGCCAAAGTTTGAACCCGTGAAAACTTTTAGATGTGCGGTTTTGAACTTTATCGTCAATTAGTTTATTATGACAATAAATAGCATACCTACCATTACTGAGGGATCATCAAAAACTATCCTTTGATACAGATTTGCGTGTACCTAGGCAAAATTAATTTCCATTCGTCGCAAATCTGGTTATGTGATAATGCAAGCTCAGACTGAGTTATGAATTGATATAAATAGTTGAACGCTAACGCACTTTGTAACTTGGGCCACACTGAGGCAGGTAAGTAGCATTGCAAAAGCGTAAATAAAATGCCAGGGAATGTGCAGGGAACCTCCTTTGGTTGAAGCATTGTGTTGTATCTTCCATAAAGTCTGGCATTGCAACCATATTTACATTCGTTTGGACGATTAAAAATAATAAATAAATAAATAAATAAAAGAGAGAGCAGTTGGGATTCCCTCTGTGAATAACTAAATAGCCTACATCCAGATTTTATCCGAGTAAGTATTTTAGGTGGAGTAAATCCATAAATACTTGGGGAAATATGTGGATAAATAACATTTATAACAAAATTTGATTTTTTTTCTTATGGAAACTTAACCATTACTCCTTGCATAATATGAATAGTAGGACTTACGGGTATGGTATTTCACTGTATTATTTTATTTATTGATTCGTAACAGAGAGCACATACCATTAATTCGAGTTTACAATGGAATGAAACACAAAACAATGCTGTATAAACATAGCCGCATATAAGAATACAGAACAGTAACACATGTAACAAAATACCATAAATAACGAACACATGAGGCAAATATGTTACAAATACAACATAATAAATAACATAAGTACAGTTGCCGCTTAGATAAGTTTTATAAGATTCGTAGAAACGTTCAACACCTTGTGTTTATATGTAGAAAAAGCATTATTAAAATAAGTCATTGAACATATATGCACCCGCTAGTTGCTTATTTCTACTTCCATGTTTTCTCCAACTAGTAGACCTGTTGAACAGTAAATATATGATGTCACAAAAAGGTCTTTCAAAACTTTCGGGAAACGTTTCTTGTATATAGAGGATGTAAGTATATTTATATGAACATTTCGTTGGTAGAGCCGTTTGTCCACAATTCCGCTCACACGGTGTGATATGCAAGCTAGAATACCAGCATAGCTATTCTGTGGCAATAATCGTACAACAGAATAGTTGCTTAAGTTAAACTTTCCCTTTTACCTCTGGTTCAATGGGATAGGGGTGTTGTAACTAATCTTAGTTCATAGGTTCACCGTTGTTATGATAGTTCTGTACCACGTAATCCGGTTGTTATGCTACCCACTTCATTGTTGACGTAGCACCGAGCACATGGTGTCAGTTCTGTGTTTACGGACCTCGTTCAAGGTACAGGTACTCAAATGTTAGCAGATGCTCACATAGATTAGCCGAAGGTGTAGAGACTCCTCAGCAAGGCTGCCACAAAGTACAAGATACTTCAGGAATACATTAGCACATCAGAGAGTCCATGCGACGTCGGATTAATGGATGTATCCACGGTAACGGTTGACATTTTAAACGTTTCACATGCTTTTCTGTTTCTCTCGGTTCTGTTTTTTAATATTATGGTACAGGTGTAGAAAAAGGGTTCCAACAAGAAAATAAAGACATCCCCGACCTTTGTTTATATTATACTTTTTATCCTGTATATATGAGGGATGTTTTCCCCAAATGTTAACATACCTTTATATTCTGTATATGCGTGTGTGTGTTTCCAACGTTTAACAGATTTTACTTTTACGTCTATGTGTAATACACCTGGTCCAGCTATTCATAGACGGAGAGGATGAAGTTGAAATTGTGACTCGCACGACATTCGCTGGAAACGCAACAAACGAAATCAAATTCTCCCTATTTTGCACCCAGCTTTAGCAAGTACCACCAACTCTGTACGAAATTGGACTTCGGATAACTGGAGACAAATCACTTTTACTGTCTGCAGAGGATCGTTATTATAATGGTGGCATAAATCTGATAAAATAACATCTAGTACTTACATGTTATTTATCTTAAATAATGAACCATGTGAAATTTGAATTTAAACAATTATGTCTTCCATCTTGTATTCAGAAAAATAAAGAGTTATTTTACAGTTAATTAATTATGTTTTTATTTCAACATATAGTTCATGTTTTACAGTGAATATTTTAAAAAGTAATGTAAATGTAGCAATTCATTATATTATAAAATATAGACTTATACGTGCGACCTATAAACCCAAATATTGTTAATTTCCCCACCTCTGAAGGATATGTGATCGTGCAAAATATCTTGTTCTTTCTTTCTTTCTTTCTTTCTTTCTTTCTTTCTTTCTTTCTTTCTTTCTTTCTTTCTTTCTTTCTTTCTTTCTTTCTTTCTTTCTCCTCTCCTTTCTTCGTTCCTTTCTTTGTTTTCCTTTCTCTTTAACTCTCCTATGAGTGCTCCATATCCCAACCTAAACACACATTTTCGTGAAATTTGTTAAAAATGAAGAAGATATTAAATTAAATACGTGCACAACATTTTACCTCCCTTGAATATTGTATGTACCGTATGTGAAAACGGTGTAAAAATTGGAATACAAGGTTCAAGATTAAAATGAAACAAAATGCTTTTCCTATAATTCAGAAAGACATTTCATGCTAACCGTTTTATGATGATACGACCTTGCGATCATATCAATATTTTTTCATATAAAAAAGTAAATTTTAAACTTAAAGGCAATTAAATAACCTTTCATCTTGCATATTTATACGTGCTATGGATAGACGGATTTCTTTTCGACGGTTTTCTGTAAAAAATGTTGGGACGGTAATCCACTTTAGGGCTCATATACCAGTATTTCTTACATTTTCCTCAAATACATAGCTCATACTTGCCTCGCAAACCCAAGTTCGCGGGTTCAAACCCGTCTAAGTCGATGGATATATTACAGAGTAAACATCTTAAGTGTTGCTTCCTTTGGAAGGGAAGTAAAGCCGCTAGTCTCGTATTGTAGAAATACAGTTCACAAAAGAATCTCAAACCTGAAAGAACAGGCCTCAGTAAAATGTATAAGCCCTTTCACCTCTAAATGTTGAATGTAAAAAAGAGCATTCTTAAATAAACAGTGCAATATGATAGTGTTTAGGGTTCTTTGCTGTTTCCACTGTACTTCAATGACATATCTCGTGCTTTTGCCCAGTAAATACCAGCTCTATGTTGACGTCTTACAGCTTTACACACACTCTCGATGCAATAACTGACATTAACCAGGATCAGGGCTCAGTTCATTCATGGATGCGTACTCTGACTTGGCCTTAATCCCTTAAAATCACAGGCAATGCTATGAGACACCAGCGATTCCTAAGTATCATAGACATAGCAGTATTTCTCCTATTAATATCAATCAGCTGTAATTCCCGCGAAAAACCTTGGTGTTATTATAGAGAATAATATCTGTTGGGAAAATCATGTTGCTGAAACCTGCAGGAAAGTAGGTTCTCTAATTCACACCTTTAAAAGATTCCTATCCAGAATCTTAAACAAAGTTATTGGTACAATCTCCGATGATGCCTCACTTCTGCTAACAGACTTAAACTCTAACCTAACACAAAAACATAATATATTATGTGCGCATAATATGTTGTACGTTACATCTGCGATGTTCTTTTGTTCAATATTATAATACTCTCCCTCGATATCTGTGTTGGTTCCGCTTGAAAGACCGAAGAAATATTCATTGTCTCACACTACTTTTCAAAAGTATCCATACATCTTCTCCATCTTATCTATTTTCTCGTTTTCAAAATTTGTCTTCCTCTCATAACCTTAATACACGCTTTGAAACCTGCATGTACTATTATTACATTGCATTTACATCATCATTCAACGTAACCACTACCCATCTCTGGAATGGATGGCCATGGGATGTCAGAGACTGCCAAACTTTAAGAACATTTCATAAGATATTGTTTAAAGTCATTAAAAATAATGATTAACTTGCTTTAGATGTCTTATGTTACAATATAAACTTTATTTGTTTTATCATTCTATAAGTCTTATTATTATTGATCCTATTTCTTTTATAGTAATGTTACAGTTTTTCATTTATCTGTTTTACTTGCATATTTATTGCCACCATTATGATTTACATAGGTTGATATATGTATTGTCTTTTAATTTTTCTTCTTCTTACGTTAATACTTTACAATAGTCATTTTCATTAAAATTGTTTATATATTAGCATACTTTAATTTCTCTTTCATGTTTTACATAGTTATATACGTGTGCGAGCATTGTCCGTGTTACTATTATGTTATAATTGTGATATTGCAACTAAAACTTAGTGTAATTGTTATTGGAGTGGTAGGGCGGAAGAGAATGCCTAATGGTCTTAGCTCTGCCAGAATAAATAGACAAATAAATAAAACAATACGTAATTCAAAATATTTCTGATAAAATAAAACCAATTTAGACATTTAAAATAAAATACGTGCAAAAATAAAAAAGCTTATGAGGAAATATAGATAGCTTTCCTTGACAAAGGAATTAATACACACGAATACTATGTTTTACCTTTGTTACCATCACCAATATTATTAAATCAAATGATGATGGTACTACAACTTTGAGATCTTTTGTACTAGATGGTGAATAATTCGGTCTAAAAATCACATCGGGATTCCTATGCACGTTTCCTTTCATATTACTTCATTCCATTGGTTCTGTTACAGAGTCGAAAGTGACAGTACATTTTTCATATTTGCCAATTATTTTTAACTTAAACCATGTTACATAGAAATGTATATTATTAACCGAAATATTCCCTAAAATTGCGTGTAAGATATAAAAAAATAAAGTAAATTCATTCAGAACTAAATCTCACTGATACATAACAGCATATATGTGCAGATTACGCAATCCTCTTAAAGGTTAACGAACTTTTTTGTGTTAACAAATAAGCGTTAGATTAGGTTAGGTTAGTTTTAACTAGAAGAACCGTGGAATTATAATGCAAATTATTCTTGGGAAAAATGAGCTACTTAGAAATGAAGTTGGTCTTTGCTACGTCGTTAACATATTTGCTACATCTTGTAATCCCTGTTTTTGTGTGACTCTTTATTAATCCTTTAACTTATTACTCCTGGGCTTTTAACCCTTATTTCCCTACCACTTCTAAATGCGCTTTTCTTCCATAACCCTCGCATTTTTTCATCTCACTTGCATATTATGTTGGAAATATCTTCTGTGTTGCTTCTGCTGACCTTTCTTTTTCTTTATTTTTATAGAGCACTCTCATCACAAAACACAATCGCGCCCTATACATCGTTTCAGTTGCACAATACTCTCAATAATTATTATTTATTACAAAATTTGCAATAGTGAAACACTTTATTCGCTAAGCTTTAAAAAAAAAAAAAAATTACATAAGTAGCGAAGTGAACCATGTTCTAGTTCTCTTAAATTACACCGCCATGGGTGGCCGAGGTCGTTAAGTCTCGGACTCGTGAGCGGGAGGTCTGGGTTCGAATACCTCCAGGACCGTCCTTCCTGACCGAGGTTTTTTCCAGGTTTTCCTCAGTCCTCATAAATGGCAAATGCCGGGGAGGTACCCTAAACTTAGGCCTGGAACGATTCCTTCCATTAAAATAAATCTTTTTCCAATATATCATTTCATCTCATGCATCATCAGTGTTCATCGCCTGTGGTGCCTCTGTAGCAAAAACGGACGTTAAACACTATTCATTCATTCTCTTAAATTACGAGCGTATATTGACTTAAAATATTTTTTGTATACCATGCTAAAACCTTGATAATTACTTAATGTTTGTGGTAAAATTCCATATAGTCATTTTTAAAGAAATCGTGTCTATAAAATAGGTTTTGATATAATAAGCGAATATGGTAGTTACAGTGAGGATTCAGTCCTTCGTAAGCCACATTAAAGAGAATTAGTTTGTGGAATTTAAGAAAAGAAGAAGAGTTCCAAGATAAATACGAAGACAGCTTGTGTAAACATTACAGAAAATATACATATTCCCTGCATGATATGATTTTGAAGCATCTAACAAGGAAACTGTCTCCTAAATTTCATGATAACACTCATTTTACAGAAAAAGGTAGTGAATACACAATGTTAAAAATGTAATACGGTATCTATTTAGAAAAATGTGATGAAAACTATTAATGCAATATATATATATATATTACAAAATAAAATTAGACGTAAGTTTGCAAACAAGAATCAAATAGATGTTAATGAATAACATTTGCAACCATTCTTGAAAATACCGCCACGGGTGGCCGAGGTCGTTAAGGCGCGGACTCGTGAGCGAGAGGTCTGAGGTTTGAATCTCACCAGGACCATCCTCCCTGACTGAAGTAATTTCCAGGTTTTCCTCAGTCCTCATAAATGGCAAATGCCGGGGAGGTACCCTAAACTTAGGCCTGGAACGCTTCCTTCCTTAAAACATACTCCTTTCCCAATTTATCATGTCACTTCATCTATCTTCAGTGTCCACCGCCTGTGATGCCTCAGTAATAAAAATGGGCGTTAAATACTATTAAAAAACTTGTCTGATATGTTTTACATAGTATATTTTAAATACACGTATGATTTTTAATCAATGTCAATAAAAGTGTTAGCTGAGTTTTGTTCAATAAACACCAACTGTAACTCAAGCGCTTAAACTCACGAATAAAACATTATTTATGGTTATTATTGAATATATCCAACTAGCCATCACTTACTGCAGATGTACGCATCTGATTTTTCTAGTTTTAACTAAGTCACGAGCGCTGATACATTGTTTGTATTATTTTGGGACGTGCTTTTTAACGAGGCGATATTTTAGTGGATGGAAATTATGGGGAGCATTTTAAGTCTCTAAAAACAAATAACATGGACTGTCGTTACTCTGATGGAACGAGATGAATGGAAGGACTTGAAAAAGTTGAGCATCAGCAATCAATAACAATCAATATACGTAAGTGCTCTCGTGGCTATATACTCAGTGAATGAAAAGAATTTGAACAGTAGTAGTTTATAGGTTGATGCACACAAAAAACAATATATCAGTTCACAAAATGGAGCGCTCTATGGCGTTCTAGTAATTTTCTGGAGTATTAGATATACTTGGGTGGAACTTTTTTTTCTAAAAGTCATCGTTATTTTCATAATCACGTTAACGACACGAAAGTTATAAGCACCTTCGAAATCTCCATTAAGACTTCATAACGACACGGATAAGGCTACAGACTGCTGCGGTTTGAATCCCGCTAGTCTATCCTCACTAACTTGATGATTTATTCCACAATTTCCTTAGTCCCATCAAGGACAAAGGCGGGAAGGTACCGTAAACTTATACTGGAACACTATCTTCACAAAATCCTTTCCCAATTTATCATTGTGTCTCATGTATCATTACTGTCCGCCAATAAAAAAAAGGGCGTTAACATTATTAAAAAAAATCTTAGGCAAATCTTGTACATATGAAGAAAAGCTCAAAATATTTGTAAATGTTACTAGGCAATACTGCCATAATTAAGAATTAAACATATAGCTTTTTATGATTTTATGATATTTATCATTTTTCTCTCGTACCTTCATTGTTGATGGGAACTGAACTGCAATTACGATTATTTTGCTATTTACATTATGAAGCTAGCGAGCATTTTTAAAACTGAAGATTAAGACAAAATCAGACAACACTACCATATTACATCTCTGATAAAGAAACAAGTCATTTATTCAGGAGATATGCAAAACATGTGGAAGCATAAGAAATATGATGCATTAGTAGCCTTTTGCCTTCAAAGAGTAAAGAAGTTTTCTATTAGTTGTAATAGCAAATCGTGATAATATAAAAGATAAATGCACTTGTCTTGCTTCGTCAACAAACAGCATAGTAATCAGATTATGCCTCGTTTACTAAGGAAAAAGTTTGAAATAGGATATCACAAAGGTTTGCTGTTTGTGGTTATGTCGGTGTTCACTGCCCTTCCATCTTGCCAACCTTGCAATTTCACTTCAAGACACTCTCCTCCACTCATACTTGTTACCACTCACGTTTAGTGTTCATCATTGCATATTGTGTTATGCACAGGAGGGAAAAACACAAGCATGTTGAGTGGCAAACAATTGCTTTGTACAGTAATAGTAAAAGTCAACTTTCGAGAAACAATAAACAGGTTTGAAGCATGACAAACTAATTGAAATAGGTTTACCAGAGTTATCAAAGGGAGAAAAGATCACACTTTGCGATGATTACAGCCCGAAGAAAATCTATTAATTGACACTAGCCTATTTCATAAAATGGTGTATAATAAAAGAGAAAGAGAGAGAGAAAACTATAAAAAGTCTTATCACAGAAGATCCGGTAAACTAAGCGAATTCCACACCTATTAGAGTAACTTTAAAAAGAATATAAAATTCAAATTATGGCCTTATTAATTAATGAAATTTAATAAGTTATGACAGCTATGTGGTATAAGGGGAACAAAATTAGAATTCTTGCACACTGTAAGTATTACAAAAGAGAAATAACTCTTTTAGAATTATTATTATTATTATTATTATTATTATTATTTAGATTAAACCATAAAAAGTAAAGTAATGGTGTACTATTAATTAAATGAAATATATGACCTATGATAGACAAAGCTATTCTGTGTGGGTATTTTTTAAACATTTTACATGTAACTATGTTTATGAACTGAGTCTTTGGTATCATCTTTATATTCACTAAAACAGGGAAAATAACCGACAGTTACATTGTGCACTTTAGAGGATGATGTTCATATGTTTCAACAAAACAACATGTTACAGTCGAAAGTTTAATCGATTTTCATTGGGTATGAAATTTAATTCAAATAGTATTGTAGTGATATTGTAGTTAAAACATGTAACTTAAACGTTTTCTGAAGGTTATTACAAAGCGCTCATATATGCAAATATAATTCTCAAACACATATTAGATTAATATTTCACATTTGCTATCTTCATGAGAATGCTTTTGTTAATTACAAAATAAAAGCATTGTTATAAATACGTTTACATGAAGAATTAATTTGTGTTTTATTTTAAAATAATATACAGCAAATTAAATGCAAGAACGATTTTAATTTCGGTTTTCAAGCATACCCCTACTCCTAATTGTCCATTTTCTCTAATTTTCAGAAACTATTATTCTTATTTTATTTAAATGGTATATATCGAATTTTGTTGTGAAGAAACAAATATTGGTGCCTCTAGAGCAATTTTTTAATTTTGTGTTTCGAGTAAACCCTATTCTTGATGGTTCCTATTTCCCTAATTTTCAGGAAATATTTTTCTTATTTTATTTAAATGGTATATACGGAGTTTCGTTGCAAAAAAGTAAATATTGGTGGCGTAAGAGTAATTTTTAAATTTTCGATTTCAGGTAAACCCTCAACTGTAATGATTTGATTTCACTGATTTTCAGCAACTCTTTTTCTTATTTTATTTAGATGGTATATGCCGGGTTTTGTTATGAAAAAATATTTTTGGTGCTCCTAAAATCATTTTTATGCTGGTTTCAGGTAAATCCGCGCTCTTAAGACCCGATATCCCTGATTTTCAGTAACCATTTTTTCGTATGTTTAAATAAAGTATTAGTTTTGGAGATTAAGGATAAAGTTGGTTTAATATTTTCTTAAAAATTTTAATGCTTTATTATTTTTGGTATACACACAATCAACATTTTGCTTAAACTATTAAAATTTTTGTTAATACATTTTTGAATTTACAGATTTTCGTTGCGAAAAAAGAAATTTTAATGCCGCTAGAGCAAATTTAAATTTTAGGTTCAGGTAACCCCTCCCGCTAATAGTCCGATTTCACTGATTTTCAGAAACTATTTGTCTTGTTTTATTTCAATGAAATATACCAGATTTACTTTAAAAAAATTTAAATTGCGGCTGCTAGAGCGATTTTCAAAATTTCGCGTTAACCCCCACGCGTTTTTCAGGTATATCTCCCCTAATGGCCCGATTGCCCTGATTTTCGGAAATAGTTTTATAAATTTATTTGGTAGAAATAGAGATATATGAGAGAGAGAAAAAATTGTGGCTGCTAGAGTGATTTTTCTATTTTTGTTTAATTTTTCGCTTTAAGTTAACCCCCGTCGCCAATGGCCCAATTTTAACGAACTCTACGCATGGTTTGTTAATTAATGGTTATATGCTGAGTTTCGTTCAGAAAAAACAAAAATTGCGACCATTACAGCGATAACGGACACACGCGCGCACTCGCGCACGCATCTATGCATACGTGTGTATATATATATTTTCATTGCCATTTTCGGTGCCTAGTGGAGATTTGAAATAAAAAAAATAAATAAATAAAAAAAATAAAAATCCGCTTCATGGGTACAACCGCAAAAGCTTCGTTCCTTCGGAATTCGCTAAAAATGGTTTTATTTTACTTGGGATGTTATGTGTCATGTCTATTTTAAACAAAGTCGCTTTACATCACCAGAAAAAGACTTAAAAACCATATAAAGTTATAATTACTCATGAGAACTTGATCAAAATAAAATTAAACGTTTCATAATTTTCTACCTTCTGTTAATAATACAATAATGACAATAATGATGATAATGAACAAATATTTTGTAATTTTTCTACTAGAAAAAGGCAAATGGTGGATTGTATTGGGCAACTTTGTGATCTATGACGTGTTTACATTGAAAAAGGTCGACGGAAGTATGTACTGAAACAACGGGGTGAGATAGAAAACCATACAGAAAATAGGGACTACAAGAACAATAAAAATAAAATAATATATCAACATTAAATATGAAAAACTCAATAGAGAATAGTAATACAACAAAATAACAGTAGCATAATAGCTAACGATAGTAATGGTAAAATAGGAAAGTTAAACAATGAATATTAACATGATAAAAATGTAAAAAAGTGTAATAGCACATATTTCATGTACAGCTTGGAAATATGTAATCAGCGATTTACGCGTAATTAAAGCATAAATACTAATGAGTTAACTTAAGCGAACACGTAATATAACCTAACTCCTCTGTATCTCTTCATTAAACTGAATACCTTCATCGTGATATTTTACTGCTTTTGCTTTATTAACTAAACAAAAGAATTCTTTGTTCCATCAACACCCAGTGATGATCGATACGAGTAAGCCTGTTTTCTTTGTTGGGCATATAATTAGTTAAGAGTTAAGTTAAATCTTCAACAATGAATTTAAACTACAACGCAACAAATCTGCGGAAGGCATGATCCGCGCCCCTCCCCCCTTTTCTCCTTAAGGCTTTGAAACTCATAGTCCCTCATTTACTTACGTGAAAAGAGTACAAAAGGGTGCACTACTAAAATGAGAAAGAAAGTGCAAACGTGTGTGCCTGAAAAAGAGTACATCTGGTAACATTTGACTGAAGACACGCCATGAACTAATCCAATTAGCTCTCTTCTAATTACAGTGTAGAGGATCCCGTTTAATCAGCTCTAAGCACTAGTCTTTGAAGATATCAAGATCAGTAAGTGTGAAATGCAGTTTGAGAGGGAACCTTTTCGTGCAATGGTTTGTATGACTTTTAGTGCGAGTTAATCGAATTACAGTCACGGTCACTTGAGAGTTTGACCTTTCTCCTCTCCTACCACAAATTTCCGCTGCTTCATAGAACTGAAGAGGGAAGAGAAATGAGACAAGTGGCAAGGCATCAACAGCAGTTACCGAGAAGAGAATTTCTCTGCTGGAGACAATGACAAAGGAGGAGGATAAGACAAGACAATGAACCGACCTTAGGGATCAGCTCGCTGACTGCTTCTTGCATCCTGCAACAACATTTAAGATTGCAGAACAAATTGTAGAAATATCCGGTCATTCAATTATCTGATGGCCAACATCAGGGGACTCCATCGACCGATAAACTATCACCCAGAGTCAGCCGAACTTAACAACCAGGGCAAGATTTACAAACTACTTCCTTGGCCTTGAGTATTTATTTATGACTTGTACGTCCTTCCAGTAAGCCCGTGCTCAAGAGAACTTCCCAGGTGATCGAGTTCCAAGTTGTAATAAGATACACAATAGTATCCACACACTTTAGATGAACAAAACGATAATATCCATCAAGAAATCAATGTAATTTAAAGATGGATAGTGGGAATGTTATAGGCAAATGCCAGAAATGAAAGCAGGCAGCTCCAGCATCTCCTTGCGTGCTATGGGTAGGTATATAAAATAAAATATCATCGACTCTTGTGTTGTCCCTCCCGCCCACTTAGACTGGCGGTTGGCCTGAATGAGGTCTTATTCGCCGATACAGTCCCCCGCCGCCGTGTTAGTCACCTGATATTTAGCTATACAGACTCTCACTGAATAATGGAAATTATAACCTATTGTATACGGTGAAATATAAACAATGTCTAGAGAAAATGTATGTAATATTAATGAGCAGTCGGTATCTACGTGGTTTGTATTTGGCACAAAGGAGTTCTTCCTTCTTTAAGCAGTTTTCGAAAGCTTTTTGAACCTCTGAAACGGAGCTGAACACTCTGTCAGGGAACAACTGGTTTGACTGTTTTCGGAATTACTGTACAAAATATACTTTAAAACTGCTTTAGGTAAGGTAATTTTAATATTATTTTGCTTATTTCAAAATCCTCACAATGACCCCAGAAAATGTCCAAAACTGTTGAAAGTGATTAAGTGATGTATAATGCATATTGTGAGTGACAAATTCCGAAATGATGTTCCTTAAGTGTCGCCGGAGTGCTTGCATCGATTGGTCCTACTATGGATTTTAATTACAAAAAATGTATCCCTAGAATCGCAAGTAGCATATTGTGTTCTGCTTTATTAAGACCAAATTTAAGTTGTATGAAATTTCAAGGGAGAATTTAACTTCAGATAAATGGTTTCCTTGTCACAGGTTTTCCTTCATTCATAATAGCAATGGAAATTTTTATTCATATCAGATCGTAGGACGCAAGTCACATTTTTTTATGTGCTATTTCCATCAGTTTCAAATTCCTTTTTTAAGACATAAATATTCCAAAGTGCTGGTTGGCTTTTACCTATTTCAATTTGAATTGAAACTTAACCAGTGACTGATATTGTTTTAATGCTGTTCATCACCAATAACATGCTTTCCATAAAAGACCTACAGTTGCTTTTGGAGCACGTTTTTATTTTTTAGATTTGGTTTTAGAATTGGATGAACGAGAGGTATAGTAGGTTACCATCTTTAATTTCGAGTACTTTTTTTCTCTATTGCAATCATTTGTTTTATTTCAATGTACTGTAATAGTATCACACAATAATGTGCATATAGTAGTGGCATTGATTCTGGACACTTTACAGAATATTGTTTAATATTACATTAAACTTTGATTTTAATTGAAATTTACGTTTTTATTGAAGTAAAATTTTCAGGAAGACTAGAAACGTGTCTTAATGTTCAATGTTTAAAAAATGAATGGATTGTTATAACTGCTCTGTATTAATATTTTGTTGCATATTTTGTTGCTTTGATTATTGCCTCGATTCTTCGTGACACTGACTCCACCATACACTGGAAATCTTCTGGTTTATCACAAATAATATCACGAGGTCTGAGATTACCAATAAATTCACGAACGTAGTGAGTAAATTTATCTCAAAAGCTCAGACCCTCGAGTGATATTTATTAGGACTATTTCACGAACAAAACATAATTCCTCTATATTGGCTTACAAAAATGCAATAATTGTATATTTGTACTTAACCTTTTCAAGCAATCTTGCGACCGAAGAACGCCGATTGTCAGTAATGCCAATAGAGAACAGGAAAATACAGGTTTTGGATTATTACATGAATAGAATAGGAATAAAAGTGATATATATATATATATATATATATATATATATACTCATAAAAACACTCAGAGTGCAATATAAAAAGGTTCACATAAAATTTCACACTAAAAACCGTAAAACCGTCACGTGATGAAAATGAGTTCATTTTCATCACGTGACCAAGAGCCAAGCTCGAAATATAGTGTGATTTCAGTGTTCAATTTTACGGTTTTTAGTGTGAAATTTTATGTGAACCTTTTTATATTGCACTCTGAGTGTTTTTTATGAGTTTTTATGCTTTTTAGAAGTTTTTATTACTCTATTAACAGTATATATATTTGAAATTCGCGCACAGAATATTAACACTTGCATAAAATGTTATACGTATGAATATTTATTCTATTCAGAAACTGTGAGACTGAAATATCTGAACATTACAATCGGTTTTCAAATACCAATCGAGAAAAAAAAACCCATTGTCTCTATTTTTCTTTGTATTCTGTGGTTTGGAATTCCTAATGATAAGATCAATTTGCATATATGACGCATCACAAAAACGCTTTAAAGAACCCTCCATTTTGCGTTATTATTGTCGATTGTCCATGCTTTTGTTGCTATCAATAGCTCCTACCGCCTCCAGCAAAAGTGGTCAGTGATGCGTGTACGAATTATATAGTGGAAGTATAGAGTGGCTACGCCGACTACAAGATAAATGCACGTCGTGCGATAAAACGGATTTGATAATTTTTTTCAATAATTTCACTCCGTAATCCGGTTGTGATTGGTCAAAATTCAAAATTTTGCTTCCTTTCATTGGACGATTTTAAGATAACGTCACATGAGTGAAATAGTCACTCTAAACCACGAAATGATGATGGCCTCTAGCAGTTCTCTCTTGTTACTGAGATTCCGACGTGTCACCAATACTTTCAGCCTTGACTACAAGTTTTCAATTGGATTGAGGTTAGGACTGTTCCCTGGCCAAGGAAGGACAATAACGTGAGTCATTTCTGATGGATTAGGGTGGTGTGGGACTCATCCTGTTGACAGTCACTCCCAAACCACGTATAGTAGGCAGCAGTTTTCAGTCTAAGGCCCCTTTTTGGTATTTCGTGGCATTAATGTTGCCCTCTAACTCTGCAACTGCCTTGCCATGTTTCCCCATACCTTGACACTAACAGGATGCTTCATAGTGGCGGTGGTGCACTCAGGCAACTGGTCCTCTGTAGCACTCTTGAGCAGTTACTTTTGGTTTCCTGCCACTTCTTGCGGACATTCTTGTGCTCCCAGTTACTTCGTACCGCTTTCAAACTTTCCAGAGCCACCACCCAACATTTACGCTATTTCTTCACAGGAATATTCTTCTTCACGAAGTGTTACTTTCTTATTCCTTTTACATGGTGACCAATCAACAAATATTGTCTTAGGAGTCATTATTTCAAAGTACAGGACTTTTCAACTCACTATGATGTTAAGTCACAAAAGTTAGTTGCCAACTGCTATATAATAATGTTGATCACACTTGACTTAGGTACTGAGACAATGCAACAATCTAACACAAGAGCTCTGATGATTGAAAATACGATAATTGCAGAACAATTATGTTGCTGCTGCACAAAGATGGAATTATTAAAGTTATGAATTATGTTAATTAAAATTGTTTCTAATATATCTGTTGATTTAGCATAAAACAGTTTTTGTATATCTTGCAAGATTTAAAAAGGATAAACCTTTTTACGAAATGTGTCCAGAATTAATGTCCTTACTGTAATAATTGATTGAGCTAACAACTGCTACGACTTTGCAAATAAAAAGCACAAGGTTGCCTGTGAAAAGATATCAGTCCTGCGACTGTCCTTGGCAAATAAGAAGTGAGCGAATTTGTATATTTGTATATTTCTCTTTAGTCTATTTTTATGATTGGGTTTGTGCTGGAGTATGTAGAGAAAGGACAGTGTTCGTTTGCGTCAAGTAGAGAGAGATGTGGACAAAATGAAAGGGGACTATCATGCACGAAGATGGTCTGCATGGTTTCTGTGGAAGAAAGGTGTTAAAATTGCAGAAATCCAAAGATATTTTAGCTGCTCCTCGCGTTCAAGAACTTCCTGCACAGAAGAACTGGGTCAACGAGTTCGCCAGCAGCAGGGAATCTGCACACAAGAATGTGAGTACTGGTCTTCCGTCAATATCGCGGTCTGCCAGGAACATTGAGGTTATGTCTGAATCGATTATGACTGATAGGCGCGCAGCCTTTGATGAACTGGAATGTCAGACAGGTCTCGACCGCGCAGCGCTACACACCATGAAATGAACATGAAAAGGACGTGCCCTAATTGGGCTTCAAGGACATGACACAGACACAGAAGACCTTTATTATGCCTTTCCAGTAGCCCACGACGGATTTAAATACTTCTTCTCGTTTGGCGCTACAACCTGGAGTGAACCACTTGGCCTGCCGCTGCGACCTCTGCATTCTCTACTTCCGTCTCACGATTTCATTGGTAGAGGGGAATGTTGTAGGGGAGCATGTGATCAGCACGCCGGTCGCCTCCACATTTCCCTAATTTAGAAAAATGCCTAAGCAGGTACCGGGAATCGAACCCAAGCCTCCCGGCCCGCTAATTACTGGGCCAAAGAGGTGGCCACTTATCTAACCGTGCAGAGTAAAAATATTTCGGTATTGTTTATTAAGAGTATGTATATTTTGGAATCTGAAGAATGAAATTAACAAAAAAAAAAAAAAAAAAAAAAGCCCTTGCCACGTTTATAAATGGCTAATTATGGTATATTGAGGAATAAGAGGGCATGACTAGAATAGGAGTAAAAAAAATACATTCATATAAACAAGTTTGTTTTACGTCAGCTGTTGCGTCTCCGCTTGCTGTGAAATCTATTATCTATTTATCGGCGCTGATAAACCTAGGTGCTTTCGTCTGTATTCATTTATATTTCAGTTACTTCAAGTGGTAAATTTTGCAACGCGATTCCGGGAAACTCTAGAGCCGGAAACGCGCTCTCGCCTGAGCTGACATGAAAAGTGTGTAAAACAATTATTAAAGGACTGATACAAACTCGATATTATACTTAACATAGAGGGCAGGGCTGTAAGATCGTATTCTAAAGTATTAATTTGCGACAAGAAGCATGGAAGTAAACATTAAAAAATGTAATCTTTCTATTAATGTCATATATTTTATAAATTTGCTAATAAATACGCCATGTGAAACGATGCCATATTTATTAACTATGCTGTTTTTCCATCATGAGAGCCAACTATGGTGTTGAGGTTAATTCTAATTGAATTGCAGGCAAGAAAGAAAAGGGTTTATAATTGCTGATATCGTCATGAACTTTTAACTGTAGAAAAAAGGGAGATCAAAACAAAAACCATCCAGGAAACAACTTAATTTGAACAATATGCAAAGGCTTGTAATAAGAAATAGAAGCGTTTTCTGAACATATCAGTAACGTACAAACGTCAAAAAGTATATAAAAGCGCGTATATGCTGTGTAGAAAAAAATACACATGAGGGTTTGTAATAAAATGTGGTTGCAATATGTTTATATCCATGGAATATTTTATTCTAGAACCAGCATGTTGTTATTATTATTGTTATTATTATTATTATTATTATTATTATTATTATTATTATTATTATTATTATTATTATTATTATTATTATTATTATTATTATTATTACTGTATACGACCCTGCCATATTTAACACCCTTTACTGAAAACCAACAGCAGTCTGTTTTTATTGATGTAAGGGTACCACCGTTGGAAGTGTTGATTCTCCTTTATGGAAACGCTTCCTTTAATTCCGTTAATTTCGCGAAGAGTCACACGGGATCATTTATGATGAATATGCAGGATGGTCGAATATAATCCATTCCTGTGGGATGTAATTTTGCAATACACAAGCAATGTCAAAGTGTTCAAACACTTTCGGATTGATTATTCCTCTCTCTACAGTCAACTTTCTCATTGTCCGTCACCTCCAGTAAAAATTGAATCAACTGCACGCAGTATGCTGCAGTGTTAGGGCGATTTATATATATAATGCATCCTCCACTTATTACGCCCTGGCAGAAATTACAAAAAACCCAATGTGCCACTCTCTGATAGGGCAAGTAACAATTGCCAAATGCTTCACAAAGGTTCATGGTATTCTTTAGTATTTCTTTCATGCAAAACTTTAAATTTTGCACCACGTCGTTGTTCACACTTAGAAAACATGCCTTTTGGGAGCTGCTCTTGCACTCTTGACCACAGTAAATACAATAGGGACAGCACCTTTGTTGTTCTTGTTCCTTTACCTCGCTTCGTGTTAAGTATACTTCCCAATGAATGCACCTGATGTCGCCGCAGCCAACTTATGCACTAAACGAACAGCTGTTAAGCATAGAAGTTAAAGATTTATTGATTAAAACATTAAACGTAATGAAAATGTTCTTTTACTTTTTTGTCTTCGTCTTTTTTTGTTGAAGTCTATGGAGATCTTCTTTACTTTTCAGGAAAAGATAATGGGCCCAATTCTTTGGAAAAAATGAGAAATATTTTTCACATTTATTTTAATGACATAGTCCATGGTCGTATTTGCGGCGTATGCTCGCTCATTTCCCTCCATTGCGTGAAAAAGACAAACTTCTTTAGTTGTATTTGATGGCACAACTTTAGATAGTTTTTTTTAAACATTAGATGACAGTGACTTTACCCGCAGATGACGTCACTTTGTTTTCCTTTGGCGATGGTGATTATTGAAGATTTCCACACGGAATGTTGTTGCTTTCTCTTGAAATGAAAATGATTAAGTCAGCTGATGTTGAGCACACTTTACAATTCTTTTGACTGAACATAAACCTACAGTCATTTGTTCGGTTGTTGATTTTATTTATTTATGAACGCTCCTTAACATCTCAGGTCATCAGCGTCCCATTCAATTCAAGGCGTGAAACGGCTGACAAATTTTGCTCAGAGGCCTCTTCTTTCAGACTTGAGGTTCTTTTTCGTGCCGTAAATGTACGACACGGGACCCACGGCTTTACTTCCCTTCCGAAGGAAGCCACACTTGGTGTTTTTATGCCCGAAAAAATCCGCCGATCCTGTCCGGGATTGAACCTGCGATCTTGAGTTTACGAGGCAAGTATGGCTATCATTAACCCACCAGGACCGCCATTTGTTCGGGAAAAGTCTGTTGTGCAACTTTTTTTGTTATTATCAACATACGAGTGACCCAAAAAATGTTCAGGGTCTCGGACAGTTGTCTTAATTCTCTCACGTGACACTGGACCCCCAGGCTTTGTAAAATCACAACATTCTTAATAATAAAGGTGAGGATTCCGTCAAAGTATATAAAAGTGTGTTCTTTGAAGATGACTGCCTTGCATATATGAACCGAAAAGCAGTACCACTAGAGCAAAACTAAAGCAAACGAAATCATTCTTACGTAATAGACGAGATGTTGTACAATACCACAACATAAAATTGACATTTACCTCTAATATCGTACAACATTTTTATTCATTCATAGATGTGTTCATAGGAAAAATTAAATTTAGAATTGTTTATATAAACTGTGTGTGTTTAGCGAACTTGTGAATAAATCTGTTCAAAAATATGCAGAAAATTTATAAGAAAATTATCTTATCATAGACAATTAAATTCACATATAAGTCCTAAGGAAGCCGCAATGCAATTTGTTTTTTACTCTGTTAGTTAATGTAAATTTAAAATTCACATCAACGCACAATCAGAAAATTGAAAAATTGTAATTTTATTTCAATATGTCTAATTTTACAGGATGCATTAGGTTAGATAAATGATACGGTTTGAAATGTAGAGCAATTTTAAGTTCGTATCTGATAAGAATACAACAGCCATAACCTGAACATCCTTATAGACTTGCAGAATAAAGATACGCTAAGGACTATAGAGAAGCCCAAGACAGGAAAAAGTTTTAACAATAAAGGGAGAAGCTACAGGCTGAACAAAATCGAACGCGGTGAACTGAGAGAGAGGTAGGAAAAAAAATTGAAAACATTTTTGATCCACTTTCACAAGGTGAAAACGACCAGTTCGCTCAGCTATAAGGTCACGAGACAGAATTCGCTGTTTGTATGGAACGTAAAGATCGTGGAGTGCGATGCAATTTTACTGCCACTCGAGAGTCGTCTGTTGTCATCAAGTAGATTCACACCTCGCCGTTTACGGGGCACTTCAGGGTGCTTTGCCCCAGGCGCTTATTGGTTTCTCGGGGACCTGAACGGTTTTCATTACACCCTTCACGGAATATGTAAAGAGCACAGCTTGGCTGTCTTACGCCACCTCAAAACGTTTTCATCTGCTCCCTGCCTTTTATAAGCAAACATGGTAAATATAGCTTAACGTGGGGGCAAGAGAAAGGTACATTTAAAGGTGCGAAGTGAAGAGAACGCCTCAAGTCGAAAAGAATGGCCAAGAGTTTAAATGTGAAACATGTACGCACTAATTGGTTGTAGGTTTAGCGGTAATTGGTTGTGGGTTTAGCGGTAAATACTCAGGTTTTCCCATAAAAAGCATAGGGAAAATAAAAACGGGTATGGTGGGGGCTGCTTTTCATTCCAGCCAGAAAGATGACGTCAGAACACACTCTTTCACAGTATCGAAGTCGAACCGGAATGATGCACAGTAACTAAGGAACAGATGCCACAATAGAACAAATTTTAAGTATATTTGGCAGGAAAGTTCATCAGAGTGTACAAGGAGCTATTTTTGGCTTATGCCCGCAACTGAATGTAAATAGGACGGAGCCAAGATCGTGTCAATCGTTAAGTCCATCGATGGACAATTTCCTCTTGCATTTCTATCTGCACAGTTTTGATCAATAATAGCATACACACAACATTAGTTTTAATTCGTAATATTATAGAATTTGTTTGAAGCGGTGTCCGATTGCAGTCAGACATTTCTGAATCTTTGACGAGCTTTGCAATTTGCTCTTCTAATACAATACACTGAGGTAAAATTTACTTCATTTACACATTGTATAGGGCTGGTCACCAAAAGTCTGTAATAATACAAAGACCTGCTTTATAAGGCTAATTGAGTTACAGATAATAATAATAATAATAATAATAATAATAATAATAATAATAATAATAATAATAATAAATACTTTCTCTCGTAACGAACTGCGAGTAATTATATACATTTTGCATTAGCGTGGGAATTGTCTGTTATGTGGGAGTCCCTTGCCATTCTTTTGTGTCCGAGTGTTAATTTCATTTAGTTAATACTAATGACAATAAATCAGAATAGGTCAAATCTGTTTCGCTTCAGAAGAAATTTTACAAACGGCATCTAGTTCTTCCTCATTTCGTCTTTCTTTCGCCCGTTATTTTAATACCTGTTTCACTAATCTTTCTTTAGGTATCCGGGTAATATGATATTCAGTTTTCTTTATTCTGTTTTTTTTTTTTTTTTTTTTTGAATGGTGCTTAACGCCCGTTTTTACTACTGAGGCACCACAAGCGGTACTTTATTCTGTTGCATTGCTTCGTTTAAGCAAATGATTTATATAGAACTACATTTTTTTTATTAATTTCAAAACGAATGATGCAGCCACAAATTATTATACGTCAAATGTGGAGTATCTTTGTGACACTATTAACCTGTATAAAAAATGTTGAAAAATCTCCTCCTCGCTTATAAGGCATAACTGAACACGTCTTCCATGTTACTGGCCGCCGTTGGAGGACTGTGTTATCAATACCATTAATATCCTGTGTAACGCTGTGTTTCAGATCATCCATTGTCTGGGGGCATGTAATGTTAAACTCTGTCTTTTAAGTAGCCCCTTAGCAGGAAGTTCGGTGATGTCAAATCAGGAAATCTCAGTGGCCACAGGTTCTTAAGAAATCATCCGGTCGTCAAAGAAACTTTCAATTAGCACCATGAACTGGTTTGATGTATGGCACGTAGCGCCATCTTGTTGGAAATATCCATGACCCAGCTCCAAATCGTCCAATCGCTCAACAAACTCCAGGAAAATTCGGCGGTACTCGGCGATGTCCACAGTCTGATATTTAAAAAGATAAACAAATAAACAAATTTTTAAAAAATGGTCCCACTATTCTCTGTGCAGAATTTGCGCACTACAACTGGGTGCATAAGTGTGATGCACAATATGCCAGGATCCTGCACAACGAACGACATGTTAAGTAATGCTTATCCTATGTATGGCTTCCTTCGGAAGGGAAGTAAAACCGTGGGTCCCGTGCCGTACATTAACGGCACGATAAAGAACCTCAAGCCTGAAAGAAGAGGCCTCTGAGCAAAATTTGTCGGCCGTTTCACGCCCTGAATTGAATGAGACGCTGATGACCTGTGATGTTAAATAAACCAAATCAATGCCTTATACAGGAGGTAGGACATTTTGAACTTTTTCTATAGAGGTTAATAATCTCCCAGGTATACTCTAAATTTAAGGTAAAATGCGTTGTGGTTAGCATCATTCGTTTTGAAATAAATAAAGAAAGAAGTGTATTAGTTCTATATACTTCACTCTGTATAAAATTGTTAAGTTTTTCTCTTATTTCAATATTCTTAACATGGTCTTTCAAAGTAGCGCCAGTTACACATGAAGACTTCATTTTCTGAATTTATTAAAACTTGTTTAAGGCCATTTCTTTCCTTATTAATGCTTAAAATTATTGTATGAGTTGATCCATATGTTGCCAGTATAATCTCTTTCGGTATACTGACCTTAAATGTTTGTTTCTTTATTTCAGCCTCTCTCTAGCGTTAATACTTGAGACCATTCCCTAAAGTATAACACACTATACTCTTTTGTTCTTACAGGCTCTTGTATGTTTGTGAACATCTCTAACAATGAGTGTCAAATAGTATTGCTCTAAGGCTATTGACTTTCAAATTATTATCCTTTTGATATGATACACTGATTACAGCGTATACACAAGCAAGTTCATTGTCTAATGGATATGCTTTAACACACGTGGAAACAGGTGGAAAACACAGGAGCAAGACCCAAAGAATAGGATGGGTGTGCCGTCACGTCAATGTCTAACTGATTGATTGTGTCTTGTGTCACACGTGCTCGGTGAGCCGGGACGTTGTTGTGGTGCCCATTGGAAGCGAACTGTAGTCTCTTCCAGGCAGTAGTACGGTGTTTGGATAAATAATTTTATATTATCAAAAAATTACAATATATAGCTTATCCTGCGCTCGCATAATGTTTAGTTTTCTGGCCATGACTTGATTGGACGTTTCCACTGTACATTCTGGGCTTTGCTTTCTGAATCTTAATTATGAAATCAGAAAGCCCGGCTTTCACTGAAGTCTATTGAAGCCTGATCCACTTTTTACATTTTATAGCTCAAAGCACTATGAATTATGTCTTTTGTCATTTTTACAATCATTCGTAAAATTATGATATTTTCACATCAGTGGCGCTCACTTCAGATGTTGATATAGACGGAACAAGATATTCTTTAACTTCTTACGCAGTTTATCATGCGCGGAAATACACATTCATCATAAAGCTTCCTCTTTTTAAGGTCTTCTATATCATTTCCAGTTTAATTTCAAGATTTGTTCAAAAGAATACAAAACCTGAATGTTGCGCATTTTTGTATCCTAAAATTCATCTTAAGCATATAGACTGACGAGCAAGTGGAGCCTTGCTCCCTTTAAAGTATGTGAAAAAAGGAAGAAAGAAAGAAAAAGAAAAATATCATTATATGTGAAAAGATAAAACTATTGCTTGGAGATTACAGAAGGCTGCCTCTAAAACATGCTCATAATTTCAATAGCGCATATTTAGCGCCATAGTTACTGAAAGGGCATTTATCATTAGACATGTTGAAACATAAAATAAAGACAAAGATAGCCTATTGTGTCCCTTAAAGGGCAAAGGTCTCCTAAAAAGTAGGGAAAAGTGGCTTTTTCCTAACGTGGTGAACTATTCCATGCTAGTTGTTCGTATGCTGTTTAGGACAGTGGCTGATTTGTTCTTTAGTTACGCAATTTATCACTCAACTGTTTATTCACTACACAAGTGCCGCTTGAGGATTTTCATTTTTCTCTTCTTCTTGCTACTCTTGACCACTATACCTGCATGTTCCTTGAAGAGATTTGTGGCTGCCCCATCGCCATTTGATTTTGGAGACTAGTTGTACGTTACTGGGTTATTATTATTGTGGGTATTTTACCCTTCAAACTATTCCCAGGATTTTGCGTTGCATTTTTCTCTGGCATATTTGAATTTTTTTTTCTTTTGTTTTTTTTCTGTTATTGACCATGTCTGGCAATCATAGAGTAATACAGGGTTTACGCAGGTTTCGAGCGTCTGGAATCTGATTTTCTTAGTGTTTGGTCTAACAATAAAAACTTAAGAGCCCAAAGTGCTCTCCAGTGAATGAGATTCTTCTTAGTATTAATTATTATTCCATTTTATCTTGGAAGGAGTCTGTTGTCCTAGGTATGTATTCGCTTACATATGTGAGTACGTTTCCTATTTGTATCGGGGCTTCAGGTCCGTTTGATATTAACTGTGTTTTCAGTTTGTTTAGTGACAGTCCTGCATTTTTGCTATGTTCATACAATTGTTCCAACATAGTTTGTAGTTATCTCGATGTTTAGGCGAATTAAATCGTCGGCAAATCTTAGTTTTGTAAGTCGATGCCGTTTTTGTTGATCCCGAAATTATTATGCCAGTTCATTTTCCTGAATATAAGCTGCATTACACAAATGAAGAGTTTAGGAGAGATTGGATCACCTTGGGGAACTCCTCTTTCTAGTCGCAATGGTTGTCCTTCTTCTGTTTTTACCTTCGTGAAACTTTGCTAGCAGATTTTGATGAAGAGAAGTTTAAATAGACTACATAAGGAGTGAGAGTATTCATAAGAAATACTTTTGGAAAGGAAGAAACAGGAAATTATAGAAATGCTTCTCAAGACGGCTAATATTGTTATAACTTTAATTTTTTTTGCCCCCAGTTCGGATTATCATTTGACAGATGAAGTAATCGAATGCGTCTTTTTTCAAGGAGTACCGAACATAAACACAACCGAGAAACAATGACAAAGCTGGGTTTAATTTCAATGAGAGATAATAACCGACGACTTATAATGGAATGTGCTGGTAGTCAATGCAAACTCGGCATTAACAAAGCTCCTTGCTTATTTTAAGTTTTTTTTTTTGTATAGTCCATCTAAAAAATCGTGTTTATGCCCATGCAAGAAATTCATCGGATAAGAATGACTGTTTCTCATCAACTAAAAGCTCCAGAACAGTGACGTCATCTCTTACTTTTTCCTAGTGGCAGCCCCTTGTTTTCATGAACTTATGGGCATTCTCCCTGGCATGACGGTATTGTAGCGGCCTTATTAGGCCGGGACGCCGCTACGTTGTCCGTGTGGGGATGATGGTGAAGGTAATATGAAGCAGTAGGGAGGTCATTAAATCATGAAATGAATTAATGGTGGCGCAAATGGACTACGAGTCCTTGGCGCCTTCAAACCATTTAGCATTCAGCTTCTCAGAGTAACGAAAAAACTCCGAAAAAACCATTCCATTCATTTCGATTGCCCGTGGTGAAATTCGAATAAATTTGATTACATAGTGTGCGCTTTCGAAACAGCTCGTGTTCTTCTTAAGCAAGAAGACAATTAATATTATGAAAATAAAGTTAGTTCCTTTAAACATATATACTTATAATGGTGAGTACTATACGAATTATACTTGCATTTACAATAATGGATAACTCCACTTCGGACGCGGGCACGCAGTTTTGATACATCAGTTAGACAAATTTTTAGTTGATACTCAGCTGAGAAGCAGTTCCCATATGTCAGTTAAGAAGTTTTCACTTTCACACGCCGCGGCACTCATCTGTAAGTTTCACACGTGGCGAGAGGCACTTGTTGTTGTTCTGATTTCGATGCAGGCACTCTGTGTAAGATATACACCCCGACTACACAGTTTCACTTATAAGTTCCACTCGCGGCAACTAAGTTTGTATTCGACGTAGCTAAGTCTATCGTACGCAAAACACCAGAGGACGCGGAAGATTTTGAACATAATTAAGTACCAATATAAAATATGTCGAATTGCGTGTTTATTTTACTATTGAAATCCTCTCCCACTCCTGTTGAGTACGAATCAACAAAAGAGCAGAATTCATGCTGAGGTATTGTCAAGCGTAGGCAACAATACCAAAGCAAACATTCAACAATTTACCAAGCCGCTTCAAAATTGGAATCACAACGTGAGGACGTTGACAACAAATCACTTCAAAATTGGTGCCCAATCTGGGGCAATTAGCCTGACGCTACTAAACCACCTCAATATCATTTATCAAATTAATATATTAAAAATATTAAGTTTAACATCTGTAGCACGAATGTACCTTTTAGGGCAAATCACAAATTATTTGTGGCACTAATTTGTTTTTTATTAGGAACTCTAATATAGTATTTGTGGAATACTTGAGTTCTCACGCACATGCGAAACTAGACTATCAGGAAATACTAAAGTTAAATACTATTGTTATACATTTATAAAGATAAAATTATCTGAAAACGTATTAATTCCATATTCATTAAATGTTTTATGTATGCACTTCAAAAATTGACAAAACGAACATTTACCGGGTGAGAATCACAGGGAAGTGTGGAAAGTAAAGTCTACCTTTACCGAGCTTAGAGATAATTAACTGGGTGGTATCATCTGCGAGGTCGAAAACGAATTCGATTGTTATCGACATACTCTGCCCTGATATCTGTAAGCAGAGAAAGCTAAATAAACAAAGACATGCTATATACAAGGACGGACAAAGATAACCAAGGTTAGGTTACAATGTCACACTGAGACAGATTAGATAGCGTGCAGCTAACTGCCCGAGACGATCACATTGCTGCAAACTTCACGCCGGCAGAGATAGCTAGCAAACATCGCTCTACTTCCTTCTTCCATAAATTCATTCAGGAAGCAATCTCTCCTACCCATCAGAGGGCGTGGTGCTAAAGTTTAACTACCGGCTTGCATGCTCACTCAATGTCTATCGGCTCCTCCGCAGGCATTTATCAGCTTTAACCTGCAGACGAAATAAGCAGGGGCATTGCGGTTTTCGAAATCTGCATCAAGCTTAACAATCATTAATATTCGTTTCCTGTGAATTAGTAAAACTCTAGCCCCAGTAAGAACTTGACATTTATTGCAAACTAGAACTACTGTATTAATTTATTTCTGTCAGCATTGGTGTAAAGAGTGTTTATTTGCGCCAGAAAACCTATGATTATGCCTTACTTCATTATAGTATTATTTATATTGAGATTATATCATTTCTAAGTTATTATTATTATTATTATTATTATTATTATTTCTCAACTTTTAACGTAATTCTGGCGTTTAGAGCAATAAAAGTTAATTTTGTTATTTATTATGACACTTAAAGAAACTTTAATATACGAGTTAAAAATTTTCAAATGCCAGGAATGCTCTTTCTCTGTATTTTGCTGAGATGTTAAAGAGCGTCCATAAATAAATCAATAAAAAAAAAAACCAAATCTGTATTTTGCGCTTTGCTTTCTGTTTCTCGTATACACTCTTTTAGATTTTAGAGGGTGTCGGAGTTAAGTGAACGTATTACTCAATCTTATATTTGATATACTTTCATCTTTTCCTTTGTGAGAGAAAGAGGGATGGTGAACAAATCTTAAAAAACTTAAATAAGAACAGTTTGAATTTGAATAACTACAGAAATTAGCACAAGTTGGGATACCAGCGTACGTATAGCAACAAAATTGTTAAAACTCAAACTTACAAGTATACAAGTGTTTATTGTCAACGATAAGGTGATCCCGTAACACGTGTGCATTATTGTGAATGGTTTCTTTCATCAGTAACTGAGGGGTTAATCAACCCACAGCTTGTGTTAGTTTCAAACGAAGCGTGGTTCCATTAAAATAGTCGTATAAACACTAACCATACTCGCTAATGGTGTTCTAAAACTCAAAATTGTATGAAAAAACCTCTCTTTAGGGTAAAAAAATTGGAGTTTGATGTACGATTAGCGCAAGACGCATAATCGGTCCCATTTTTTTTACGAGCGGACAGTAAATGGAGGGAGATGCCGAAATGACATTATGATTCCATTTTTTAATCAGCTGACGGAAAAAGTGAAATATTATAGATGGTTTCAACAAGATTCCGCCACTGCCCATACAGCAGAGATGTCTACGGACAAACTTTGGAAAGTGTTTGAAGATAAAGTGATTACTGCTGGGTATGGCCCTCTCGCTCCCCAGATCAAACTATCTGTTATTTTTATTCTAGGGTTAGCCCAAGGATAAAGTGTGCAAAACAAATCCTCACACATTGGGAGAACTCAAGGAAAACGAACGAAATGAAATGAGAAACATTACAACAATCGAGCTAAATTGTGTCAATCGGAATGTGTTTATCTGGTATAATACCTGTTAAGCAGAGGAAGGATATTACCAGCATTTGCTATAAGGCAAGAGTTTATACACAGTTTTAAGAAGTGAAGTCAGAGGACAGACGCGGCCGGCTGTGGCACGTCCAGCTGCCGGGACGCAAAACCACACGCAAGGGAAAGGACATATTCTGGAAGGCTTGTATTTACTCTGGACGCACAAACTATACGTTGAGGGGCTCCCTAAATGGTTGGTGAATAATATGTCAGGGCGGTCTCGATGGTATAACAAACAAAGACGTTTTTTGAATAGTGTTTAAGGCCCGTTTTTACTACTGAGGCACCACAGGCGATGGACACTGGTGATACATGAAATGAAGTAATATATTTTAAGTAATATATTAAGTAAGTAATAAGTATTTTAAGGAAGAAAACATTAAAGGCCTATGTTTAGGATACCTCACCAACATTTGCCATTTATGAGGACTGAGGAAGACCTGGAAAAAACCTCAGTCAGGGAGGAGGGTCCCGGTGGGAATCGAAACCCAGGCCTCCCGCTCACGAGTCCTCGCCTTAACGAACTCGACTACCCGTGACGGTAACAAAGAAGATGCAGATCTATAGTGACTGAGGAATGAAGTTGAACGATGAAATGTAACGTTAATCCAGGCAGAGAAATGCTAACCCATGCTTGATCTTTCTTAAAACGGACTGAAAACTGCAGAAAACCTCAAGTCAGGTTAGTCAGTCGAGGATTTGAACCCAAATATGAGTCACAAGATTTATCTCCTGAACTAACGCACCCAATAATCTCAAGGTTAAAAAAACGAGCGTATATCTATACACGCTTTCTTTAAACATTGCAAACACAAAGTCAAACCTTTCCTTGCCACAGGAACTGTAAGCTGAAGTGTTTATTTATTGAAGAATTAGCATAATTATGTTTTTAGATTTTCCCCATCACATGCTTAAATTCATAAAAAAATAAGAACTTAAGTGAACCACTGCTACGGTAGCGCTTGCTTTTCTCAAGCGGTGGGCCCGGATTGATCCTGAGGTTTTTTCAGGGGCTTTCTCTCAGTGCTTTAGGTGAAAGCCTTGGAAACTTAGGCCACAAAGTCTCCTAAACTTATTCAGCCAAATTATCATCTTTAATTCTTCATCTAACACAATAGATCTTCAAACCATGATATTTATAAAAAAAAAAAAAAAATGAAACCATTAAAGAACTCTAGTTAACAGTAAATGACAGCTACATAACAGAATCTGATAAACTTGGTAGTAGGTAGGTTATGGTTTTCTAGTATAATTTGCTAGTGCGATGTTCCTCTTCATTGTCCAGCAATAATCAGCTACCTTGAATACTGTCGGTCCTGGTGGTAACCATACTCGCTTCATAGACCTAAGATCGTGGCCAGAGTCGATGGGTTTTTTTTCGAGCGTAAAAATTCTAATTACGGCCTCCTTTGGAAGGGAGGTAAAGCAGTGTGTCCGGTGTCGTACATTTACGGTATGTGAAAGAACCTCAACCCTGAAAGAAGAGGCATCTTGATGAAAATTTGTCGGCCGTTTTGACATCCTGAATTGAACAGCAAGGTGATGACCTGAGATGTTAAAGAGCGCCCGTAAATAAAACAAATCAACAACAATCTTGAATTCTCTTCTCTAATGTGGAAATCTGCTAATGGAAACGCCGGTTTCTTATTGAGTAGCCCTAAGACTTTCTGGCATTGATCCATAAAGTTAATTTTAAGGCATGTTCAGTACTACCTACTATGTATACTGTCAAAACATCATACACTGTATCACGAAAGCTTTCCAAAACTTTGCTTTCTCAGAATAAACGCTACAAATTATTTTGAATCGTTTCCAGGTTGCTTTTCTTAGTGGTCTCTAATAGTTTTGCACTCATAATCATTTTATTTGTGACACTAAGATATTTCTTCTTTCAATTTGGCATGCACAAAAGTAGTGCAGTTTTATACCCATAAATTTTACAAAAAATAAATAAATAAATAAATAAAATCGGTTCCAATTTGATGTAGAATTGTAATAAATAAACTTTTCAGGTTAATCAATGGAATGTTTAACACTTTAAGTGTCCAACAATAACAAATTCATGTTTAGGAATTTAGTGAGAGAGCAGTCGAAAATATACGCTCTACAAGGATAGGAATGCACAAGATATTCTGAGCAAAATTATTGAGTGCTGAACACTCGTTTCCTTCTCAACTCTACAAAGTTTGTCAACAAGTTTTTTTTAAGTCCATAAATACACAGTTTAGCAGAACTCGGTGGTGAGACAGTTTTATCCTCCTTGAAAGAGTTTACGTTCTTGATGGCCGTTCTGTTCCATTAGAGTGGCCAAAGTGTCAGAAGCTGAAATATTTTGTAGGCTATCGAGTGGTTGTGATGATGCAGTCGAAATCGAAAGACTATGTGGGAGGAAGGAGGATATGAACCGGAAGTTGTCGATTCAGCACGGAGTGAATGCCGCATGCCAAATCTGAGTGCAATGTTGTGCGAATGATATAAGCCTGTTGGTAGACGTTCAAATGGAAAACAGGACCGCATTCCTTGAAGTGTTTCAACCCGCAAACCAAACTCTAAGGTTTTAAAACAAATTACTTCTGGCCATAACATCATTGAAGAGTTATAAACAGACCCAGGAACATAAAATACTACCTTTTAGATTGTTAACATACAAAAATATTATTTATATTATGCTTTATTGGTGACATTAAATCTTTCGACAAAGTAAATATATTTATTTAATAGGATATCCCAGAGAAATACAATTACATTAATAAAAGCAATCAAAACTTTAAATAAAGAATCTAAGATTATAATTAAAAATAACGGTTCGATATGTGCAACACTGCTGCGACAAATTCACACCCCTTTAAGGATATTCGCTGTCTTCAGTGCTCTTCAATTTTTATTTTGACGATGCAATTACAATATGCTAAAACGAAAAATAATATACTATCCTAATAAAAATATTTAAAATTGGCAATATTATTTATATGCTCAGGATCATATTATAATCCCTGAATTACAAAAAGAGCATACATTTGATATTAAAAAAATTACATTTTTGGCTTACTGTGGAAAACATTTAATAAGAGGTAAAATTGTACCACATGGCAAACTTATAGAACAGGCTAACAGTTTTCAGTTAGTTAGGTTGTAAGATAAGTAATAATTTTAATTATGACCAAAAAAAAAAAAAGATTGAAATGTTTCAAAACATATTACATAATTATAAAAATACTTTCTGAAAACACATGTAAAGAAACGCAAATGCTTTTAATAAATAGATGGTATTGCCTGAAAGTGAAACTGGAAAAAGCTCCCAATAAAATAGTGCTTATAAAATACAAGTTTTCTCAGACTTTATGTGGAGTGGTTAAACTTTTAGCAGGATTCTGAGAAAACATGTCTTTTGTATAATAAAATTGTATTCCAGAGATACAAATGTGAACATATTTCAGTGCATTTCAGTCCCATAAGGGAGGTCCTGGTGGTGTAGTGGTAACCGTACTTGCCCTCTAAACCCAAGGTCGCGGATTCAAACCCTGCCAGGATCGATGGATTTTTTCGGGCGTAAAAGTATGGCTTCCTTCGGAAGGGAAGTAAAGCCATGGGTCCCGTGTCGTACATTTACGGCACGAAAAAGAACCTCAAGTCTGAAAAAAAGAGGCCTCTGAGCAAAATGTGTCGGCCGTTTCACGCACTGAATTGAATGGGACGCTTATGACCTGAGATGTTAAAGAGCGCCCATAAATAAATCAAATAAAAAATAAGTCCCATAAGTTGGAACACGTTCTTCTTCTAAAAAACTCCTAACTAGAATAGCTAGCTAGAGTCATATAAGTATTTATAAAGATATTGCTTATATTTAGAGGCTTGCCACGTTATTTAATTGCATAAAATGATCAAAATGTTGCTCTTTAACATGAACTTTAGAAAGAAAGACATTTGTCAGTAATTTGACAGTTCTCAATAGAGGCACGTTCATGCCAAACATAATTATGTTTTTTTTTCCCCCCTTTTTCCAATTTTTAACGTTAGTTAAAATTAGTTAAAAAACTTCATAAAATATATATTATTCATTTCATAATTTCCACCTTTCCGGAGCTTTTTAACAAACAAAGATTGTTACCAGATACACGCTGCAGAGATGGAATTCTTGTGATCTATGGTAGGGTATATGTTATGTGTTATAAGATAAAAAAGTAAATAAAGATGTAAGAATAGATATATTTAACCTAAATGTAAAGGTAAAAGAATACAGAAAGAAATGAATAGAACACTTAGAGAGAGGCTATCAGATAACAGGAGAAATAGATCTGTTATTTATTATATTTAAAATATTATGAAAAAAGGAGTCCAAAACTCGAAGAAAAACGTGGCAACCAAAATGTTTAACAATTCTGAGGCAGCAACTAGCAGAAATGGAGACGACGACGATATTTTAAGAATGGTTTTGGGGTTCAAAGTGTTTATTATTTGTACAATAATATGTTATGATAAATTTTATATGATTTTACAAGAACCTAAATATATTTTTTCAGCAGTTCCATAGTGATAAATAACTAAGTAGAATTCAACTTTTGTAATGTAAAATAACTTAATTCATAAACATTAGTGAAAATCAATGTAAAGCAATACTTCGGTATTATATTTCCATATTTTAATAAGCATAAATCTTTTATTAATTAAAAATGCTTTCCACTGGGTCAGTACTTAATAAATATAATTAAAATATGCAATTTGATATATTAAAGTTATTAGTAGTACTGATATAGTACAGATTTGTTAAATATATGGCGATTTCAGTGCAAAATTAAAAAAATAGGAAAATAAAAAACAAGCAACTTTCTCTCCTTAGCCTTTTAATTAAGTCAACAATATCTCAATTATTTTGTTGCTTTTTGACAGGCTTGCCTGAAAATAACTTTGCCATTGAAAATATAGGATCATTCAATTATCTGATGACCGAAGACGCGGCGGTGACTGCAAAGGCCGATAAGCCATCGTTCAAGGCTAACTGAGCTACACGAATCGAGGTAGGCGGGCCGGGTTTATCGAACTACTATGTTAGTCAAGTTCCAGTCCCAAAATGTAATGCGATTTATAAATTAGTATCCACACAGACGAATTAAATAACAATATCCATCAAACGATCAATATAATGTCTCCAAACAATTAAGAAGAGTGTTGAATAATTTTATAACTATTTGCCAAAAATGTGTGAAAAATGAAGACAGGCAGTTCCAGCTTATATTTGCTGAGTGCATACTTTTTTTAAATGTAACAGAATTTATTAGACTGTCACACTAGTGTGTCTAGCACATACTCTTGTGTTGCCCGTCTTGAGCGACGGCATATCAGCCGAAGCAGTGCCTGCCACCGCATCAATCATAAGATAATTGGATGACTCGATATTTCAATATCCATTGCTCTGTATGACTTTATTTACTAGTTTTAACATTAACATTATAACACCAATTCCATCGCCCACTTCAAAGTTTACGATAAAATTAGAAATCTTAGTGTCTTGCAGCAATAATGCATTTCGTAATATATATACAGGTAGAATATTAAAATAGAGCCTGTATAGGCCAGGCATAATTTTGCTTTAACGTCGAATGCAGGGAAACAAACATTTTAACATATATGAGTTACAAACTTTGCGTATAATTTCACAAACAGGCCCTTTTAAGTTATTATAATGTTTTTATGCATTTTAGGCTAATAGGTTACAAACATTTTACCTAAAATATTTATGATTAACCCTCCAGTGTTCGCTATATGAGCATTTTTCTCACAGATCCTTTTAAAGTCAAATAAACTTTTGATTCCTTGTGTTATTAATTTGTATTTTTTCTAGATAACTTTTATTGCTTTTGTATCAGCTGGTATAGTGTAAAGTTTATGCATCATACGTGCCCATAATTAGAGTCTCCTTAAAATTACGCTAGTTATTGTGAGATTTGTTTGACCACTCTACCAGCCGCTTGGGGTATTTCTCAGGATTCCGGATTACTACCGAAATGAACGTCCATACACTCAACATTTGAATAATTCTTCAAAGCCTTCTTTTCTTCCTCAAAATTCCACTTCCTTTATAAATCCGTTACCACCAACATGTTGACAGTATTTTCCATTTAGTGAGAAGACTTGAGTGATTTCGTTTGTGTGTTATGTTTTCTTGATGTTCAAAAATTAAACAGTTATCTTATGATTTTCTTGTGTTAAAATGAGTACAGCAAAAGAAGAGAGAGATCTACACTCTTCTCATAGGAAACGATAAAACACTTTAGGATATTTCTAATATGAATATATTAATTTTATATTCTGAACATTAAAATAACATAAAGATAAACAAAACTATACCGTGAGCAAAATGTTCACGCGCGACCACTCGAGGGTTAATAGCAAAGGGCACAACTTGAAACCTAGGAACAACGGCTCTAGCATTATTTAGTACGTTCATCTCAAGAATTTGTTATTGTTACATAAAAGTCCTCTTTCAATTGTTAAGTTGTGCTGATTCACGAATGAAAATTCTGAAACGCGAAAGACATACCCATAGGCATTTTCAAAAAGTGAGATTCTTAGCTTATGTAACAGATTTAAGACACAGCAAAATGGATATTTATTTAAAGTATAAAGAGGGTTGATATAATTATGTCATATAAAACTGGAAATTATAATTTCTGTTGCTCTATTTTGATTAACAGACAGGTGCAGTGGTAAATGGGTACTTTTTTATTAAATATCTGAACGGAAGATACCCAGAAAATGTTATGAGTTACATACTCTTGTGCTTCACGGTTCTTTTCTCCTAACTGCTTAAGAATGCAACCCGTAGATCATGTTTAGGTATCACGTCCTTTTTTTGGGTTTATTAACAAAAATCGGGCGTTAGTTTCAAAGAATGACAAACTTGTAATACATTGCTTCCATAATTGCTGATTGTTACATGCAGAATCAGTTAAGTGTTGTTGCATTTCAAGACTCTTGTACCGTCGGTCCTAGTGGTGTAGTGGTAACCATGCTTGCTTTCTAAACCCAAGATCGCGGGTTCAAACCCGGCCAGGACCGATGGATTGTTTCGGGAGTAAAAATCTAAGCATGGCTTCCTTCGGAAGGGAAGTAAAGTCGTGGGTCCCGTGTCGTACAGCACGATAAAGAACCTCAAGCCTGAAAAAAAGAGGCCTCTGAGCAAAATTTGTCGGCCGTTTCACGCCCTGAATTGAATGGGACGCTGATGACCTTTGATGTTAAAGAGCGCCCGTAAATAAATCAAATCAAGTAAGATTGTACAAGAACAATCCCATGAAACTGTTAACAGAGTACATGTTTGTTTCAAATAGAAACGGGTGGAAATGTATACAAAAGTGACAGAACGCAGAAAAACACTGCAGGAGAATGTCGTATTGAGCATGGCTGTAAAATAAGCAAGCGAAACAATTTTTAAGACCCTTAGTAACTGCTAACAGTATCAAAGAAGAGAAAGGATTTACCTACGATATAGAGAGAGTTTCAGCAACAAACAAGCTACCGACAGAAGCACAAAGGTCATGCAATTCTTCAATGTATGGATTTTAAAATTCATCAGCTAAAATATATTAAAAAGAACTTTATTAACAGAAAGATGTGACATTTCTGCAGCACGAGTTCAGTTTTTGAGAGGAATGAAGCAAATTAGTGAAAGAGTCAGTAGATTACTTATGTGCCTTGCTGAGTTCGCATCAACAGAGTTTATGACTAACAGCAAATTAATTTTCAGATCTAAGATCAAAGAAAAATTTTACCACCGAACAAAATGAATGCAGATATATTTAAAGACTGGTTTATTAAAACATTAATTAAAAGAGATGGATGTTGATTAACTGCAACTTGTGAAAATTCTGACTTTTAAAATTTAATGCTTAAAGCAGCAACATAAAATGAAATATATTCAGTCTTATTCTTAATGCGTATTAAATTAATTGTGTGCATGGCATTGATGTTCTAATTACTTCTATTTTGGTACATATAATTTGTTTCAAGATAGTTTGTTAGTGGAAAAATGTCTTAACGCATCTATGAATTGAGAGTTTAAAGATTACGATATTGAAATCAGTTGAAACAAAGGAAATGTCTTTACAAGAGTATTAATAACGAAATAAGATCACTTTATTCAAAGTTTTAAAGATATATTTACTAATTTTACGTAATTTTGTAAATATGATATTTTATCAATAATTTTTAGTACTTTTAAATCCTTCAGCATTTGCTGCCTTATTAAAATATTATGCACTGGTTGAACTTTTAATTGAACATTTAATTTTCTTAGACCTATTACTTTTTCTTCAATACACAGGTTGCTACTTGATTATCTCCCGAACACCAACAAAGAAGCGCTTAAAGTAGCACTTATGACCTCACTTTTGTTTTATTTTCATTTAGGAAAACCAGAATATGGTATCTATGTTTTCTAATGTCAACTCGCTTGCTGAAAAGTTGTACAAGTTGCGTAGTGCATTGAAAAGTGCGCACCGAAGAATCGGCAGCCTACATTATGCTGAATGATGAAGGTGAAGATGAAAGTGAGATGATGGAGCAACACCGGGATGAGTGGTAGGGGAAACCGGAGTACCCGAAGAAAGCCTACCCAGGTGCCGCTCATTATGGCACAAATCCCAGTCATGCACGCTGGAATCAAATCCAGGCGAGCGCCACTAGGCCACGGCGCCGCCGGATTATGCTATCTTGGCAACGTTAAATTTAGATATTTCTACAAAGTTAGATGGAAACTTGAAAAGCGTACAGGTAAAAATATATTACTGAAATAGACATTTTAAATATGGACTGTAATTAATTTTTTTTAAAAAATCTTGAGCTTGCTAATTTTGTGTGTTTTTGTGTACTAATATATGTTTCTTAATAAAATGGATAAAACCGTGCAGCTTTGATAAAATATTTCAGCGTAGGGATAGTTTAAATGCATTCCAAAAAAGTAATGTTTTTATATTAAATACAAACTGAGATGTTCTTTATATAGTAAAACAACCAAACAACAGAAAACTGGTTCTAAATTAAAGGAATAAAGTAGCCCAACATAATACGTTGAATCATTTATTACACCTAATGGTTGAAAAGAAAATTGATAAACAATTTTAAACTCTTCATCCTTGCTATTTTTAAATTTAAAAACATAAGTTTAATTTACTAATCTCAAATTCTTTTCAAAGGGATTTGGGGTGTTAAAAGTTCATATTTACAGTGTGTACCAGCTTAGAGTTTCGGGCAGAGTGAGGAACGCGCCAAGGGAGAATGGGTCTGTCTCCCGTTCTCTTTCCTATAGGTAATAATCGGAAGATATCTACTTGATGTGCGTTGTCTGTCAATGCTAAGCGTATGCTAAATGCGATTGCGACCACTGGCAACTATAAAGTTTTTTTTTTTTTTTTTTTGAGTAGTGTTTAACGCCCGTTTTCACTACTGAGGCACCACAGGCGGTGGACACTGATGATACATGAGATGAAATGATAAATTGGGAAAGGATATTTTTTTTAAGGAAGGAAGCGTTCCAGGCCTAAGTTTAGGTACCTCCCCGGCATTTGCCAGTTATGAAGACTGAGGAAAACCTGGAAAAAACCCCAGTCAGGGAGGACGGTCCTGGCGGGATTCGAACCGCAGACCTCCCGCTCACGAGTCCGTGCCTTAACGACCTCGGCCACCCGTGGCGGTCCAACTATAAAGTGCAAGACATAAATTCACCAATGAGCATAGTTGATACACCCCTCTTAAAGAAGCAGCTATACGGTGGGTTGGGCGCGCGGTGTGTACAGACATTTTCCGAAATGTAAATTACCATGCGGTTTGTTAAAAAAAGTGGTGCCGTCTTTAAAAAATTTGTTCTGCAAAGAATATCCTCACAGAAGATATGTTTTAAAGAAAACATGCAAGCAAATATATATCAAGCTCTTGCAAATCTTCTTCAGATATGTATGAATGTAAATGAGCATATTTACTATGAAACTAAAGCTTTCAACAAAACAAATAATTAATTGTTGTCTACTTATTAATTAATTTCTGCTTAAATAATTTAATTTATTCCCGGTCATAGCACTACGAGAGGGTATGAAACGAGCTTGGAAGACAACTCATTTATCGCTTCCGTGAAAATCTGTAAACTTTTGAATGGTCCGCCATGCATTTTTTGACATTGCCTTCTTTTGCTAATTAATTGTCACTTTATTAATTTTAACTTTTTAGAGGCACTCTTATGCTGAATAAAATTTACTACCAAAGTAAATACCAAATTTATAATACACGCGTCCATGAAAAATAAATATCTTCTTTTGTGTGAACTTTAAATATTGCATACTTATTAAGCTGTACTTTATAATGTAATAATAATAAAATGATGTAAACTTAAAATAATATTGCGGCAATATCAGGCGAATTTGCGTGTAAGAAAAATTAAAAAAAAAAAAAAAAAAAAACTAAAATAAAATAATTCTAGTTACATTCATGTAATATAACGATCATATAAAATAAAAACCGCATGCAACTAGGAAAAAAAACAAAAACAAAACATTTTTGGTCCAAAACCAAATTCTGAACCTTCTTAAGGCAGAATCGTTCACACGTATCCATTGTCTAAAAGGGATATTTTCCCTTATTGTCAAGACAAGCATCCCGCATCCCATTAGTTTACATCAATCATCTTAACATCGAGACACCGCAACACTGGTGTTTATTTCCCATTTTTGTTCGAAGCATAATATTTGGTGATTATGCTAAAGACGGCTCGAGACAGAAGGATCTGCATGGTAACCTTCAGCACCACAGCTCAACAAGCGGATGCTGTGTTGACTGACATATTTCGCATCAGGAAAAAACGCATTCAGTTCTCTTTAACATAAACGCTTTCAAACAGATCGAGCTTTCGTTACGGCTTCTTTTCACCTGGAGGGATTTCAGAATCTCATCCAAGATTTAGTGTATCATCATCAATGCCTGGTGGATTTACACTACACCGACAGTGTTTACTGCCTCTTTTTCCGCTCACATTTGTTCTGTAGGGCATCTGTTTATTATCTTTGGCTGTTATCTAAGAACTCTGACTTGCAGAAAATAAAAGGCATCATGTCTCCAGGTACATGGCGGACTTGGTGCAAGTTTGAGATCAAGGCTCCAGTAAATGAATTCATGTCTCTTTAGAAGAACAATATGAACTTTTGGAAGCCCATTTCCAGCTGTTCTTCAGAAGCAGCTTAACATATAACTTAAAAGGTTCATTTTAGATGCACACTAACTCTTTCTTTGTACAATGGCATTTTTCTTTCTGAATGTTGCAGTGGAGGAGCTGTTTTGCACTCTTGTATTTTTGAAGACTCTCACTTGGTTAATGAGGAAAGATGCAAAGAAATGAATGAACTTGAGGCTCTCTTTTTGCAAGGATAGATAAACCTGAAACCACAAGGGAATTAGTGGAACTTTTCTTCTTTCTTGTTTTCGCCCTTTCTCGTTCCAATTTTCTTCTTACTTTAACCCTATTCATTCTTCTTGTTTTTATTTATTGATTTCTTTCTTTTTTTTTCAAACTTTTCAGCACTAAATCTATTTTGTCCTTACTTTGTCTTTATCTTTATCGTCAATATTTTTTACTTGCTCTCTTTCTCTCTCTCTCTTCGTGTTCTGTTCGAAATTTATTCGTTTATTAATTTTTGCCTTTTATTTTCGCGTATTTCTTCACGTTTTTTCCTTTCCTTTCCTTTCCTTCTCTCTCTCTCTCTCTCTCTCTCTCTCTCTCTCTCTCTCTGTCTCTGTCTCTCTCTAAAGTAGAAAGTTTCTTTTTGCTTTGCTTCCTCATTCCTCCGTTTGTTAATTTGTTCTGCAGCTTTAAGTTTTCTTTATTGCTTGTTAACGTAATTTTCCTTTTTTTTTCCTTCCTATAATTTTTTCTATCCTTTTTCTTCTTTTAATTTTTCTAACTGCAACTTTTTACTTGTTTCTATTGAGGGTTCTTTCTTTCTTTTTTGTTTTCTCTTTTACTTTTTTATTTCATGTTTTATACCTGATTTATTTATGGACGCTCTTTAACATCTCAGGTCATCAGCGTCCCATTCTATTCAGGGCGTGAAACGGCCGACAAATTTTGCTCAGAGGCCTCTCTTTCAGGCTTGAGGTTCTTTTTCGTGCCGTAAATGTACGACACGGGACCCACGGCTTTATTTCCCTTCCGAAGGAAGCCATACTTAGGATTTTTACGCCCGAAAAAATCCATCGGTCCTGGCCGGGTTCGAACTCGCGATCTTGGGCGTAGGAGGCAAGTATGGTAACCACTACACCACCAGGACCGACGTGAACATACAGTTTCATTATACATACATATGTAGTTTATTATGATTATACAGGTCTTCATTCCGCTACGCAATTGCCAATGAGAAGTTGCTGCATAACGGTATCCTTCTCTCCGAGGAAATCATGCCGCGCAGTCAGAACTCGTTGCACTTTTTTTCTTTAGTCATTTATTAGAAGTAAATAGTAATTAATTCTGAATTCATCATTATAGTATGTGCTGGAAGTGTCTGCCCTCAGCTGTGAAACATGTCTAAATTATTTTGAAAATATTTTGAGATATTTGACGCAGGTACAGTAGTAAGTTTAAATGGATGACGTTGCAGCAGCTGAGTGGCTTTATACGCACTGCCAACAGATACATCACTAATCGTGTTAAAAACTTTCGAAAAGAAGTTTCTAATCCATAGCTTATTTCATCAAATCTCCTGTGTTAAAAAACTGAATTTGGTCTCGGTTTCTTGAAAATGCCTTGGATTCGAACTTTCTTCACCACCTGTAAATTGCACTTCCCGATGGAGATTTTACTCCTGGAAATTTAGCTCAAAATTCTCTCCTATACTTATACGATTAATTTTGCATATAACTATCATAAATAAATGTTCTTTGTTCTAAAGTATCCTGGCATACTTTACAATACACAAAGTCTAACATGCACTACCTAAAGAAATGCGATTGAAACAATTGGCTTAAACACGAGTGAACAAGTTCAATTGCCTGCGTCAGCGGAGCTTACCTTTGGTCTTACCGCGCTGAAGATTGGCCGGTTTCCACTAGTGCATACAAACTCTGATTGCGTAGTCAAATGAGAGTAGGGTACATATCATAAAGCTAATGGTTTGGTTCCCATGAAAGAATAGTGTTTAATAAATACTTTACTACACATTATTGGCGTTGTACTGTTCCAAGATACTTTAAGGTACCTCAGGAAAATTCTGATTGAAAATCTTGAAGGCGCTTTAAATTTGCTTAAACTTTCCTGGAGAGCTGCCCTTATTTTCAGGGTTTATGCATTCTCAAATTGTTACTGTTAACATTTTATCTAGAGTGAGATGAACTGAATAATTACATTGCCGGGATTGTTTGGTATTTACTTCAGCAGCACGACTCAAACACCGTTGCTTGCAGAAGAGAATATTCTCTTATCATCAGCAACACGCGATGCTGGCGGACTTCTCATGTACACAGATAACTTTGAATTATGTTCGGAAAATTCAAGGCGGGATTAATAAATTTATTGTACACTCTGAAGATAAAGTAACTCCTTTGTTGTGCAACTGCGTCTATTATTAAAACATCTGCACAAGCTGCATAGGATTAATGTTATTAAAGCTGACGCTTCTAAACTGTGAAAGGGACTTAATGTAATTCACAAGCAAGGAAAGGAAGAGCGGAGCTAAATTCATCTGGGTTAACGACGTAAAACAGGAGCTGAGGAATTTGGCCGTAAAGTTTCGGAGAATTAAAGAGCGGGATAAACTTGGGAGATCATCAGTAACCGAGAAAGACAAGATCAGAATGAAAGCATAGAAAAAAAAGAGAGAGATTTTATTTACGTAAATACTTTATTTCTTTTAAAGTATCTATAAATTTAAATTAAAAACGGAAACCTTGAATCGAGCACCTTTTGGTCGTTGTATCTGGAACTCGAAGGGAGAAAATTAAATTCTAGAGACATGTGAAGAAAAACAGTGCAAATTTCTTATCATCAAGCGTAAGAACAAGACAAAAGAAAGTGGGACACTGGAAGTGATCAGAACATTTAGAGCTACAACAGCGGCTAAGAAATAAGGCATAGACACCAGGAAAGAAGATAGACTGCCAGATGGTTTGTGGAAAGGATTCAGCAGCAGCTGATCTAGAGGCTGAAAGAGCAGTTACATTTTATTATTCATCATTTCATAGTTTACATAAGATGCCAAAATAGAACGGGGTTTTATTAAAACGAAAAGTTAAAATTTAACTGGTGTTTAAGTTAGCAAAGTGGGTGCATAATCAAGATCAGTTCTGGCAAAAGTCAAGACATCAGCTCAAGATTCTTGAATTCTCTCTAAGCCGCCATCAAACATTTCCTTTGTTGGCTAAAGGCGTGCCTTGGATGTTGCAAGCTTGACTTTCAGGATTTCAAAGTATAATCACTGATTATAATAAATTAAAATTACATATAAATGAGATATTCATATAAGATGATAATAATATAAATGTACAAAGAATGTTAAATACCGTTAATTATTGTTCAGCATTAAATATTTAAAAATTGATGAATGCATCACATTTCTCATAGTTTGGTTTACAATTACATTTTAGGGAATTTCGAACGAATGTAAGCTATTGTGGTTGTCAATATAGAAAGAGTTTAATATCTATTCAAATCTGCATCGATTATACCTACCAGGCACCTACAATTAAAAAAAAAATCCAGAAAATGCACTTATGTTTGTTTGTGTGTGTGTGTGTGTGTGTGTGTGTGTCCGCTCTAACTCTAGTGGTCGCAATTTTTTTTTCCTCAACCAATTCTGTTAGCAAACAATTCGATTGGACCATCGGGAGTGGAAGTTAAAATAAAGCGAACATTTTTTTTAAAAATTGAAAAATCGCTCTAGCGGCCGCAATTTTTGTTCATTCTCAACGAAGCGTAGTAAAAATACTTTTAAAAAATGATAAAAGTAGTTTCCGAAAATCAGAGCTAACGAGTCATTAGGAGTGCTGGTCTACCTGAAAAACAGTGGAGATTAAAGCGAAATTTAAAAACCGCTCTAGAAATGGCAATTTCAAAGGTTTTTGAAAGGAAATTCGATATATGTCATTGAAAATATAAGAAACATAGTTTCTAAAAATTAGAAAAATCAAACTATTAGGAAGGGAGTTCACCTGAAACCCAAAATTTGAAAATCGCCTTAGCAGCACCATATTTCTTATTTTCACAACCAAACTCGGCATCAGAATTCAAATCAAATAAGAAAAATAGTTGCTGAAAGTCAGTGAAAGCAGATTATTAGGAGTGGCGGTTTACGTGAAAAAACGAATGGGGGGTTAAAATGAAATTTAAAAATCGATCTTGCGACCACATTTGAAAGTTTTTATACAAAACTTGGTATAAGTCATTGAAATAAAATAAGAACAATAGTTTCCGAAAATCAGTAAAATCGGACTATTTGGAGGGGTTTTTAGCTGCATCCCAAAATTTAAAAATCGTTCTAGCGGCACCAATATTTGTTCCTTCAAAACAAAATTCGGTATACACCATTTAAATAAAATAAGAAAAAGTTTCCGAAAATTAGGGTAAATAAACCATTAGGAGTAAGGGTATACTTGAAGACCGAAATTTAAAAGGAAATCTTGCGTTTAATTTTCTCTATATTGTTTTCAATAAAAGAAAAATCAATTCAGCATATAAACTGTATTTATATGTTCTATATTTAACAAAGGCATCGTCGTGAAGATAGCAAAAGTGAAATATTAATTTGTGTGTGAAAATTATAATTGTATATAAGGCGCTCTGTAATAATATCCAGAAAATGTTTGCGTTATGTTTTTCACAATAAAATTTAAATTAAATTTCAAACCCAATCAAAATAAATATAACTTTTAATGGTTTTTATTTTCTTTGTACGTTGTTATTGTTTCTGAATAGTAAACTTTTTTGTTTTATTGAAACATATGAATATCTACACAATGTAACTGGAACCTTTCTGTTATTTTTCTATATTTTAGTGAACGTAAAGATGATACCAAGGGCTCATAAGCACTCATAAACATGCTTACATTTAAAAATATATAAAAATACCCACACAGTATAACTTTGTGCATCAGTGATCATACATTTCATTTAATTAATAGTATACCATTAATTCTTGTGATTTAATCTCAATGGTGGTGGTGATGATGATGATGATTATTATTATTATTGTTATTATTGTTGTTGTTGTAATATATTTGGTTTCTCTTTTGTAATACTTATAGATTGCAAGAATTCTAATTTTGTTCCCCTAATTAATAAGGCCTAATTTGTATTTTTATAAATTTAAAATAAAAGTTATTAAACTCGGTGAGGAATTCGTTTAGTTTATGAAGCTCCTGCGTGACTGATTTTTCTATATCTGAACTTCTATTAATAAACCTTTCGCTTTCTAGTTCAGCATTTGGAGGACTGTGCTTTGCGATGCTTCATACAGATATTCAAATCACCCATATTACCACCACATTAATTAACCGCCACACGTGGCCGAGGTCGTTAAGGCACAGGCTTTTGAGTGGGAGGTCTGGGGTTGGAATCCCACCAGGACCATCCTTCCTGACTGAGGTTTTTTCCAAGTTTTTCTCAGTCCTCATAAATGGCAAATACCGGGGAGGTACCCTAAACTTAGGCCTGGAACATTTCCTTCCTTAAAAAAAGTCTTTTCCCAATATATCATTTCAACTCATGTATCATCAGTGTCACCGCCTGTGGTCCCTCAGTAGTTAAAACGGGCGTCACAATAAAAAAAAAAAAAAAAAAAAAAAAAAAACGCCACATCAAAAGGAATCTCCAAGAAAGAATAATGCAAACCACAGCAAATGAAACACTTGCAAAATGTTTCTGACTTGATTTCGGTTCATGCACTTTCCATCCAGCTTACAGTGTCACTGACAGTAACTGATCTGATGCGGCACCGTCCATTTTAGCCACAGGTAAACGTTAAAGAATTTAGTCTTGTAGGGTATCTTAAATACTCAAAAGTATTCCTTTATCCACTCACTGGCTGCAGACCAAAAGTTATATTGAGTACGAAAATGTTGTTTTTGAATATTTATCTTGCATCTTGTACAAACTGTTTTTCGTCTTCCTCCTCCTCCTCCTCCCTCCTCTCTCCTCTCTCCTCCCTCCTCCCTCCTCCTCTTCGTCTTTTTTATCTCTCTTTTTCACCGCCATTATTATGTTGATTTATCAAAGTTAAGTGTTTAAGGATTACTTAACTGTTTCATTCATGTTATAAACGTCACGATCAGTATCCCCTTGTGCTCTGCCCCAGTCATGTCTTCCATCCGGAAAGTTTACTTCGCTACATCGGCACTTTCTCTGCAGAAAACAATGTGACGGACGCGAAATCGATCCAGCACTGACGTTCTCGGTGTTCAAATCCGATGCAAATTTTAGAGCCTTTTCTTGCAGCATAGGTCCTGACACAGAGATGCCTTTAGCATATGCTGGTTGAACCATTCCAGCGTAGCTCTGTTCACTCCTTGTACGGTTGCCAGCGTTTCTTCCTGTGCTTTGGTTTGGAAATTCCTTTAACTTCTTTTAGATAGGTTTGCGTTAGCTAATACGCTGTGAATTTGAGTTTTGCACAGTTAATTCCTTAGGTCTTGCTTACTTTGTTTCATTTATTTATTACTTGATTTATTTATGGATGCTCTTTAACAGCTCAGGTCATCAGCGTCCCATTCTATTCAGGGCGTGAAACGGCCGGCAAATTTTGCTCAGAGGCCTCTCTTTCAGGCTTGAGGTTCTTTATCATGCCGTAAATGTACGACACGGGACCCACGGCTTTACTTCCCTTCCGAAGGAAGCCATACTTAGGATTTTTACACCCGAAAAAATCCATCGGTCCTGGCCGGGATCGAACCCGCGATCTTGGGTTTACGAGGCAAGTATGGTAACCACCACACCACCAGGATCGACAACTTTGTTTCAATACCGACACTAGGTCTTCAAGCAAGAGAATATACAACTTTTTTTAAACGCATTTGTCCTAGTGGTCAGCGTTATACTGAGTTTAGGTGCAAGCAGTATTGTTGAAAGTGCCATAGTCAACAATGTCCCAACAAATAGTGTTTCTTCACTTTCAAGATCGTATTGTTCATTCGCGATGAATTAACAGTTTATCAACCCTCAATAGCCTCTTTAGTGCGAACGTGTGGTCGTGTTAAAGAAGGTGTGAATTTGCCAGAAATGTTTGGATGTTACAGGACAACTTCTCCTATTTGCATTGTAATCATACATGTAATTACGAATACTTTAATCAGCTAAGGGGTTATTACATCCACCTCGCCGGAGTTACCGCTCTGATTGCCGACCTGCCGTAAAACGGCATACAAAACCATAAGGACTCAGTACTTTAGGTAGACAGAATTTACTACCTTTGATTCTACACAGACGATCCTAATTCAAATTATTCACATTTGAAAATGGGCATGATAGCAGACATGTTTACTGAATACGAAGATTGCTCGTAGAATTCAAACTTGAACTATGTTCAGCGTGTACAGGAAAACATCAAGAAGTTGTTCAAGCACCCAAAACCAAAATACAGCAGATCATCCATTCAAGGATTGAAGAAAGACTAGGAATGCATTACTGAAATGTTTTCTACAGTACAGACCAGCCAAGAGTTTACGCATAACGCAGAGGGCGATAGCGATGAATGCACCGACTATCATTCATATTTCCATTTGCACCTCCTCGCTCTCCCTCTCGGGAGTAGTCGTAAGACATTTGTCTGTAATAGTATACCAGTAGCGATATGAACTTATTCTAGTTGGAAGTGCATATTGATGAATAGCACACCGTTGAGATTTCAGTGTTATTAAATTTACACCTTAAAACGCAAACTTCTTATGACAAACGTGTGGGTGAGTTTTGCAGGTGACTGTCGGAATCTATATTACCACCAAAGCCTATGTGCAGATTTTTAACACTTGATCAAAAAATAGGGAGGCGTAATATAAATGGATACTTTACTAATGACTAAATGAGACATGTGAAGATAAACATGCTGGAAATAAATTCATTCCCGCCCATACTATTTCTCCGGGGAGTGTGACAGACAATATACGTAAATAACTCCTTACTGCATTGAACTTAAGGAATGTTTTAACAAATTAAAAGTATACAGTTCATTTATAACCAAAAAGATGAAAGTCGAGCTGTACAAAATTTTTATTTGACAGTCCATTGTTATTGCAGGAAGATGCAGGCTTAGTTGAAATAATTGCAAATATGTCAACTTTGTTTAATCCATTGCTCTATTGTGAAAAGGCATACTAACTTCCGTTTATTTTAAATAAACTTTCACATTTTGTACATAATCAACGAAAAACTTTTACGTGTTTTGTTAACCTCACCGTATAAGGCCAAGGGCCCTTTACGGTCTCGTGCCATCAAAGTTGTTTCAGCTTTCTTTTCCTTGGTCTGTCAATAATCCTTCTACCGTTTGTTTTATAACGCAAATCAATTTAGAGACGTGTATTCATCTATTCGCTCAACGTGTTCTTTCTATTTGAGTTTCGATTGTTTTATTATTTCTGTTATCTTAAAAAGTTTTCGGTTCTCTCTTGGTGTCTTCATTTTTCTTCTTAAGAGATGTATTTTACAACTCTTTGCTTGACGAATCGCTTGTTAATTGATGGTTATATGGCGAGTTTCGTTGAGAAAAAACAAAACAAAAATTGCAACCGCTAGAGCATTAATAGACACACACAGAGACAGATATATATATATATATATATATATATATATATTCATTGTCATTTTCGGTACCTAATAGGTGGGATACATGGAGATTTGAAGAAAATTTTCAAAAATCGTTTCATGGTACAACTGCAATAGCTCCTTTGGAATAAGCTATCAGCGCGCTTGCATTTAATTTTCTCTCTGGGGTTTTAAAATAAAACAGACAAATTAATTCAGCATTTAAACTGTACTTATAACGATGCATATACTTTATATTTAACAAAAGCATCGGGCAAAAGATAATAAGGGTGAAATATTAATCTAAAATGTATGTCAGAATTATATTTGCATGTATGAGAACTTTATAATAACCTTCAGAAAATATTTGCATGATGTCACAATAATATTTTAATGAAATTTCGAAGTCAATGAAAATCCATGAACCCTTCCATTATATATTATTAGTTGTTTATATTTGCTTAGTACATGGTAAATATTTCTGAATAGTAATATATTTTTGTTTTATAGAAACATATGAAAAATATCTACTTAAATATACAATGTAAGTCGAACCTGCCTGTTATATTTCTCCATTTTAGTGCATATAAAGCTATCAAGGGCTCAGTTCATAAACATGGTTACTTTTAAAAATGATTAAAATGCCTACACAGTCTAGCTTTGTCTATCACTGGCCATATATTTCATTTAATTAATAGTATAACACTAACTTTTGTTAACTTTTGAAATCAAATCGACAGTTGATACAATGAGTAAGCTATTCGAGTGATTCTCCAAATCCAATGAAAAAAGTAATCCAGGATTCTTTTATTTCTCGAGTCACGTCTTACAGACTTGAAACCATTTTGGCACTCCATCATCCCGCAGTTACATCGTTGATTATATTGTTTTTTTCTAAACGCGACACAGTAAGTTACGTTGTATATTCTGGGCCAACAGTTACCCGTTTTGTATTTGATACAGTGTCAGTTTCACATGTTTATTTACCTGAGTTTTAATAACGTTTCCTATTAATTATCTAATTCTATTATTCCGCAGAAACCAAATATTACTCCTTACCAGAATATTTACCTATACTGAATAGAAGACATCTTTGATTAAATAAGGTTAACAGTAGCTATAATTTCTTTGATTCTTAAGGATAATAATTTATTTTTATTATTTAAAATACTTCAAAATATAAAAGAGAAACGTATTTAATATACATGAATATTTTTACTTTTTAGGAAATTCAAATAAAATATAACAATTTAGACTTTTCTACAATTCAAGTTTTTTTTGAGTAGTGTTTAACGCCCGTTTTTACTACTGAGGCACCACAGGCGGTGACACTGATGATACATGAGATGAAATGATATATTGGGAAAGAATTTTTTTTAAGGAAGGAAGCATTCCAGGCCTAAGTTTAGGGAACCTCCCCGGCATTTGCCAGTTATGAGGGCTGAGGAAAACCTGGAAAAAATCTCAGTCAGGGAGGACGGTCCTGGCGGGATTCCAACCCCCAGACCTCCCGCTCACGAGTCCGCGCCTTAACGACCTCGGCCACCCGTGGCGGTAATTCAAGGGGTGCCCAATATATATTCCCCTATGGTGATACATTGAAACACACAGACTTTCACGTCTGAAATTTTCATTAAAACATAGAGCCAAATTTCCTCTACAGATGCCAGAGCCTAGCGTCTGTATGGCGCAAGCACTTGCTAGAGCGTCCTGCTATAGTTGTGAAGATAATGGGTTTGAATCCTTTCAACCTGATATATTTTTTCCTGCTGGATAAAGGAGATTTGGTACAATTACTCGATAACAGAGTATCATATCACTCACAGAGTGGCCTATAAATTGATGTTGGCCATTTATTTTCTGCTGCAATCAAAGGGGATTTGCCACCATTACAATGATTTACCCGTCATTATCAATTTATATTTACGAAAAGGAGGCAAACCTAGGCCGTTAGGCCGTAGCGAGTCGCAGCAAACCACTAGGTGCACCGGTTTCTAGGATTTACCCGAGGTTAGCGTTAGGGTTGGTATTTTTTTTTTTTTTGCGTGTGTGTGTGTGTATGTGTGTGTGTACATATGAATTAGTTACGAATTGGAATAAGAGCACATTTTCCACCGTTATTTCATCCGCCTAACAATGCCCCTATTACAATTTATATTTAGCAAAAGGAGACGAGCGTAGGCCGTCAATTCTAATATTTTACCCGCGTAACAATGCCATATTAATTAATTTTTCACAGGACAACACACAGAATTACATTATTTTTAACCAAAAAAAAAAAAAAAAGAATTACATTCAACATGAGACATCAGTGCGTGGAGTGAACTCCGCTGTCGCTTGGGACTGGCCAGCCGCTCGGAGATTCCATGATACCATTGCAGTAGGAGATTTCAGTAGCAGCACTAGTGCTTTCATCCTTGCTTGTAACGGCAAGTACAAAGGCTCACGCTTAGTGAAGTGAAAGCAAGTGAGCATCATGATGGGCGATGTTTACAGGAATAGTCTAAGGAAGAGGTGAGGGCAGTCATCCGCTACGAGCATGCACATGGTTTACCGCGACGCAACATTCACAGCAGGCTCGTTGAGATGTATGGCTATAATGTACAGATGGTGCGCAAATTGTGTAGGATGTTTGCTAAAAGAAGAGCAAGTATCTGTGGCGACCTTCGTGCCGGTCGTCCGTTACGATGTCAACAAGGAATACGTGGGTGAAATGATTAGAGAAGACAGACGGAGTAAGGTGCGAAATGTGGTCAAAGCACTGAACATGTCTATTGCACAGCGTACTACACTATTCATGATGTGTTGGAATGCCGAAAAGTGTGTGCTAGATGGGTACCACGTCAACTGACTCCTGATCACCTGGAGCAATGGATGGGTTCCAGTTTGTAACGCTTGCTTTTGCTTCACACAGAGGGAAATGCTTTTCTCAGTCGAATCGTAACGGGTGATGAAAGCTGTTCACCATTACTTTGCACAGGCGAAGTGATGTCCATGGAATGCGCTTCGCCAGCACGAAAATGTTCAAGACACCTACCTCTGCAGAGAAAGTCATGTTACGGTTTTCTGGGAATCTTCTCAAACCGCAGGAAACAATAAACGCTGATCTATACTGTACAACCTTAAGACGTCTCAAATCTGCAATCCGCCACAAAAGCCCTAAACTCCTCACCCTTGAGTGAGGAAGTGTGGCATCATTGGCAGCGCCTTCAACACCTCCTTAAGTTCTTATTTGGCACTGAAAAGGAATTTGAAAGTCAGCGTTTCCAGAACAATGGACAAGTCAAAACAGCGGTGCGGCATTTTTTGTACAGACAGGGTCATAGCTGCTCTGAAGAAGGTGTTCAGAAGTTGATACACAGATGGGACAAATGCCTTAACATCGAAGATTATGTGGAGAAGTACAATATGGATGGTGGTAAATAGTGTGTAAAGGAGGTGAATGTAACGTAATAACAATAAAGTAGAAACTTATTTATTGAACACCCCTCGTATTTTCCTTTTATTGATCTAGCAACACTGCTGATATTGGAAGTGTACTGTAAACAATAGTTGCATATATTGTTCATCTTAATGTTTTGCATTATATATATTATGTGTAACACGAAGATCTAGTTTAGATTCTAGAGGTATCACGAAATGAATCAAGGAACTGGAATACATTAACTATTTGAAACAATACATATTAATATTACGAATTATTATTCCACTATGAAGCAATTTCTGACTTATCCATAAATGAAATGCAATTATAAGAGAGTGCATATTAGAAAATGAATATACACAATCTTGTACTTTTATAGTATCTAAGCAATGAGTGATGCTGGCTCAAAACTAGTAAGGTTCTTATAAAACGAAATACTATTTGATTCAATTATTTTGTGTTTTTAATCTTTAAGGCATAAAAAAAAGAAGCAAAATTGTGGTTTGAAAAACAGACAACAGGTGAACCACAGTAATGGGCAAGTTTATTAAGGTACTGCTAGTTCTTCCCTCTCAAACTACATTTTAATGAAACAATTATCTAATAATAATAATAATATATATATATTAGATAATATATATATATATATATTATTATTATTAATAATGTCTAGCTTCTTGCCATTGAAGAACTCGCAGTAGTTCGAAATATAGCAGTTTCAAGTGTGACTCTTTCTCTGTGTTTTATCCTTATCTACTTTTATTATTAGTGTTAATTTGTTACATTGTTAATAGTGTTTCTTTATTTTTATGTTTCATTAATATTATATAGGTATATATATACCTATAAAAGTATAACTAGATATATCTTTTTGTGTAAAATAGTTATGATATTACAACAGGTTAAACGTGTAGCTTAAAATAGCGGGTGAGCAATTAATACAGGATGCTCCGCTTAGAAAAATCAAGAAATAAGTGATAATGAAGTGTAAACAATTGTTTATTAACATACTTTTTACATATCTTGACGTAGAAACTCTTCCATTTTAGAAGCATCGCGATTGCAACTCTTGTTTGCGCCTCCAGTTGCCCTGCAGACATTTCACTCAGGACGAACACAGCACGAGTAACAGATTTCCTTTCTGCTAAAGTTAGTAAGCACTCTGTTTTTTTGCAGTACGTCCTTCACGCCATTATTGCATAAACTTGGAGTACTTATATATATATATATATATATATATATATATATATATATATATTGAAAAATTCAAATATTAATAATATCTTCATCCGTTTTAAATAATGGTAATTTTTTTCTTGATACCTCTAAGCGGAACATTGATAAAGTCGGCCTCTGTGATCTATGAGTAACGCTCTCTAATCTGGATCCAAAATTCTTGGGTTCAAATTTGTCATAAGACATCCTGTAATGGGTGATTTATTTTATGTATATGAATTATTTCGAAATATTAATTTCAGTGGTTGCGAAAGTTATCATGCAACTAACTTCTTCTGGGAAGGCAAAAGAAGGGAACAAAAGTTGTCCACAAAAGCAAAAGTCGTGAACATAACTAGAGTAAATAAATTCGTACCATCAATGACCATATTTAAAGGGAAACATTAATTCAGGATCTGTTGGTCGACACTCTCGAGGGAACAATATTCCTATTGGCCAGGAGAGTGGGATTGGTCGTCAACAAGGAAACGACCCAGCGGAAATGCTGATGGATGACAACCATAGCTCACACGATGGCAGACGAAGTAATTGACTTGCAGAATATATCACTCAATACAGCTGCTACCACAGAGACTAGTGCAGCTGTAGTTGTTGCCAGTTAAAGAAATGTTTCCTGGCTGAATGAGAGGGTAAGGCAATTAAAACACGAAAACAATGTGTAATAAACAAAAAGAAAATCTCAAAGTAAAAGAGATGAAAAGAGACCTAAAATATGTACAGAAGTTATAAAAATGGTGTTGAGGACGATGATGCTGACGGAATTAATATTGTGGATCCTAAGAAACAAGGTAAAACGCGAATCTTTTATCAAACTTTTGGCGTTTGTTATCAAGAAATTGATGAACTCAATAATGCCAAATTAATAAGCTCGTTTCAAATAAAAATGTCCAAATTAATATTCTATTTAATACCCCAGTGTTCACAGAGTTTTGAAGAAGACTATATTATAGGGAAATTTTGCATAAAACTACGTGCATATTATTCCTGCCCAGAATGCAAATATATCTTTAACATATCTCATAGAGTTCATCCTAATCTCATATATTGTCCAAAGTGAAAAAAATACACCTTTAGCTTAGTTTATGTATAGAAATTCTTTTTTTTTTTTTTTTGCAGTGGGAAAGTAATGCATTGCAACAAATATCACTTATCAGTGATGAGTGCTTAATAAATATAAAACCTAAATTTATTAAATGTTTACTTAACAATCTCCAAATTTGCGGCATATTTAAGAAAAGTTTATTGAAATTTTTGAATTAAAATAAGCGAGAGGAGAGTACCTAATGCCATTCTTTACATTCTATAGAGTCAGTTTATTTTCAACAGTGGTCACAAATGTGCTCTCGAATATAGCCAGCCTATGACTCACGTGCCCACTTTTTAAACTTTATCCTTTAACCCAGTTTCTTCCTCTCATCAAAAAGTTTTTCAATCTCAACATCTCTAGTTTGAAACGTGTATATCTTTAATTTTTCCGAGCTAAATTTCTTTTCTTGTTTTTTTTTTATGTTTTTCTCTAATCTTGTTTAAAGAATTATTTGTGTAGTGCTGAATAATTGTGAACTTTATTATTTATTATTAATTACAGTAAATATTAAGAACTTAATTATGAAAAAATGAACTTTTTCAAGTCAGAATTTATTTCTCAGTATGTGCTATTTAGCACATTTGTGTGAACTTTACCTTTCACTGCTGTAATGGGATGAAATGTGCAGAAGCCCACTTTCAAGTAGAATCATTTAGTTATTTTTGCTATTTTCCCCTAAATTACAGATAAACAACTAGAAACAACAGTTTATTAGATACAAACTGAAACTTTTAATGTGTTTTCAAAGGTCATTTTAGTGCCCTGCTATTCGGCGTTTGAAACTATTACCTTGATAACCATGGTAACTGTATAATTATATGCATAAGTTCTGTGTATTAAATACCGCCATGGGTGGTACGCATCGTCCCAATGTGTAAATTTTAATTACTATATTATTATTTCTTTTTAATTATATTTACTATTGTAGATTTCCCTGAATATTTTGACATATTATCTGTACATTATGACACTTAAAATATTTTCGGTGTAAAATATTGAAAGTGTGTTTTTATAACCTTTCAGAATGCGCAGCTCGTTTAAGACATACTGTCTGAAAAAAAAAAGAGTTAAAATTTTGTTTTTCTCTTCTATTTTAGAAATGGTGCAGTACACTATCCTAAACACAATGTTGGAAGAAAGCTTTCAGTGTCGACATAATATTGATTTTCCTGATATCTTACAAAGCCCATTCAAAACCAGGCTCTTACATTATTACCCCAGAGCACGTGTTTATATTTGCAGCTGCTTTAAAGATACAAACAATAAGACTATAAAAAAGGAATATAATTTCTAAGAATCTTAAAATTTTATTATCAACTTTTGCAGAGTATACTAGCATATCTCATGTTTACACTCGCGCGTTTCATCAAACCCGGCCAGGATAGATGGATTTTTTGGGCATAAAAATCCTAAATATGGCTTCCTTCGGAAGGGAAGTAAAGCCGTGGGTCCCGGCACGTAAAAGAACCTCAAGTCTGAAAGAAGAGGCCTTTGAGCAAAATTTGTCGGCCGATTCACGCTCTGAATTGAATGGGGCGCTGATGAACTGAGATATTAAAGAGAGTCTGTAAATAAATCAAACCAATCCAAAAAAAAAAAAAACAAAAACAAACAAACAAACAAACAAACAAACAAACAAACAAAAAAACGCGAGTTTCAATTGTTCCTCTTAAGAACAGCATATTCACTCTGGGAAAGGGGTAAAATAACTGGATACAAGGTCATAAACGGCATGTTGTTGTTTAAAAATGTAATATTCCCGTGCTGAAATAAGCTATAGAATGTTCTTCGGCATGTGCAATGATATGATCAGCAGTTATTAAATTTTCTCCCTGACTAACATGGCTCCTGGGTTGCCGACATGAGTACTTGTGAAACTATGGCTTAAATATGTATATGTGTATAAATTACTAGATAAGCAGAAAAACGATAAAACACTTAGATTTAGTATCGCAATATTTCTAACAACTCGTGTTCTTCTTGGATTTGAGTTGTTGCCTAAGAAAATTACTAGCCATTCAAAATATTGCGATACCACATCTGTGACTTTCTGTTTTATCCTTTTTCTGCTTATCTAGTGATTGTTATTTAAATTACATTGCTCATTGTATTATTTTATTTTTCATTTATATTATACATATCCTAATTGCATTATGACACGAGCAATGTAAAAATAAAAATAATATGTAATGTTTCATAAAATAGTAATTTGCAACCGCTTGAATAGATTAATGCTCATTACATTCTTCTTCTTCTTCTTCTTATTCCACAAGGTATAGGCCTGTGGACGTGTTCCATCCTCAATTAAACATATCATTCCATCTTGTTCTTGGTCTTCCAGCTTGGCCACATCCTCTAGGTTTATAATTTAGTGAAACTTTTAGGTACCTATTCATCTTTCCTTTTTAATATGTGTTGAAACCAATCATTATTAGCTTAAATTAATTATATATAAACTTTTTTAATTTCTTCATTTCTTTGTTTGCCTAGGAGAGTACATCCAGCTACTACTCTTAAAATGTCATTTCTGATGTTTCGTCTGTCCTATTCATAGTTCAATTACTTTATTAAATTTCAATTGTGTTGCTTTTGAAGTCTTGCTCTTTAATGTTCTCCATATTGTTCCATTCAATTGTCTTAATTTATTTAGTTTCATACTCAGATCTTCAGTTTTACTGTACGATGTATTAAAATCTAAATAATTGAAACTAGAGACTTGTTCTATTATTTATTCATTAATAACTATCTTAAAATATTGTTCCCTTTAAAAGTCATTGCTTTTATCTTCGTTGTAGAAATTTTTAAATAATATATCTCCCATGATATCTTTCAGGTTATTAACACTTCTCTGTAGATTATCAAAAATAACCTGATCGTCAGCAAATAAAATTGTTTTCAACTTATATCTATTAATTTCAGTACCCCCAATAGAATATCCACTCTTTACGTGCTATATATATATATATATATATATATATATATATATAAATATATAAAATAAAATAAAGCAACACTATCAACAAGGTAACAAATTGACAGTAATTATGATAGCAGAAAAAGATAAAACACAAAGAAAAAGAAATAGAAAGACAAAGAAAAAAGAAAGAAAAAACACAAAGAAAAAAAGAAAAAGTTACACTTGGTGACTTTTTCTTTGTGTTTTATCTTTTTTCTGCTATCATAATTACTGTTAATTTGTGTATATATATATATATATATATATATATATATATATATATATATTTGCGATAAAGATTTGTTTATTTAAGGACGCTCTTTAACATCTCAGGTCATCAGAGTCCCATTAAATTCAGGGCGTGAAACGGCCGGTGAATTTTGCTCAGAGGCCTCTTCTTTCAGGCTTGAGGTTCTTTTTCGTGCCGTAAATGTACAGCACGGGATCCACGGCTTTACTTCCCTTCCGAAGGAAGCCATACTTTGGATTTTTAGGCCCGAAAAATTCCATCGATCCTGGCCGGGTTTGAACCCGTGATCTTGGGTTTATAAGGCAAGTATGGTTACCACTACATCACCAGGACCGACTTGGCGATAAATGGCATCCCTGTCTGACGCCTTGGTTTATTTCTTCTGTTTTGTTTCCAATTCTAACGCCATTGTCAATCTTAATTCTTATATTTTTATATAGACTCTAAATTACCTTAATCAGATGACTCGGATATCTTTTCTCTTGCATTACAGTCCAATAGTTTATTTCGAAGAATCCTATCAAAAAGCTTTTTCATTATCTAAAAATAATGTGAAAGTCGGCAAGTTAAATTCCCTTCTCTTCTGTATTAAACTAATTTCTTCAACACAAGAGTGTTATAACATTTATATAGCAATGAGGGTTACAAAATGCAGTTTCTTGTTTTAGTGCCTTGTGTCAAAAGAATTATTTTAGTATCAACTGTCTAAAAGACAATTTATACATCACATGACAAAATTCAATATAAAAACGCCCACACTTTATTTAATTAAAGTTAAATTTTTTAAAGAAATTTAATACGAAAATTGTTGAAATATTTCAAAATATTATACTTAATACTAAACAAGGACATATGAGGTGTATAGTTTCAAAAGCCGACGTATGCCACTGTATTCGAAAATGAGCTTTTGTCTAGTTCATATATTTCTTGTATGGGTTATTGAAATAAACGGTGTAATACCCTTCAAAACCCCACATATTTGGCTTAAAATTAAGTTTAAAACATAGAATTCTTTTCAAAACTCGACATCTTCAAATTTTTTCCAAAATTCCGGCAATTTTAATACCAGAGCTGACGTGATTTTGCAAATCGTTCCAATGCAATATTCCTGAAGAACAAATTACCACCAGCACAAGTTTAAGAATACATCGAGGGTGTTTAGTGATATTCTCAGAAGACAAGAAAATAAACGGATCTTAAGTTAGGACTACCATAAAAACTTCACTCTCAAAATTACCCGACCTATTATTGCAGACATTGGACACATTAATAATTTTACAGTCTCATGAGCCTCAAACAAAAGCTTTATGTAATATTTCTAGTACCTTCTCATCCAAAGGCTTTAAGAATTAGCTTCCTTGATTTACAGACTTAATCATATTAGTCTTATAGAAGTAACAAAAAAGTACCTTGTTTTCCATGGATGCGGGGTCAGAATAAAATGAGTACTATGACTGGATTGATTTCAATTTGGTGATTCTTCGAAGTACATTAAAGAAGTAGAAATAATGTTTTCCCTTTGTGGAGCATTCTGAAAGGGTTTACGAAAGGCTGTGATAGCAATGAAAGGCGAGAAACAATCGCAAATCTGGAAGACTATAAAAAGATTTTTGAAAATTGATGCATTTGAGTTGATTGACTTATATATAGTCACTAAGTCCACTTTAAAAACACCATTCATGGCCAGGGGCTAAGCTTCTATTTAAGTTGTAAGACCGAGCTTACTTAAGGCTTATTGAAGGCTTAACCTGCATTGCACAAGCGCAGTTGTGATTTTCTGAGACACTGTCCGGGAGAGGTGAAGAGATCTTTCGTTGTGTTGATCTGAGCATATTTTCGTAATGTCTGCCTCTTCTGCGATTTTTCAGAACCTGGAGCCCAGCAATAAGACAAGGATGCAGACGATATTATTTTTAACTGGAGTATTTCGTTATTTTTAGTTGTACTGTGGCAATATGGAACGCTATTTTATTTAACAGTAAACGCCATACTATAACATTATTTTAAAAACCTCATTCTTAAATTCCTTCAGTGTTATTTAGTCAATACGGAACTGTATGAAAAGGTTGGCAGCCCTTCATACTAGCCATTTATAATTCTTTTCCTTCTATATTTATGTAACTGCCACTTGCAGCGTAACGACGCGGCATCTTACTAGGTTATAGAGAAAGGGGGGGTGATATCAAACATTCATCAGGAGTGCTGCATATGCATTACACGCAGATTTTAGAATATCATATAACATGAACTTTTTTTTGAATATTACTAATGTAGATATATTCAGTTTAATTATCATAACATTATTGATAGTCATAATGCCATAATTTTTAACAGCGCTTTTTATTATAACATAATATTATTATAAATGGGAGAGAAGGAAGACAAGAGAATGTAATACGTTATGTGTAAAGAAGGCCGCAAGGAAATCACACTTACAGGAATTAGAATGCAGAATAATTTTAAAAATTTGGAAAAACGCTATAACGAACATCCCTACTGGACTAAGAATGCAAGTGGTTGCACTGTTTCGCTTGTTTACAAGACGCGACTTTCTTTCCAAACACAGTCACCTGCTGCCTCCAAATTGCAGATTGTGCAGCCTCGAAGAGAAAATGGATCGAGCCCATCTTTAAACCTGTCCAAGACTCAAACACACCATTCAGACCATGAGGTATTAGGAAGCAACAAGATTAACGAGTCAATGATGCTTAAATCACTATATTTCCATTTCAGCAATAAATGGAAAAGTGTATTATTATACTAGAACCCTTTTATTTTTATATTTAACATAAATTAGTTTTTTCGTTAATTTCAACGTCTTATATAAAAAAAAAAACCACGCCCTGTCACTGGTCATGGCACTTCAAGCTTCAGTTTTGCAAAATAATTATTTTTAAGAAAGAAAACCGTCACTCATTTTTCGTGGATAGCAGAATTATAGAAGTTACATCGGTTTAAAGAAATAAACAAACAAGAAAGAGAAACACTGACAAGTTTTAATAACTTTCAGTTGCCACTTGCTGTCACTTTGAAACAGGAAAAAATAAAAGATATCGAAAGTTGTTTTAATTTACTATGGAAAGAATGGAAAGATAATAAAGACCTTCAGCATTACGGGGACCTTATGGATGAAGAAAGCAATGAATAAAACACACCAGAGAGCTTCATTTGCGAGCCTGAAGAAGACAAAGATTATTTAAAAATTTTATCTCTATGTGCAATTAATTTCTTGTTGGTTCTTTACCTTATATTCTTTTCTTTTATAAAACTAATACATATTTTGAGTATTTAATAACTTGCTTTTCAAAATAAAAATATAACGAAAATACCGATGTACATCTCTTTCACAAAATTTCAAATATGGTTCCAAAATTCTGCACATGGAAAAATCTCATTGCAACACACGATTTTAATTCAATTTACTTTCAAAACTACACTTTACACTTTTAATTGCTAAGTATTCAGAAAGTATTTTTTTCATTTTTCTCTATTATTTAAAATGTAGATGTAGTTTTTGGAAATAGGCACCTCATAAGATGAGTACGTACCTGATATCCTGTATCGACTTGGTGGTGGCAAAATTATGAGAAGCTATTTCCAACTTTATTTATGGCAGATTCCCTTATTTGGCATATAACAGGAGTTATATCAAATAAAAGTTATAAATCAGATCACACAATTTAACATATCGAGAGAGTTGGTGTAGAAGCAAAATTTAGACAGGTTCCAAATGTGATTTCCGGTGCTAAGCACACTGAAAAACATCGTCAAATTAAATACATGCTTAAATACTTCGTTTATTTTAATTTACGTTCCGAAACGAACATGCAGTGTAGAGTTTCCCATAAATATATCGAACAAAAGAGTATCGGCCGGTAAATTGCTACAACACGCTCTCAAATGAACCTCAAATATACACGACACATAAGAAAAAAATTGGGCTTTTGGGATAAAATTAATAATCCTATACCCTCTGTGATGTGGTTGTGGTGATGATGACAGATTACTAAGGTGTGCAGATGTCTTCGTGTTGATTTATCACGTTGGTGGTTTATAATTTGTCCAGCGGTCAAGCTCAACCAAGATGAGTGCTTAGTAACCGCAGAGTCGCGGTTTCGAATACAACCTCGGGTAACGCTGACATTTAATGCTGTCTTCTATTGTTACGTATTTCATTAGCCTTTGTTGTCTAGTATACAACACACACGTGCATTGCAGCGCGTTCATATGTCAGCGTTACAGAGACCCTTGTTCATATGCCTCTCAACTAAAGAATTTATTTATATTTATTTGATTAATTGGCATACTTTAGATATGACAGCTAAGCAGTATTGCCTTAGTATGAATATGAACCATATTTATAAAAACGTTTACTTGATATCATGGAGTTTATCACTACCAGCAAAGATTTGTGAAATTGCATGTGCATCATGACCTTGGAGAACTAAAAATATCCGGAAGCATCCCGTCAACATCGGCATAGAAAAACCAGCTGTGACTACTGATGAAATGTGCAACGTTTCGTCAGCATTAATCTGCATTCAGTTCAAGGTTTATATCTCCACATACTCTACATACCGAGTGTAACAATAAGTACTGCCAACTTTCAGGACACATTCCTCACACGTAGAAGAACAAAATATGTTAGTGCATTAATCATGGGAAACACAGGAATAGAACTTACCAGCATACCCCAAGAAGCTCTTTCTTGCATGAAATGGTGTTCCATTTGAAGGAAGGTAATTGACATGAGACTCTCTATGTAAGCAACAGTTTTACCTGGTATGCTGCTGGTACGTTGTGTTCCATTATAAGTGTACTGTGAAAAGGTGTAGAAAATGAGTTATAATATTGAAAATAAAACGTTTCATGACCCATGTCTATATAACACTTCTTTTATCTCGTGTAGCTGAGGGTAAACCAACTTACCCCCAAAAAATATGTTTTATGATTACCTTGTAGATTATTTTATCTCTGACGGCCATATTCCCTCCTATGTAGCCGAACATTAATTTGAAACTCATACTATCAGCGCCTGCGAGACATGTAGTAGCAAATTAAATAGTTTATATTACAAAATATCCTGATACTTGTAAAACAATTCCAGCATTAAATGACATTCAATCACCAATTACCTTAAAAACGGACGTGTGGCGAGTAAGAGGGGAAAGCAAACATGAAACAGACACTTATAGATAGAAAGCTATATAAAAATACATATGAAAATTCATTATCTCTCCTTGATTCTGTAAAACATGTCTCTTGTGTTTAAACAAAATCTCCCATCAAAGCCTTTAGTTTAAAATTGTTTAATTCAAATTCGACGTTTATATGCCTGCAAAATATTAGTGTTAGCGCATAATTTTTAACCACACTAGATGAAAATTTATTTACTGGTCTGTTAGTTCGTATTTTATAAAGTCATAAGATTTGCAAAGAATACCAACATAAAAACAAAAAATATTCCAGAATTCATGCTTGACTGAGTGGAACTACAGTAAACCTGACTCCCAGGAGCGCTATAAAGTCCCAGGGAGGCAAGTGACCTAGGCATGGTGACCGATTTCTTTTCTGCCGGTCGCCTTTCTCTGTTATTTAGTTATAGAGGTTTTTAGTGGTTTATGATTATTAAATATCCATCCTGATTTTGATTTTGACTAAGGAAAATCACGAAAAGTCAGCTTACATAACACCGGAAATCGAATTTGAGTCCTATCTAAAACTTGCCCTGCACGTTATGTCTCGGCATGTGTTTTATAGGTTAATTTGACATAACTTCTGTTATATAACGAGTCAATGCCATAAATAAAGCTGTTAATAGAGCTTAATAAAGGGGACAACAAAGTTATAATGCTCTTTTCTGCATCTCTTAGGGTTTTAGAGAAAATAAATATTTACGGCCACGCTGCTTAAAGCTTGTCTCCTTCCCAACGGACGGACGGACGGACGGAAAAACATTCCCGTATCAGCAAATCACCGGAGGTGACGATAAAATTTCGACGATTTGTAGGTCTTCTTGTTTGACAACTTCCTTGGTAATATGCTCTTCTCTACAAATGTCTAAATATTCGCGATTGGCGAACTTTTCCACGTGATCTTCTGAATGACCATCGGAATTTCTAAGCACTTAAACCAGAACGAAGTGAAATAAAGTTATGTTGGTACTGAACTATAGACAGCAGGAAGGAGAGTACAATACGTTGGAAGCTACAAACCGTCCTCTCCCCTTACGCCTATATCTCACAGTTCTACATTACCTGCCAGGCGATGACTCATAGCCTGTGTTCTTGCTTTGATTGTATTGATGTAGTAGTTTGACTATATCCAACATGTTAAGTCGATGCCTACTTATAAAAATTAGAATGCACTAATTGCAGATAATCAGTGTGCATTTGTTTGCATAAACTTAACGCAAAACAAATCCGTTCAATTTTAAAATCTTTGTTCAAATCAATGCTATGATTACAATATAACCTCAGTGATGGGAATCCTAATGATTTACATAAAACATTTCAGATAAATATATCTCAAAACTATTTGAGTTATGACAAAATTAAGAAAAGGTTTTATTTGTTCTATTTCTGTTTGTTTATCTGAGGAAAAAGCTGAAACAGAAATCAATTGGGGAGTATGATTTGTTTTATCCTGCTGTAGAATTCTATTATTTTTATTACTATCACATATGTTCCTATATCTTTCACAATATTGTTAAGGTTTTTAATTGTATGCTTTGCTCATATATTTACTCCCACTTTCAGGACTTACCTAAGTTAATATGTGTATAAATTGTCATTGCTGGTGCTGGTTGTATATTATTGTCTTTTTATTCTTTAATTTTCTTGTTCTCCTTAAATTAATATTTTTTCATTATTCATATTCATGCATTAACATGACATTTAGCTATATACATCATGCTTTACATTCGTTTATATTTGCACGAGTATTGTCAACTTTACTGTCAAGTTGTGATTGTAATATTGTTGCTATAACTTCATATAAATATTATTAGATTGGTGGGGAGGAAGAGAAGGCCTAATAGCCTTAGCCCTACCAGAACAAATAAATAAATAAATTGATAAGTAAATGATTCTAGTGGGAATCCAACCCAAGAGTGCGTTAATGACCTCGGCCACCCGTGGGCATCCTTTATTATAATTGGAATTTATGAATGCCAATGCATTTACATATTATAACATTTAAAAATAAAGCTGGATAAATTTTTTCGGTCAAACAACACACCAAAGTTCAAAATTATACATTAGAAAATGTTGTTCCATTTATATCAATGAATCACCCCATAATATCATGGTCCAAGTTTACTTTCATCCTGTATATCTGAGTACAGGTACTCTTTAGAAGCAGGAAAAATAAAATATAAGGGCTAGTTTGATTTGGACCAACCGCCCTCTTCCCAATTTCATTCCCTTTGACGCATGAAAAATCAAAGCACTGCTTCGAGCGTTCAATCAATCTGACACAAATTGCCCTTTTGAAGATGTGGATATTTTAGCTACACGGCACATTCCGCTTTTATTCTCTAAGAGGGTGAGAAAACCCATGTCTACTTATTTCAATTGCATTTGATAGCTGAGGCTTTATCGAGATCAATCTCCACCAAATTTAATTCCCTTACCTAGGTCAGATGGCTATCTGGAGCATGCTAACATATTTTATAAATCATACATTTTAGTGATATGTTAATGTATTGCTTTGTACCTATGACAGAGATCAGTTAAAACGTGGTCTCCAAACATTTTAAGTCATGGAGTACTTTTCAGGAACATTAATTTTTACCTAGCACTTATATGACTCTGCTATTTAAACAAAGGAAGATAAACGTTTACATTTTATACTTTTAGACATATAAAACCTGTTTTATTTCATTCAGAGTTTTTTATTTTCTACTGTAATTTTAATAAATACATTTAAAAAAGTTAAAAAAAAAAAGATAGGATACACTTCAAAACGAACTCAATGCAAGTATTGTAAATCAAATGCACATCCTCACAGATCTGCTACTTAAAATACTTTTCAAAGTTGCAAAACCAAAGTGACTATAAGGACAGTAAATGAACTATTCTAACGAGGGGAATGAACCTTGGTTTACATAACTTAGCTATATCTGCTTGAATTCGGGATAGCTGCATCGAGACGTGAAATGTGTTTTGTTTAGTACTTGCACAAGTAGAGATTTCCGATTCACATATGTAAGTGGTAGCAAAGCAAACGGATGACTTTATTTTTTTCTTCTTCTCGTTTGACACTACAGCCCGGGGTGAGCTATTACCTGTCGCTGCAATCTCTGCTTCTTCTACTTCCGTCTTGCGACCTCATTGATAGAGGGCAATATTGCAGGGGGGCGTGTGATCAGCATGCCGGCACCCCGCAGGTCGCCTATCACGTAGCTTTCGTGATCAAAGAACGCCACCTCTCCATCAGGCAACTTCCCAGTTGTCCTCACTCCTTTCCAAACCTCCTAACTTAGAAAAATTCCTAAGTAGATACTGAGAACCGAATCCGGGTCTCTCGACCAGCAATCAGCAATGCTAGCCATTAGACCAAGGACGTGGTCTGATCTTATCTTTACCCAACAAAAATTTACATTCGTCTATTCACTAACACCAAAATCAATCCAGCATTCATATTGTGGTTGGCTTTTCTTACATAGCACAGGATTGGTTTACAACCCAAAATATTCAAATTACAATTTCAAATATTTGTCAACTGTGAATATTGATATACCATCGATAAATCGATTCTTGTAATAAATTAGATAAATAATATGCTAACATTAAAGTCGACTAAATAAAACAATTAAATCCCTTTTCCGCCTTGAAGAGACAATTGAGAATTCCGAGCATGTTTCTGCATAACTGGTAGGGACCAGGAGGACATTTTGGTACATTACCGTGCTTAAGAGCTGGCCGTTTATGCCATCGTTCCCAATAGGGGCACCTATGAAGGAACTGATGAGAGAAGGAAATACAAGGACGGTGAAGTACAAACATAGACGGGTTTCTAACAACATTTACAGATGGATGGATGACTTGGGATGGAGGAGGATATTGTACTGTACTTGACAGCACCTCGGAGGAAGGGATGGGGTAAGGGATACACCAGGATTTATGGACAGTGACTGCGCGGATACAGCCGGGGTTCCTAACATGTTTCCAGATAGAACTTCCCGAAGCCGGTGGAGTGCCCCTGAGTTTATCAGAATGGCTGCTTCCCTTCCAGACTTCGAGATAAAAACCTTTAAGTGCAAATCACCATTACATCGCTCCGGACACTTTCGACCCTGTACTTGAATCAAAGGAGAACCATATGCAATGGAAGAAGAGAAAAGTTGTGGAATTTAAATATCCGTAGTAGCATTCGCCTAAGTGACCATGAAACCATGAAAAATCCCAAGGCTGAATCCGAGACCTCCAAAATGCGAGTCTAAAGCATTATCACCTGGGCCATTCCGCTCGATCTCGGCTTCACTTGCTCAGTTGAATTTACTGAGTTCTTGTCATTCTTCGACTTCCAAATTAATCTGTGAGCAAAGCTATACGAGGTCTGTTCAAAATGAATGATCATAATTATTATATACCTTTACTCATGCTCATCATTTTTATTATCTTTCTCAAAGTGGTCCTTGTTGAGCGCAATGCACCTCTCCCAGAGTTTTTGCCAATCTTCAAAGACATGCTGGAAATTATTTTTTGACAGGTCCTTCAGAATTCCCTTCATCACTGCTTGTGATGATGGAAAGTGCCTCTCAGAAGGAGTTTCTTCACTCTGGGAAGTCGGTCCTGGTGGTGTAGTGGTTACCATACTTGCCTCCTAAACCCAAGATCGCGGGTTCGAACCCGGCCAGGACCGATGGATTTTTTCGGGGCTTAAAAATCTTAAGTATGGCTTCCTTCGGAAGGGAAGTAAAGCCGTGGGTCCCGTGTCGTACATTTACGGCACGAAAAAGAACCTCAAGCCTGAAAGAGAGGCCTCTGCGCAAAATTTGTCGGCCGTTTCACGCCCTGAGTTGAATGGGACGCTGGTGACCTGAGCTGTTAAAGAGCGTCCATAAATAAATCATTAAAAAAAAAAAAAAAAACTCTGGGGAAAAGTTTATTTGTTTTATTTACGGACGGTCATCTCAGGTCATCAGCGCTCCATTCAATTCAGGATGTGGGACGGCCGATAAATTTTGCTCAGAAGCCTCCTCTTTCAGGTGTAAGGTTCTTCTACATGCCGCAAATCTACGACACAGAACTTACGGCTTTACTTCCCTTATGAAGGAACCTATATTTAGGATTCTGACGCCCAGAAAATCCACCGACTTTGGCCGGAATTGAATCCGCGATCTTGGGCCTACGAGGCAATATGGTTACCACTAGATCACCTGGAACGACTTTGGGGAAAGGTGAAAATCATACCTGGCTAAATCTGGACTATAGCGAGGGTAAGGACACATTTCGGTTTCATCTTTGCGAGATATTCATTTGTGTGCAGCAGTGCATTATCGTGGTGCAGCTCCAGTTTGTGTTGCGCAGCTACAGGTGTACGTGCAGGTAGGACGTGCTGGTAAATCGTTCCGTGAATGCCAGCAAAATCAACCACGTTGGCTTTTTATGATGTTGGTGATGACAGAGATTTCCACACAGAGCTTTGGGATCTGCTCTCAGGATCGAAGCATCATCAGCAGCGATTATCTTTGTAAGAAACCCCGCATCTTGCTGTAACATCTTCAACTGCATGGAAACCTGCACGCAAACGTATTTTTGTTAGGGAATCAGCAGTCTTGTAATCCACATTCCCTGTACCACATTTCAGTTGTCAATGTATGGGCGGCACTCAGTGAAGTTTTCAGAATTTCTGAATGTTAATGTTTTCTCCATTAGAGCACAAACTGCAGCGCCAGGCCATCTTCCTTTGAAACTGATTGTCTCCCCTGTTTAAAATTTGAAACAATTTTCGAACTGTGCTGTAAGGAAGAACAAACTCTCTATAGGCCCTGTAAGATTGTATAGGCCTCAGCGAAGGATTTGTTGAGAGGAAAAAAGAATTTCAGAGCATTGTTCTTCGCTATAGCCAGAACTGAACGAAACTTGAAACTTGGACCACGTGTATATCAAGTATTAAGCTAAAAATATTGCAAACCTAACCTTTGGCGCAGTAAAGTGTGCCTGTAAGAACATTATGATCACGCTTTATTGAACAGTCCTTTAAACTTTATTCATCCATCATGCACGATGATAAGCCCCTGGTGCATGAATGTGAGCTGCAGTGAAACCACAAACTGCTAACTGTAAAAATGTTCTTGCACCCCGCTCCCCCACCAGGACATAGATACATGATTTTATATCAATAACAGCGTATAAGTGCTGTGTAAGATACTTTGTAAAATAGTTTTATGCTCAGAACGAAGGAATATTTATAAGGATTGCTTCTCGAAACACCTGTCTTGCCTGGAATAACGTAGTTGTCTCTCACAATAGAAACAATTAGCGCTGGTGCCGACTGACCAGGACAAAAAACTTTAGCAAAAAATTGTAGCACGACTATCTGCTGGTCCGTTAAACATTCCAAAACGTACCGTTAACACGGCAATGAACTTATCGGCCATCTAAACTTTTACGATTCTTGGAAGTCAATAACACGAGCTTATGTTCTAACGTTTAAGAGTAGCGCCAAAACGTGAGCTTAAACTCCCCTATAAGAAACGAGGATTTTAGGAATTCAGCTTCCCTGAGTTTAATGCTGAAGACCCCTCTTGAGCTAGGGAAGTCAAGTCACCACGGTTTAAAATTAATATAAAAGTGGGACATACTCCGCAGTTGGGCATTCTATTCTCTTCTCAACTCTTATTTCGCTATCGTATTCTCAAATCATACTGCACATTCACAGTGGAGCGGTTCTCCGTAGGCATTTAGTTGATAGCTACTCGACCATGCAGACCTGCGCGGCCACATTCGATTCTTCAGTTTGACTCAAATTAGTGCTTGCAATTGGTCTACCCAGTTTATATTTCAGTTTTCTCCTAAGAAAAAAGGCCTAGAATGTAATCTTTGTAAGGTGTTTACTTTTTTAATTCAATTAACTCAAAACGAAATAAAGCATTTACTTTATGAATTCACATGACACTTCATCTGCCTGCCATTCATCCAGCTCTTACTGCTAATGAACGATTGATCATTGCTACTAGAGAGTGTTCTTACTTCAAATGTAATGCCTATATTTTGATATTGAAGTAACAGCAAGTCTTCCCATATACAGAAAGATTTCTGTCACACTAGCTGTGCGTAGGACAAATTAATCTAACTTGTTCAGTTACGGCCAGGATTCGAATCACACGCTGACGCTCTAGCAACTGAGCTACCGTGTCCTCCTCTAAGCCTAGAACTATTAATCCCTCTTATCTGAGTATTTCCATATTTAATATGTGTAATACTGTTTCACTATAATTATCTATTAGTCTTAAGTTCCATTCAAATTTTAATTAATGAAAAATCAGTGGTATAAAACTGGAGGCTTTCATGTGACGAGAGGTGATCTAAATAGCTATTCTAGTCATCAAGTCCTCTACAAATAACCGAAATACAAACATCAGGCACAGGATAGATGTCTCGTACAAACATTACTGTTGTGTTTTCTTTTATGCATAAAACACATTGAGAAATATTTATGGGAAACTTAACGTTGAAAAGATTGGGATATCACAAATCAGCTCCTCGCACAGGAGCCACCACTGCTCATAGCACTTTAACATTTTTCCGGGTTTAGAAAATTCCAGGCATTCATAAATATTTGAAATATAAGTAACTGTGTGTTGTGCGTAGATTTTGTGGTGGTGGATCTAGCTATTCTAAAATTTTCATTTTCTCCCAAAATAATAAATTAAAAGTATTATATGAAGAATTATTCATTAATGCTCTAAGAAAAACATTTAAATCAGCACACATTTTATTTCAACTTTGAAGTTGATTGTGCGACCTCTAAATATTTTAATTTTGACGGGAAAAAAATCTTAAAATTTAAATGCTTTACTGGTATAAATAATCTGTGCCCTATTGAGTGCTATTGACATTAGTTCAATTTCTATAATAGCACATTACAATTATTTATCTTTAAGAAAAGTTTTTCTTATTTTCTTCAATTAAAAGCTCAATAGTTCCTTTGTACGTGCGTTTAAATTAATGCTGAATCTGAAAATAATCTCAATTTTACTATGAAAGTCAGAGGAAAAAGCACATTTTCAGTCTCAGCCAATCAAATACATGCTACACGATCCCCTCCTTAAAATCTTCAGTTTCCCAGCAGTTTATCACATCCCACCTCTCAATATAACGATACTTAGTGCTCCTGTGTTAAATTGCTAACGACGTTACTAATTTTGCGAGCTGAAATAATGAACTGTACGCGGGAAGAGTGGAGTTCAGGAAGTTACACTGCGTGAAATCGATTACTCGCAGATCTCGAATAAAAGCTGTGCCGCTAGCTAAATCTGACAGCATGAGCATGCCGGCATAAAAACAAAATACTGTTGCACGAGTTACGCTTCTCTTTGAAAGACAAATCTAATCGTTAAAATCAGCTTCCCAACTCGTCTCTTCCATAGCTGCAATTTACACGAGTCGGGTTATTTCTATAATAAAGAATATGCTTTTTAATTAAAATGAATAATGTTAAATCTAAAGATTAAAACATTTCTTTTCGATATTGAGTATCTGCTTCAATCTTCACTCCCAAATGAAACTAAGAATGTTGAAGTACCGTCGTTGTTTCAATATGTTCGCTCGCTTGGATAGCACTGTTAGTTAGGAAATGTTATTAATGTCTGAAGATGTGGTGTTCTGTTTTAATGTGTAGAAACACGCTACGTTGGTATGGTCACAAATTTAGATTTGTCCAAAAATGCCCAGTAAGACTGACTTACTCAACTTTTGAAAGCAGCCGGAAGTTATTATCGAATAAAGAATGCATATAGGAACGAGTGTGTACTACGCAATACCCAACGTTAGCCAAAGATGCCGAAATCCGTGGAGCTTTTAAGACTGTTTCAAGGCCAACATGAAGTTTTTCTATAATGTAGTAACGTCTAGTGACGTACTGGTACATACATTTGAACAGACAAGATTACTACGCATATATACATTTTACGATTTTTAGTTACTGTATATCCACTTATTCCAACCAATAAACTATTACAGAAAAAAATCAAAGAATCTCACTGTCATTCGCCAACCTTTGCACAGAGTCCTCATCGGAAATCGATTTTACCGACGGGAAGTAACTGCGTAACGGCCTCTCCATCTGCCAAAGGAAATCATATCGCGCGATAGGAACTCTGAGAGGGCATTTTTCATTTCTTTCTCTATTAGTTGAAAATAGTTATTAATGTTGTACTCATCATCATAATATTATTTGTAGATGCTCTAAGTGCCTGTCTTCCGCTGTGAGAATCCTTTTAAAAGATTTTGAGACCCTCATAGCATTTCAACTTCCGGAATATTGTAAATTGTTTCGGAATATTTTGTTTCAGCGCCTGCAAGGGTTTTTGTTTCAGATGCAAGTAATTTTAGGATTAAGATGCACCAGCTGAATGACTTTATACGCACTGTTAATAGATAGACCAATTTGCTGGGCTAATCGTGCTAAAGACTTTCGAGGAGAAGTTTCTAATCGATAGCCTATTTCATTTAGCTTCTCTGTTAAATCCGATATTTTGCTCACGGCTTTTTGCCAATGAATACACCTTAAGATTGAACTTCGTTCACCTATGTGAAAATTACAGATCCGATGGAGATGCTACACGAAATTTTCCTCTTCAGTACTTGTACGATTTCTTTTGCACATACCGTCGGTCCTGGTGGTGTAGTGGCAACCATACTTGCCTCCTAAACCCAAGATGGCGGGTTCAAACCCGACCAGGATCGATAGATTTTATCGGGGCGTAAAAATCCTAAGTATGACTTCCTTCGGAAGGGAAGTAAAGCCGTACATTTACGGCAGGAAAAAGAACCTCTAGCCTGAAAGAAGAGGCCTCTGAGCAAAATTTGTCGCCTTGTACTGAATGGGACGCTGATGACCTAAGATGTTAAAGAGCGTCCATAAATAAACCAAATTAGCAAACAATTTTGCACATAACAGTCATAAATAAGCATTATTTGCTCTAGCATATATCTCACTCTCGTCTATTCCACAATATACAAATGCATAGCAGAAAGTCTTCCTACAGAAAGGCAGATGAAGGCGATAAGCATGACTGAGCTTCAGTGAAACTTTGCTCAACTATATCGCTGCGTGTTCATAAATTATGTATGTCTTCTCGTTCCATTGTTTGTCAGGGATCCTTCGCGTCTGTGTGTTCGTCCTACCTCTATCCACTGATCTCATTCGTTTCACTATGGACGCATTTCTTCCAACTCGAGCACCAATTTCCCCCGCACTCTCACTATACCACAACATCTGCTGTTATACTCCTATTTTCGAAGAGTCCTATGCATTTCATCTGAGAAAATGTGGGATCGATTTTGCGTTTCTTATGGGCGTTGCAATTATAGTGGCTAACAGTGTAGTTTGTACTAGTGTAGACAAACTCCAATTGCACAGGAACTGTTTAAAATAATGTAACTTAAAAGTTTTAAAAGAAACTTCTAATCTTCCATAGCTAAACTGTTGAGTTAAGTTAAAATTGGCTCGATCCGGCAATTATTGCGTTAGACATGTCAAATGTTTTGCTCATGTCTTACTTGTATATTAATAAAATCGTCCCCATATACATGTTCATCCTCTTAGAGCTGTTGCAACTCAATCATGACTTCCTTAGTTAGGATAGAAGAGCATTTATTCTGTTTGCATACTACTTGATTCAGATTTAAATAATTTCACCTCATTCCTAGAACCTTATCCATACGCTGGATTTGACTAGTTGAAAATAACAGGAACTCCCTCTATTTGACTTTTAATACCAAACTACATATGCATCCTTAAAATGTTATTTTACTAATATGGACATAAAATGGAATAATGTTGACAGATTAAGGGATTTATGAAAAATGATTTAATGTGGCAATAAATATTTATTTACAAAAGCCAATAAGCTTAAGTAATATTTACCAAAGGGAGAACAAATGGTGAATTAAATAATATAATTATAAAAACATTTTGAAGTGACAACACACCATAACTGCAAAAATGGATTAAGTTTAATAATTACGTTAAAATATTAATTATTAAAAAAATATTTGTATAGACAAGAAATCTTGTACATGATTTATTGCCTTCAAATTAAGAGCAAGAATATGGTAAATTTGTCATTCCAATTTTTTGCCTTGATAATAATCAGCGATGGAAGATCTAGGTAATTGTCTTTTCTTCTTATACTTTGAAGACTTAGAGCTAATGTTAAGTGAAATCTCGTCATTCCGCTTGGGTATTTAACATTTTAACGCAGTGCTGTCCTGCATTGTTGAAACCAAATCTCTTTGTACTTTCTGGTCAATACTAACGTATAAATAAATTTTTCAAATTAATTATAAAGTTTTAATTAATTAAATTTTGTAATATTTGTTGATTAAAATATCTGAAACATTCATGTAGTGTTAAAACTTTATACGTACCATGCTCTCCAAATGAACTGAGTTCTGTCTTAATGTATATAGATAACATTTCGAGCTTTATTTAATGAAAACTTAAGATAAATTCTTGTGGATTTATAAAAATCATTACTTAGTTTCATACTTGCTTTTTTTACACACACATTTGAAAGATATTTTAATTTTGCATGCATTTTGACGACAGAAATGATTGTATTTATTGAAGATACAAGCACAAGTGAATTGTAGCACGTATTTTAAATGCCATGGGACTAAATTTAAGGACCTATTCAAGTTTTATAGGAGAAGCATTCTTAGATGTGTCGAATAAACTTCTCTTAAAGAGCATAGGAACATTTGTACTGTTTTAGAGTTCATAAAACTCTTTAATTGTCCAGAAATTCTTTCATTTTATTTCCCTCTTGTTTATTAGCAAATGGTAATTGTCACCCCCTGTCAGCAATTGCATTACAAAGAGATTTCTGAGTAGCCATTACACTACTCCCATCGACGCCAGGAAAGTAATTCAACTAACGACTTTCAGTGATGTTTCGGTAATATGGCTTTTGGCTTTATCTCTCGCATTAAAATAAAACTGTTTGGTTGGGCAATAAGTCACTAATTTTAGTGCAAGCCTTTCACAGTTGAAAAACAGAAAGAACTGCTGTTGACATGTTTGGGCATTTTAGAAGTTAATACCAAACTAAACTAAAACATGGTGAAAAACAAAGAGAAAAATTAATAGTCTTAAAAGTTAGGAGCATTATTTAATTTTTTTTTCATAACCCTCCTTATAGTACTATAGTAGTGCAGGTTACCTGAGATGACTTTAAATTTCAGTGTAAACACAAGGAAAATATTTTTTTAAAAAATGTTGTTTATTTGTTGCCCTTTTGACTGCATTGATTTTACAGCAACAATTGTAGAATGTAAACTGTAGGTATGTAGTCTGTAGGGATGAATGAAATGAATTAATGATGGCGCAAATAAGCTCCGAAATTTTGGCGTCTTAAAGCTATCTGGCATTCACTTTCGCAGGGCAAGGAAAACCAAAATCAACAGCTTGATCTGACTAGGAAAGAACTCAGTACGTCCATATTAGTACTTCAGATGGTACCACTAAACCACGGAGATGGTCAAGGCATAGTTATTAAAGCGTAAAATGAGATTTTATTTTGTGAGTAGGGACTGCAGAGGGACCTACCACTTTTAAAACTTAATTATGATACATTTTCAAACAGTTGTGTGGAACCATCGCTAGATACAACCAGCATCGTTCTTCAGTTGTTTCGACAGTTGAACGTTGTTCACTTTTCACATACGCTTCCCTATAATAGTCAGCTTTCTACTGTTTAAAGCTACATTTTCATAGATAACAATACCTACAAGTCTTACGGGAGATCACCATATCGTTTTCTGAACCAAAATGAAGAAGTCATGAACTGTCTTGGTCTATTTAGAAAGTATTTTCATTACTATTTTCTTTTACGCCAAAAACATTATTTTGGAATTTCATGACGTCGATGATGCTATTCGCTTCTTAACTTCAACTACTTCTATCCTACACATGTTTTTGACGCTGGACTGTATTAAACGTGCTTTATTTGGAAAACTCCTTTGCAATATTGTTACATGCAGGGCAAAAAGTCACAGAATTACCGTAATATATAGTTGCCAGCGTGTGTATATTTCATTTTTCTCTACAACTCCCGCTGTTCGTGAGACGGTCATGCGCCCAAATATTCTGTATATTAGGAAAATAAACAGCCTAGAAGAGATGCAAAGGCAGAACATTTTCGAAGGATTATTCGAGTTCTTAATCTTGTAATCTATCCGTAGCTTATTAAATGTTAACCATTCTAGCGGCTAAGTAAGTTGGGAAATGTATTCATATTTCTAACTTTTTGACGAAGTTCACTTGTCAAGACTCTTTAGAGAGCCTCCGAGCATTATTGGTGTACTTCAAAGATAAGTTCATTCTAATTATTATCAAATATATAAAGAAACAAAATAAAACAAAATACAAAAAAGAAATAAAAGCGCTTGATATAATGTAAACTACTTTTTACTTGATTTTATTTATTTACGGTGCTGTTTTACATTTCATGTCATCAGCTTCCCTTTCAATCCAGAGAGTCTTCGTTCAGGCTTGAGGGTTTTTAAGCCCTAAAATATCCATCGAACTTGGAAATGATACTTCGTCCCTTTAGATGTCTGGCGTAAAGGTAACCTCCAAGGTTATATATCGCACACTCTTTAAACACATTGCTGCTGTCAACGCCAAGTGAACTGTTTTCCTATTATTCGTGATTTGGGAAATTTTCAATGTGTTTTATTTTACTCTTTATTTCTCTCAGCAGCGTCTGCTTTTGATTTCCATCCTAGCCTTCGACTTTTAACTTGTTCGCCTTGCCCTACCACTGAGTTTGTTTTAACAGTGAAATCACCTGAAAAATACGAATTACATCCACAACACTTGAACGAAGGCCCTTTGTTTATCCAACTTTTGCCCATCTAATTTGTTTAGGTGGCTTAAAGAAGCATTTATTTCCACACGTTTTATAACCGAACCTGCAACCGGGAAGGAAGCAAGGAGGCATTTCCTTCTATTACTGCTTTTTATATTGCATAAATAAATAAATATATATATATAAAACTTTGATACCCACTAAATGACTTCAATTGAACTGAACACTGCGAACATTTGTACAATGTATATATTCGTGCTAAGAGCATATAACATTTCACACAAACTGATCAAACACAACTACAACAATGTTGTTGCAAGCTCGCAGTTTCACCAATATCCTGACCTTTAGGTGATCACACTTTCTCTTCTATTCGTTATGATAAAATATTTATTATTTGTGCAGTGTTTTAACATTTACACTTGATATATTTACTGTACTAAATAATTTAAAACACACATTTTGGAAACTTACTTTAATTGATTTCTACAATGAAGACGTATGATGCAATGAACAGATTTTAAAACAAAACATTTCACCAAACAAAAGAAGCGCGGAAAGTGTGTAAGCCTTTATGTTTTTTGCACGAAGCCAACAACTGTAGTTCTATACAGTGCCACCGATCGCATGCAAACAGAGCAGTGTTTTGTTTTGAAACAATTGCACAATATTACTAGAATGAGCAATCAATCGAAAGCGAAGCGAAACTATTTATATAACCTTATGCTTGTTCTCTCAATATTAAACTTGAAGAACGATCAGTTGTACATGACATAGGAACGTATTTATAAGTCTTGCGGAATAGTTATTACTTTTTCGCCACCATATGCGAGCAAACGCCTGATGTGGATGATGACAGAGTGAAGATTCAAAGTAATTAAATTCTGCGGCTCCGAGCTTTGTAGAAACCTCTGTGGCAATCGGGAGCGATAGCTTAAAATAGAAGAAACAATATAGATAATTCAGCGGTTTATCTTTCCTCGTTTTATCTAACTGTTCAATTGGACAAACCTTCCTTTCTTACCTAGCAAGGCTTTTTATTCATCAATCACACATGCACAAAGATGATGGTTAAAAAGATTAAAAAAAGCATAGGAAAGGATAAAGCATTTCTAAACTGCTGCTTTTTTTTATCCTGTATCTCCTTATAAACAGATTTATCTATCTCAAGACTTGCAATTTTCATGCGAATGTTTCTGCATCCAGACGCAGTGGGAGATACGATCAGAAAAACAGAAGATGGTTACATAAATCTCTTAGCATGGGCTGGCAGCATTTGTGACAATTTAACGACTCAAGAAAACGTATATCTAGGACAAATATCCTAGTTCTATCTAGGTCAGATCTAGTTTCCTCGGTAATGCGATTTTTCTCAAAGCAAGCAAATAGCATAAAGCGTAAGTGACTGTTAGCTGTATAAGAAATACATAATCACTCTACCATGTTATATTAATGACTATTGGGTGCATATAAGTGCCCTCAAAACACACTACTATCTGGTTAATTTTAATGAGTCAAGTTCAAAACTAGCGTGAGGGACAAATAAACACTTCATTTAGTATTTCCAGAAAAAAAAAATGACTTCAGGGATAAATAGCCCGCTTTATGACACTATTAGAATAAGATTTAATTGATAGTTATTCATTTTGCATTATGTTTTGCCTATGCGCTCTTCTAAAGATTGCTATAGAGAGACGTTTTTAAAAGCTTCGGCTAGCATGTCGATCGGCCAGCGGCGCAAACCCCACACTATTGCCGGTAGCTATTTTAGTGAATTTTAGGGCTGCAATGATGCTTGATAACATATCTTCAGCAGGATAACGCCATTACTCAAAATGCTAATTCATCCATGACGGAATTGCACTCTTATTAGACCGCAGATTTATTAGCAGTAGTTCATAGCCTGCTGATATTCCAGACTTAGAAGTTTATGAAAAGTAAAGTATATACAACTAAATTAAGTCTATAAAGGCAGGGAAACTAATAATTGTGAATGATAGCTTCGTAAGAAGCTGTAACTTTTGCTTATCCGAGAATAGTAAAATAAGCATAAAGGACTTAACAATTGACCAATACAAATTACATTAAAATACTAAGGTCAATAACAGAACACACATTATGTACTAGGAAAACAAAATAATAATGAAATACACGTGTACAACTCCAGAAGCTATAAAATTGATTTACAAATGGATAAAGACCAACTTCCGAAACTTGCATTAAACTATAAACCGGATGTACCACGATAACTGAGAAGACCACCAAAACAATGGAAACAGTTTTTCCCAATAAAATATTACAATTGGTAAATACAGGACAATATGCTACTATAAGAAAAAGAAAATACATCACCCATTGTAGAGAGGGCGAATATAAAATACTATTATTTGTAATATTTCTATTATTATTCAACAGATAGTACCTAGTAGTATTTACAACGTTAAACTTTGGAGCGCGAGTTCATGAAAAGAGATGCCGACCGAAATTTGGGGACCGCGCCGCTGTTCGACCGACCTGTGAATCGATACTTTTTAAAGGTCGTATCTTTTTCATGAATCGAATCAATAAGGAATACATATGTTTATGTATAGCTATACTGGGTCACAAATAGCTTATTATGCAAATTGAGCATATAATAATTACAGATAGGACAGAAGAATTAATTGACTTACAGTGGCAGATTACATAACTGTGGATATCATACATGTGTATTCCGTAGCAGTTGTTAATGGGAGGCCGATAGAAACATTCTAAATATTTTAGTCTCAAAGATGCACACACAGTTTCACAGAGTAATCTGAACTAAGTTTCCCAGCAGTAACGTGACATCACGTGCTATGGTGTATTATCGGACATTTTTTACAATTTTCAAGTATGTTTGCTTTCGATGCCACTGATTCTAGACAATAACAGTTGCAATGTTAATCATAAACACAGCGCACCTCTTTATTTTACTTCAAAGGTATCAATTAGACTATACGCAATTATTGCCACCAGTAATGGATGTTTTGCAGTTCACAATTATACAAGGTATATTCGGAAATTACCCAGTCATTGTGAATATCTCTAGAAGCAGTCTTAGCAAACCTTGCTACACATGCGCGATAACTTTCCTTTAAGGCCTGTCGAATTCTCAATGATCGATTAGTCAGATCAGAAAATCTGCATCATTTGCTTCAAAAATTTGCTTAGATTTTGAAAGATATTTAGCAGTCTATTTCCCGTTCTTGCCAATTTATAAATATTTTTATTTCTTTTTATAATATTGAACTTATATGTATGCGAAATTGAAGTTTTAATATTACTGCTCACGATAACTCGTGGAAAATGAAAAAAACATGTACAAATGTAAGAAATAGCTAGAGCAGAGGCGTTATCATTATTTCTTTTTAACGACCATGTAAGTGCACGTGGAAGGCAATTGAAGGTGAACCATGATCGCGTGGTGACATTGAGAATTCGCGACACATGACGTTAATATAGCTAGAAGCGAGCTAGTCATCATCAGCATCATTTTAAACGTTTAAATTATATCGGATATACAGTTTCAAAAGACAGGGGTGGCCCAGCGTTTACCAGATAATGTAGGGCCCATTGTCCATGCCCGAAACTTTTACGACTCTTTGATTCTTCTTCAGCGATTCGGCACATATTGACCTCTGCACCGATGGCACTTCGCTTCACATCATCATCAAATCTCAATACTTGCAAATGGTGTTAACACAAATATCATCACCAATCAATTTCGTGGGTGTAATGTGTGTTATAGTAGGTGAGAAATTGTCTTGTGATTGATGCTTCTGTTGCCACGTGGGCCGCCAGCACGCTGTTACTGCATCCCGTCACTCGCTGACGGCCTCCAACGGTTGTACTCCAATATCATCATCTTCTTACTGCTCCTCTTCGCTATCGATTTCCATTTCATTATGTTCACTATCGCTGTCAATGAAATTACTGGAACCATCCAAGTTTGTTATGAAACGTTTCAGGTCTTCTTCTACAACGCCTTCTTTCCACGCATTCTCTTGAAAACGCTGGATAATTTCAGTTAACTGTTGCAACGCCGATGATATGTCTCTGATGATAATGTGTTTTTGTTAGCAGATTGGTCAGTAATGAGAAGAGCCTCTCGTCAGCTGAATCGCCGGCATAAATATGTCCCAAGTGTCAAACACAAAGTAACTTCTTGCCTACTGTCGTGTAGGAAATGAATACATCAGAAATGCTGGCCGATCCAGGGTAACAATTCTAAATTTCGACAACGAGAGCTAAAACCGTTAGTATACTTTTCGGCCAAAATTGCAAAGATTTGCTCCCTCATGTACATAATATTAAACTTTTATGCTTCTCTGAAAATGATATCTCAGTAATAAAGCAAACAACTCTGAGATATAATCGTCGATATAAATTTATACGTCCCTTCACTTGCTGCAATAACACCGTGCTGGCTCCCTTCCCCACCTTGATGCCTTCAGTTTGATTAAAGGTCTTTAGGTGTCCGTCCTTATAAAATGACAAAGGTTCCAACAGAAGGCGATGGTTAGAGACTTTAAAGATATGACATACTAAAGTAATCAGTGTTATGTTAACGCCGACAGTAAATAAGTCTGCCTACGTTAAATAATGTACCATGAGAAATTACATGACATTTTGCACGATGCACAAATTTGTTTGTAAACAAACTAGGTACAAATATTAACTACAAGGATGTGCAGCCCTGTCTGAGTTTGTATAAACGTTGTGCCATTTTTGTTAATTAAGTTATTCACCGACGTATTCTTTAAGCATTTCATTTAATTTTAGTAATATTAAACCTTACCTGATTCTTAGTGGTTATTATTCTGCATTAGCAATTGTCGATCTGAACTTCATTACCCTTATATTTGACATGGATATCATATAGTGTGTATAAACTGAAGTGACCCACCTGCACTGAATATTCAATTTTCACTGCATCAAATACATAATTAAACACTACGGTTGAAAATGCACACCTTCATCCAGCATTTCGGTTATCTCTTATGATTCCTCGCTTGCGCTATTGCTATGTGCAGAATCTCTGTAGAATAAAAACTCAGTCTGTACCTTTGAATACGATTAAAGAGACGAAGTAAATTGCGAATAAATAACAAGCTATTACCATTATTATAATTTTCCTTCACGAAAATTAAAATAACGTGTTTTACAGACGAAAAAACTATCAGAAGTAAAATTATAATCGAATATTGCATTTTGTAGGAAATATTACCTTTCACCTATCTTGATAAATTAATATCGATAAGAAGAGAGATATAGGTTTTTAAGAAGAAAATATACTTCTAAAGAATAAACGGAAAAAATGAAACATAATAGAAAATCTACTGAATTTTACAGTGAAAGCAGTTTAAACGTCCCGCAACTTAGATTGACCGACCAGCTCTGCAAACGCGGAAAGTTTTCATGCAGTGCACACCATTCTCCCAGTCAGAAGCGAGCGAGATTTCGATATAGTCGGACAGTTGTATAGTTCAGTTGAGAGTGATTTTTCGTTATACAGTAGAGTTGTACAACGGTGAGATATTCATTACATCATCGTATATTCATCTTCAGAACACACATCAGCTATAGAAAGTCGTGTGGCAGAGCGAGACAGGCATTTAGGCGTAAATTTCTGGCAGCCCGGTTCCATTATAGCTCTCCTCGTTCCCCAGATGTTATCCCAAGATCACGGGTTCGAACCCGGCCAGGGCCGATGGATTTTTTCGGGCGTAAAAATCCTAAGTATGGCTTTATTCGGAAGGGTGGGTCCCGTGTCATACATTTACGGCACGAAAAAGAATCTCAAGCCTGAAAGAGAGGCCTCTGAGCAAAATTTGTCGCCGTTTCACGCCCTGAGTTGAATGGGACACTGATGACCTGAGATGTTAAAGAGCGTCTATAAATCAATCAATAAAAAAAAAAAATCCCCAGATGTTACGAATTGTGATTTTTATCTTTTGGGGACATTGAAGACTAGAGTATATTCAACTAACACTCACACACTAGAGAAACTTAAAACAAATTTTAAAATGATGCCGTGAATCTAAACAAGAAAATATCGGGAGCAACACGAGATTTAACCGCCGATCGGCTGAGCTATGTAGCAGGACTTTAAAACTGTTCTCATTGTATACAACTGTTGCATTAGCTTTGCAACTTTATTTCAGATTAGAAACTAAAAGGTACCCTAAAAGACGAGCTAAACATAAAGATGTCATCATAAATTAAAACAATATAAGGATAATTAGATGAATCATATCGAGAGAATGCCGGCAGAAAAATATTCTGAGGGGACACCACAATATTGGAAGACCTAGAAAGATTGAACAAAAAGTACGAGACCTCAACAGACTTCAAGTCTAATGCTTTAAAGTTCATTAGTGATGAAAATTAGGAATGAAAGAAAATTAAACTGAGAAAATTTGAGAGCTTGCATCAGACTCCAAAACACAAACATTTTTTTTTCTAATGTATTTTTCTATGAAGCTTTTGCAAACTGCTATATCTTCAGAAGTAATAAATGCTTGAAGATCGCAGTTTGCTGTACGTCTTGATCCAATGCAGTATTTGTTTACTAACATGGAATGAACTTGACTTTTATATACTTAAGAAGTTATTTACAGTTTCAGGATTAATTATTTTATAACATTTCGCATGTTAGTTTAAAAACTTTCAGCTTCATATCTATGAAATATATTTTTGGATATCTACAAATTTGGCCATATTATAAATTAAAACATTTTTGCATGAGAGTTCAGTTGAACCTTTAAATTAACCCCAACCATCCCCCCTTTCCTTACTTGAGAGTTTTTTAATTTATTACAAGTTATTAATCTAAATTTCATGTTGAACTTATTTCATTCTATTAGTGTGGCAAACCTGTTGGCGATGTGGTAGACCTGCTACAAATTGAAAGTAACTGTTCAGTTGTCTTTGTTGATTTTAACAGTGAAATCACGCAGTGGCATGTGCTTTTTTACGCGAAGTATGATCAAGAGTGTGTAAAGAAAGGTACAATCTTTATAGGGGAAAAAAATTAAAGAAGTCAATAGAGAAGAGTAACTAAAAAGACAATTGAAAATTTTGTATTAGAACCATAAATAACTGCATTATATTAATCTTACATTTGTCGCTCAGTTTCTCAAAAGTGTTTACATCATAGCTTCTACAATTTTAAGATAATTGCTTTAAACTTTACATAGATATTCTTCTTATTGAGGTAAACAATTCTAACCCCGGCCTTTATCTTATATTAAACAGAAAAATGTGTTTTAAACGTTATAACGGGGGAAAAAGTGCTTTTTTAATTTTATTTCCAAAAAAAAAAAAAAAGAATGTTCTATATTTGTACCGTACGTATTTCAACAACGGAGTTTCAGTTTATATATTTCTTTTATAATAAAGAAAAAGTTATTCAGAAAATCTTAAGGTCTTGGGGATAATTTTGAAAATACGAGCATAATAATATACATTTCGAGTTAATTTCAAATGTTCGTAACATATGAAACATTTTATTTTACAGTAAAAACAAGTTTTAAACATTAAGCAGCACAACATTTTAGTTTTAGTAGCTCTTATAAATTTGAACAACATAAAACTCTATAAGTGCCAAAGATGGTGCATCTACTTAAATAAATGATTACATAAAGAAATAGATTGACAAAGGTGGATCTATATGAAGACCTTCCCCGTTTGACTTCTCTGGGGGTTTTTGTTTGTTGTCGAATGTGTTATCTTGTTTAAGCAACAGCAGCTCACAATCTTTGACCGCATTAGACAATACATGATGTAACTTTTGTATGCAGGTTTTAACGTAGGTAATTTTGAGCCTCTTTTATAAAATGAACTTGTAAATGTTTTGTATGTTAGGCAAACTCTTTGCTTAAGATGTGGTACCCTCGTAAGAAAATAAGACATTTAAAATGTTTGTTTTTGATGTCCCATACAACCTTTCAAAGTTTTTGGTTAATTATTTTCTCCTCTGTATTCGTCGCTCTGTTCGATTGAATATTAGCTATTATACTCATATAAATTACTTAATAATGACCTATTTTAAACGTTTCCCTTAGTTATATTAATTTATTTTAACAAATGTTTATTAGAGGCATATTATTATGGGTTTCAAAATATTTATTTAAATGTACTGGATAATAAAAGGCTAATTTAGAGCTGCAGGCATAGCCTTGTAAACATATATATATATATATATATATATATATATATATATATATTGAATGTGAGTGATTAAGGCACATAGCTTTATTAGGGGTGGTCTAAATGGGCTTAAAATCTAAAAACAAACAACTGTGCCTAATTTCAATACAGCCTTGCCTAAATAAATGAAAATCGACAAATGACAGTTCAACAACTAGAATAATAAGTATTGTTTAAACAATTTTGACTACCAACTTCGTTTCGCGACTTTGTTGTAATATCATAAACAATGTCATATTGAAGTTACACAATCTTACTTACAACCGCCAATTTCTCAAAGAGATCACAACCGGAAATGAGTTCGAGGGTCTGCGGCTACGGGCAGAAGGAAAGCGCAGTATTTTCGAATAGAAGTAATCTGAGTCTCGAAGCCCGGGGTAGGTGAGGGTAAAGCTAAAACTAGGTCAATGCCTTTCTTAGTGTAGTTCACGGCGAATATCAAAAAATAAATCCCCAGTACAAAATGGAAGTTCTTTGTCTGCTGAGGGGTGCAACAAGAAGAAAACTAGTGTAACTGCGTAAAACGGGGGCAAGTCGTTCATTCCTAATATCTCGTTTTGGTTTTGTTTAAAACACATCGCATCATCAGTTCCTTTAGCTCTCTTTGCTATTTGTCGATTTTTCGGCTACTAAAAGAAACAATACGAGATTTGCATGAAAGCGTGCTAAGAGGAAAGTACGGTAGATTCTGCGGACTGTGTATAAGGGATGATAACATAAATATGCCAGATCTCAGGGGAGATTTTTGATGGGGGGGAAGATTCATTGTTATGCTTTATAATTTTTAAATATTAAATAGCCGAGAACTTTGCACACAGACCTCATTACAAACTTAAAGATTCCACCCTACGAATTGATCATTTTCCTCCGTTTCAAGATTAAAATACTTCGAAAGTTTAAATAAGTTAAAAGTGCAATGAAAAGCTCAAAATTTAATACAGAGTTATTCTATATAAATGGAACTACTTTGGGTATTTATTACAAAGATATTATTCATAATGGAAAAATGGAATTTACATGAATTCTTATTGCGCGTTTCATATCTACAACAGCGTAAAAAATTGTAAACATTTGTAACACACTTAAACTTGGAAAGTTTTCCTATCCATTAGATGCGAACAGTTTCTTTATGTAATAAGTTATTCGTTTAGAACAGCATTGCATTATAAAAGTGTTTATTTGTTAATGTTAAGCAAAGACTCCGGCAGAAGGTTCACATTCATTCGAAACTTAATTTGATTTTACTTCTGATACTCAACTTCTCATTTGGCGCTACAGTCCGGGGTGAGCCTTGGCCCGCCGCAGCGACCTCTGCTTTCTCTATCTCCGTCTCACGACTTCATTGATACAGGGTAGTATTGTTATCAGCATGCTGGAACCCCACCGGTCGTCTGTTACGTGGCTCCCTAGATCGAAGAATGCCAGGCAGCTTTCCAATTGTCCTTACGAGGTTGAGTAGGCTGCATTCCAGACCTCCCTAAATTAGAACAAAAGTCCTCTACCGGGAATCGAACCCGAGCTTCCCTGGCAGCAGCCAGCAACGCTAACCACTAGACCAAGAATGCGATAACTTCTGATATACTACTAGGTTTAAATTTCAATAAATCCATAAAATAATAATTAATGCAAGAAGACGCATGAAGAAAACATTTTCAAGTTTAGTGAGTGGTTGTATTCACTAATTAACAGCAACATTTAATTATTTTACAGTGTCTTAAGAAACAAAGAAATTTTCTAATGTTCACGTCTTGAATGATTTATGCCAGTATAGTTCATTGTTTTTCAGACAAGTGCCTGATTGTTTCTAAGAATGTGACAAAGGTCACCCTTAGTATTTTAATTGATATTATTTTTATTTTGAAAACGATTACTAACGCCTTCAAAATACAGTCACTAAGTCACAATATAAAGATATTTGCTAGAAGCACTTGAGCTCATTATTAATGCAGAACAAGCCAACTGCAATTCGTTTATGTTCACAGAATTTGTGGAAATAACTATTATCCTTAGTGTCTAGTCTAGAGATGTCAAGTTTTTCCCTTCTGAGGACATTAATCTTGGTGCTGAAGTGACCTTGCAGCAAAGTTACTTTGTTGCTCAGAAGGGACGATGGAAGGGATTTCACCTGAATTCAGTTTTTCTATTTCTCGTTCACTTCTTCAAGTTAGTACGTAGGTACCTACCAGATTTGATTATAAACTTATGTTTTAAGTTTTTAAGGGCTAGAGTAAACAACCCCTTCACTGTCGCTGATTAGGCTGATGTCTTCCTATCCAGCTAAATTTTTAAGTTCGGAAACAGGAGTTACTTAGGGATACTTTCCGGGAACACGGTTGATGAGTTTGTTTATTTACAGACGCTCTTTAACATCTCAGGTCATCAGCGTTTAAAAAATCTCAGTCACGTGGATGGTCCTGGTGGGAATCGAACCTCAGATCTCCTACTCAGAAGTCTACGCCTTAACTACCTCGGACACCGGTGGCGATACGGTTGATGAGGAATCAGCTGAAGTTCAAACAACAAAAGTCTTAGCCATCTTCGAGCACCTTCAGCAGTTGTCTATTGCTTTGACAGCCGCTTTAACTCAGATGTGTAATGATGAATCCAAAGGTCATCGATTTAACACCTTAAATATCACCATCTTTTAATTCCATGTATTTAATGGATCATAAAAATCCTCCTTAATGGATCGTAAACAATATGTTGAAACCAGAGAGGATAAATCGGATTATAAAGAGGATAGATGGGTGTGCCTCAGGGATCGGTATTGGGTACTTTGTTGAATATCATCATGGTTAATGACTCATCGATACAAATTACAAGCTCTTACATGCCACATTGTTTGCCCATGATAATACTTTTAGTGTTAATTCTTCATTCTATACTCTACTATTGTTTGATTTTATTGGGTAACGGTAGTGGCATAAATGATGTACAAAAGAAAACTTACTGTAATAAATTTGTGCATTTCAGTGTTCACTTTATATAAAAACAGATAAGTATTTACAGTACTAGAAACGAAATCCACACTTATTGTACCAGAGGAAACTCACGTTTATACAAACCTTATAACAGATTACGTCTTTAAATATTTTTCAGGTTATGGGGTTTAAAATGGTATAATATTTTGGATGATAGTGTGAAAACATTATCTGATAGTACTTTAAACACAAGCTTATGATAATAGGTTAGTTGATCATCTTTTTGATGATGAATTTTTTACTTTAAACCGGGAAATTTAATGTGCTTTTAACTTTCTTTATCTATTACAATTTAATGACAATAAACATTGATATTGATATTTACTGCATAGACCATTAGCTTGTTCCATTTTCATAGATATGAAGTGTTCTTGGTCTTCCTATATTTCCAATACCAGATGATCTCTAATTGAATAGTATTTTGGAATTTGATCGTCTGGCATTCTATTTATGTTGTTCCTATATCCCTGAATGTTTGAATGGTTGATTCTATAACGTTTAGTTCGTCTCTAATATCTTCAGTTCCATGATCAGCTTTATAGCTCGCAAATATATCATTTCTAATGCCTCTATTCTTTTTATGTTTTTTATGGTGAGTCCATTTTACTCCCATAAAGAAAATACATAACATTATAAACTGTTAATGACCTTTATTTACTGTTTTATCTATAAAAGTTATATTTATTATTACATGTTGCTTGCCATATATTTTGTGGAATTTTCTACATTGAGGCTCTTACACCAAAACCTAAATATTTAAAATACGATACCCTTCCTAATACTATATTACCTTATCTATCTTTGATCTAACAGTAGATCATCCTTAAAAGCCATGATTTTAGTTTTCTATGTTGAACTTTTTAGACTGCATTCTTTCCTTAATTGATCACATTATAAATGTATTATGTATATCGAAGAGAGTGGTAATAAAGTACATCCTTGCCGAACACTTTGTTTATTACTTCCTTCTTAGATATCATGTGATATCTTGTGTATCTTTTATCATCGTCAACACTGCAATAAAATTCCCTTTTGCAATTAGCATAAGTTGTTGGTCCACAGTAAATAGTTCTCAACTCGCCCACGTGATAGTTTTCTGTAGGAAACTCAGCACTCGTTCACCTGAGATTCCTAAAGTTCATGAGGAATTTTTTCAAGGGTTTCGCATAGTGTGACTTTTATTGGGGTTCGGAGCGCGTCATCGGCGCATCCCCCTAACCTTTTTGTTGCATATGCAACAATGGTTGCCAATATAATGCTATTTACGAAATTTTACGCCACCCTAACGGAAATGTACCTCTTTTCAATCGACCCTCCTTAATGAATCACCTGACTCAGATAAGTCAGTTATACAAACAGGTTAATTTTCTGTCAGTAAAGGACATTGCCCGAGAAATGTCAGTTTCATAACTAATGCTGGGCGTGACTAAATGTTTAACACTTTTGGCATAACTCTTACCAAAAATGCTAAAGCGAGACAGGTTTGATTTCATGTTGGAGTCATTTTCCTATCCTTAAAATGCAATACCATGAAGATTTGTGCAATAGATAACTCAAAGCTTATTTATACTTTATTTATTTATTTGCACTTTTCGTGCATTAAAATAATATCAATTTATTCGATATTTAAAATGTTAATAACATGTATACATGTAGAGGAAGTAGACAGGGATTAGGTATCACTTACGAAACCAGTTTTGCAGAATCAGATAATCGAGAACCATGTTGATGAAACACACACTGGGCTGCAGAATCAATAATGCTTGATGTGTTGCTTTCAGGATAATAACGGATAAAATGAGATGTACAACGATAATAATAGCCACTGACGTAAAGTTCACTGGGCTCTCTAGGCAACTGTAAAAGTGAAGTGTGCAGGTCGAGTTTTCTTTGCTGACTTTCTAGTCAGCTTTAAGAGCTCCTAACTCATGCATTTATCTACGTACACTGATTTATCAATATTTATGGCGAACCTAACGGCAATATCGTTTAATACACACACATATTACATACTAGTAAACTTAAACAAATGCATTCTTTTACAACTAAAAGGAGTCGCCCCCTGCAGTGCAACTTGATTTCTGGTACTCCGCAGAACCATCAAATGCTAGCGATGGCTTAACGGAGTTGAATGTTAACTCGCAAGTAAGTTGGCCTAAGTATTTTACACGCGGTACAATTTTGTTTGTTTTTCTGGATATTTTAATTTTCATAAAATTAAATGACCACGTTCATGTTAAACATATCTATAAGGGCTTTATCACTTCCAGTCAGCATGCTATAACAGTAAATGTGTAAAAGTAGAAAAATTGTAGAGTTTTCTTGATTTTGTTGCAGTGCTAATTTAACTGGTCTTCTCCCTCTCCCTAATGTACTCTTTACACAAGAAAATCAAATAATAACCGTATTTTTTAATGTTTGGACTAAAGATACACATGGATTATTGTAAAGAAAATGAATTTTTGAGAATAAAAGAAGACTTTGGGGGAAAAGGAACTATAAAACACTTTCAATACGTAGACTTATATTTCACTGAGAGTAATCTTACAGCAACTACAGAAAATCCCCTGGTGGTTGGTAATGCTTACAGCAGCGCGAGATCTTAAGGAAACACTAATTGCGAGCAGACTTGGTGACACCTAAACTTCAAACTTAACCAGTTTATTATGCAAAAAAAGAATGAAAAGTATGCTAGGGAGAAAAAAGAAAAATTCATAACTTAAGGAATCGGTTATATAGACTTCTATAGGACCCCCCCCCCCTTCCTGCAGTTTAAGACACACAACGGCAACTTTTCCGCCAAATGGTTCCGATCCCTCTCTATAATCCCTCTCACCTGAGATAAGTATATAGCGTCAGATGGGTGTAATACCACACCTATCACCCATGTATTGATTTTGCATACATCAAATGGCAGAGGAACTCTCCATAGAAAAACTGTTCAAGATTGTACCCTCACATTGTTAAGTACTCCAGGTGGCTTCCCCTGGTAACGGAATCATCTACCTGGCAGTTTAGTTCCAGCAAATCCGCAATCATCGAATCCACAGCCATGACAATGCAAATTCTGAGCTCATGAATGGTTGTGACTCATGGCGGCACATATACAGTATTTTATATCCCCAAAATGAAAAGGAAAATGGAGAAGAAACCCAGTGACCTTGGAAACCATTTGTAATGATGCAAATCATAAACCATGGACTAGACAGAACTTGGTTGAGGAATCGACGAATATTTAAAAGGAGGAAGTACTCCATCTTGTTGGAAAACTGTAACAATTTGAATCGTTATTCAATTTGGGAGGTAGTATTTATGGTTACGCAATAAGCAAATATCTATTGCATGATAGTGGATTAACACCTTTCTTCATGACCGCAAAATTAATACCTGAATTGATAGGTGGAGAATGATTAGAAATCAGAAAGATAATTTTGAAAGATTCTATATTTATGGGGGGTGGATGAAACAATACATAACAAAGAATGCCGTTTCACATCCGATGAGGTGGGAAAATAGTTCTAATAATTTATGCAATAACCGTTTGAAAAAAAGCATTAACAAAAACAATAAATAAATAGCAAACTAAGGGCCTCCAGCTAAAAGGGATACGACTCAAACTAGCATATGTGATGAGCAATTTCACTTATGCATACTTACTGTAGTGGTAGTAGACATAGAAGCGAATAAATAAATATGAAAGGGTTGTGTGTCTGACAAATTTGGAACATTTCAGAATCTCTACATGCCAAGCGGCTACTCGCTTTTGTTGTTCATTGTCTACCAGTCATCTATGTAAACACCTGTCTATATTCAACCATGCATTGATATACCTTTGTCTCTTGCCTATTATACGCATCCTATCTGCTTGATGTCTGCACCAAGATTGTTCTGATTCAGCCCCATAAAATGTACACTCAATCTTAAAGAGAGAGAGAGAGAGAGAGAGAGTGTGTGTGTGTGTTTTTTTTTTACATCTACTGTGGTCCTGGTGGTCTAGTGGTGATCCTGGGCTTACTTGCCTTGTAAACCGAAGATTGCGGGTTCAATTCCACGGTCGATTAATTTTTGAGCTTAAAAATCCTAAGTATGGCTTCCTTTGGAAGGGAAGTATAACCGTGATCCCATGTGCTAGATTCATGGCACATAAAAGAACCTCAAGCCGTAAAGAAGAAGCCTCTAAGCAAAATTTATCGGCAGTTTCACGTCCAGAATTGAATGGGACGCTGATGATCTGAGGTGTTAAAGAACGCCCATGTCAAATAAAAAATTGCCTCTGCTGTATTAGACATCTTTTTAAGTTAATATTGCATGCTTCATCACGCATTGAAATTACTAAACTTTTTCTTTGCATCTCTCTTTGGTACATGGCGTTTCATTGCTTCCCAGAGAGGCTCCAGACTTGGTAGCATACAGTAATTGTATTAGGCACATAAGATTCCAGAGTATGAAAGTTAAGACTTTGGTTCAAGAATTTATCACATTTTAGACTTCAAAGAATGCTATCCTTATTGTATTTTCTTGCCTGTATTATTTCTGGAGGGTAGTAGTTGACTCAGATAGAGATATTCTAGTTCATTGTAAGTTCGACTGCTTTACCGTGTTTGAACAGCTCTTAAAACATGCTTGGAGCTTCCTTACTGATATGCAAATATTACCGTTTCATAGTTTTGGACAATAATGAAAAACAGCACTAACAATATCACTTATATTTTATGGAATTGAGCTTACTGGGGTTTCAAGCATCATTAAATGCAATGTAATCAAATAAGTCATATAATAATAATTTTAACAGATGCGGAACATGCAAGTCGAAATTAACATGTGCGTATACACACACATTTTCAAGAGCTGTCCAATTCTCTCGATGTTACCACAGCAACCTAATCAGCTCTGTAATATAATGCATAATAAATGAATGGTGATACGCGGACTGACAGCAGAAACAAGTACCATAATACAAGCAGCAACTAGACTCTATGTTAGAGTTGATAAATACAAGCCACTGCAAGTGAAGACGTACTTAATTCTAGTGATAATTCATAACAGATTAGGTAGTCACCAAAAAGAGTCAAGAATGCAAGAATCAGTCTTAATTCCCTCTTGTACTTGAGGCCAAAGTAAAATGATGAGAAAAAGCACTGTTAAATGTTAGCTACAAATTATTTTCTTGAGTACTTCCAGAACGCTTGAAAAAAAAATTAGAATATTATATGTGAAATGTAAATTTCAGATATAATATTAAGAATGGATAGATTTTATCTAGGCCATATCTTTACCGTTTATCATATAAAATATACAGGTGTAATAAAGAAACACACATCTTTCATAAATAATTAAATGAATTAAAAGAATATACCAACATGGGAAGAAGGAGAAGAAGAAGAAGAAGAAGAAGAAGAAGAAGAAGAAATATATTAAACATATAAAGGTTTGGTTTGTAACCAGTTTTGCTTAGTATTTTTATCTTCAAGAAATTGACAATGAACTAGACACACAAAATGCTATGAGCCTATTATTATAATAAATATTAATTAAATAATATAAAAGTCTTAATTCGTAGTTTGCATTTGCTATTAATCCTCTTTTGCATGGTGTTGCTATTTGAAGGAAGAAATGTGTAAAATTTCCCATTAGAACAATGTTTATCATCAGATCAGGGATTACAGGGAATATCTGTCACGAAATAAACGATATGAAAAGTAAAACTTTATAAAATTTAAGAATTTTATTGCTGCATACAAACAAATAGAAGTTATGATAAATGTGAGAAGATGACGGAGATATTATTATTATTATTATTATTATTATTATTATTATTATTAACACCCACTCTTTATGCCGAGCAACAATTAAGCATATGTTATAGAGTCTTTATTTCCGAACACTTAATAGCTTGGCACAAAAATATAAGTTACAATGAGTTAACAAAGCTTACCACCTCTCTCCATCTTTCACACGCCTGGTCGCAACTCTGTTTGGAGCGGACCCTTATCGACTGCGCCAGTTCTTTTTAATTACGGCTTCTTTTATTAAATATTAACAACTATCCCGCAGAGTTTTAATTATTTTTCACACCTTTTGCTCTTTTATACCTTAATGTTTAAAGCAAAGTGACTCAGTAAAAATATTAAAAAAAAAAAACCTAAAAATAGAGGGGGGGGAACCGGCACATTCCTTCAGTTTATGAAAACTCTTTATTAAAATTAATTAGTTTCATTCACATGTGGTAAAGTGCAACGATAGTAAAAATTAATAATGTAAATGAATAAATTAAGGAAATGCAATTACTGTGAATCCAGAGCTCGGATTCTTTCCAGAGTTCGCCAATTCTGATGCAGATATTGAAAATATTTAATATGCAAAATACTCGCGTGACAATCCTTGATAACATTAGAATGGGAGGGTTATGTCCCCATTTCCTTAAAAATGAAATTCCAGGATTCCAGGAAGCAACGCTGGAGAATGTAGCTTGTGCACGATTGTGCACCAGTCCATTTTACTCGGGGCTTTAAATATACTGTATTTTAAGAACAAGACGAAGAGATGTATTTTAACTTTTGGTTCATCAGATCATCTATATATAACTTTTCGCTTCTAGGAGTACCCATGTGAAAGGTTTGGTATGGTACTCGTTGTTGATATAGTAGAACAAAATAGCGAGTATTGTATGGAAAATAACCTTAAGGTATCAGAAATGAATATTAGGGAGATATTGAGCCGTTTTTGTAAACTATGTACCATTGTTAGCAATTTTCATATAATGTTTTTGTATTTCGTAATTTTACTGAAAAGCTAACACAGGGTCTACAAGAGACTCTCCACTATAAATACTCTCGGAAATAATCGAGTTGCAGACACAGCTAAACCTTTGCCCTTTATATTAATTTTCATATGTTCGTCGTCGTCTTTATGGATTAGACTTTTTAGCTCTGTTGCGGCTTCACATTCTCTCCAAATCCTGCTGGGCCTTCCAACTGCTCGGTATTCCACATGCTGGTAATTCTCATAGAAGCAACATTGGGAGCCTTTTCTCTGGCATTCTCAGTGTATACTCCAACCAATATATACACTTTATATCTAGCTAATATTTCTTTAACTTTAGTTCTGTCCCCCCTCCCAACATTTGGGAATCAATCCTGCAGTCTATATTCTTTCACTGATATCAATATTTTCATTCCAGCAAGCTAACTTATCTTTAAAACTGCCTTATTTATTATCCAGATAGTGTCATGTTTTAACGTTTAATTTGTTTGCGTTCCTTTTTTATTCGGTTTCTGAAGTATATTCACATTGAAATATTGCATTTACGTGCCTCCTTAAAATTAAACACATTTTTCTTTATTGTAATTTATTTGTGTACCAATTAACTGAAATAATCTATTAGCTTTTAAAATGAAATTTTATAATTAACAGAACTTTTCCAATGAAAGCATAAATTTCATCTTCTCATAAAATATTTCAAAATTATATTTCTTGTAAATGATAGTATATTATGCATGTTAAAATTTATTTCCTTTATGAAAAGCAATCGTCATATCGTCAGAGTAAAAATTGAATACATAAAAATAATCACTGTCTACGTTTAAGACCATGATGTAATGATACTTTGGTTTATTTACGGGGCCTCTTTAACATCTCAGGTCATCAGCGTCTCCCATTCTATTCAGGGCGTGAAACAGCCGATAAATTTTGCTCAGAAACCCCTTCTTTCGGGCTTGAGGTTCTTTTACAAGCTGTAAATCTAAGACACGGGACCCATGGCTTTACTTCCCTTCCGAAGGAAGCCATACTTTAGATTTTTATCCCCCAAAAACTACATCGATCCTGGCCGGGATTCAACCCGCGATCTTAGGTTTAGGAGGTAAGTATGGTTAACACTACACCACCAGAGACCTGTATAAATATCTGCAACCCAATTTCATAATAAACCATTAAGATATACGTATACAGGAATATAGATATAGGTATCACCGCCTTTCCATAATCATTCATAACCTTTTTTCAATTATTCACAACTTTTTTTAAATGTCCTTATAGATATCTGTTTCTGGTTTAGGTTAATGTCAACCCAAACATCGAAGGCTTTTTCGAGGTCTAGAAAACCATTAAGTTATATTAACTGTCCAAAATGACTTTTCCTTAAACATTAGATTCTTTTGGTGCTGCGATAATTTTGATAAATGATAGAAAGAAAGCGTCGTGACAAAAAAGTGAGCAAAAATTCTTATTATGGGTATCCCAAATAAATATAAATTGATATATATATATATATATATATATATATACATATCATACACTAAGTTTTATACAACTCATAATATTTCCTTTTTTCAAGTTCACTTATTTCTGATGATGAGAAGCATGGAAGAAACAACAACTTTTCTGATAATAATATGCAATTATGCAGCATGGTAATAATTAGTGTTTTTTTAAAACTGATTTTGATGCGGTAAAATTATTAATTTAAATTCTGCTTTTATTATTATAATTATATAGTGTTTACATATTATACAAAATGCTATTTAAAATTTAATTTTTTTCGAGTTGAAAGAAGTTATAATATGTATATGGGCTTCCGCAATGTCAGGATCAACTGTTATTAATTTTCTTTCAACCTGACATATTTGCAGCATTATCAGCATTGTTTTTATGCAAACAAAGCTTAGAAATTAGTTTAATAATTATTATGTGATATTAATAATTATTGAACTATGGCTTAATTTCAAAAGTTAGGCTGTCTTGCGTTAAAAATGCTTTTAATATTAGCTGTTAAAACTATATACCGAGTAGAATATTCTTTCAGAAAATATATGTTGTTTGGGGGTTGAAAGAACTGATATTGTTCTTTCGCAAATATGTTGACGTTTTTCTGCTGAAAGTTGGAAAGAGGTAAGAGAGTTTCGTCTAAGGGCTCAGAATGAGTCTTGCAATCCAGAGAGTCACAGTAAAACACTCTGAACATCGGGTACTATCATTAGAACTACTATACAGAAACAGAACTTTTCTAATCTTATAAAAAGCGAACAACTATTTAGAGACATTCTATGAAGCTGATCTGTAAGGTAGCAAAACTGAATTATGGTTACACTTGAGGCATATTGATTACTGCAATGCAATTCGTAAGATCTGCCATGTACAACCAGAAAAATAGTTCGTCAGATGGCACAGAGTGATTCATGAATGTCGGAGAAATTACTGGACGAGGAACTAATTAGAGTGCAGAGAGAGATTGAGGTCAACACTGTATAGAGAGAATACTTTGAAACAACATTCACAGAGTGAAGTCTCTAAGCTTAATCCTGGAAATGCGCCAAGAGTTATATTGCACTGTGACAGGACATCCTCGCCATACAGACAACTTGACCAGTGCTTGACGACCTTAAAGGCGGGAGGGGATCAGCTGCATCTGTAAAGACATATCTACCAATTGCAGTTCTAAAATAGAAGCTTTTTCATCGAAACCCGACTTCACTGACAGGTCTTTGGAAGGTCATGAGACAGGACTGGGAAAGTCGCCAAAATATGTGTCAAACGCTACACAAAAACTAGCAAACGGCTATGTCCGCTGCTTGTAGCAAGAAGGGAAAAAATGTTGATTAGATAAAAGTCATTCCTGAGAAAACTCCTAGGAATATAAATTAAAAAATATGACGGGCCGCAATTCGGTTTTCACCCTCTGTGTTAACTTTCCTCTTTTATATCACAAATGTGTGTTCTGTAACAATCAATACAACTCCTATATAAGTATCTGTATTAATGATTATTACTTGTGCAATCATTTTCCAGATCTTCAATTGGTGTTATTTTTATTAATTACCTACACTAAAAGTTATATATTGTTTGCTTTCAACAGTTTCTTTCCAACTACTGTAATTTTCCAAGTTATGGCGTATAGCTGCTTTTATGACTTCAAGAAAAAACTTTGATTGATTGTAGCTCCATAAACAACTGAAAGTCACTGGGAAGCAAAGAAAAGTTGCTATTACAAATGACATTTCTGGAAAGGCTGCCATTACTTTGGGATTGATTCAGAGCTAGGATGTTTATTTTGCAATAGGCATTTAAAAACAACAACAACAACGCTAGAGTTTGACTAGGTTACCTAATTAATGTGCTTTTATATGCTTTTCTATCACATTTAAACCCAACAATCCTTTAGTTCTTTATAGAATAGAGCGAGCTTTATATATGAAACCCATATAGGTTGTCGACCACTTAAAATAATTTAAGAAAACAACAGGAGGTTGTTACGATGGCCAGGGAGAAGAGTTGTGCATCTTAACCCGCCCCACATCTCTCAACAGACTGCCGCTTCTTCCTTACCAAAACCTCCACACATTGCAGCTATACGCATGCGCAGAGCTGGGCTTTTCCTATGTTTCGCACACGCCAGACGGGTGTGCAATTAGCTTACGATTGTTGACTTCAAGAATACTTTACAGTAATGATGGGGTTCATTATTAGTATTTTAATTATTAAGCCTCATTATTAACGCATTATTTCTATTATTAAACCCCCCATGTGGCACAATATCCTAGTGATAAAAGGGCTTAAAAGGAAATTTCTTAATGAGAGAGTGATCAGCAGTGTTCTAAGGCCATCTCACTTGCCAGATCCCAATTTTAAGAACAATTTAGTTTGGGAAATTAAATTAGGATAGTGATAAATGGAATAACTACCGAACCGTACTGAGTGCCACAAAACAATGAATGAGCTTGAATGAGCATTACATTCAATATAAATGTAAAACTCAAGTGAGAGAGAAATTATTATTAGTTCAATAGTCTAAATATCTAATTACATTTTATTTATTTTCCCACATGTTACCCTCCGACAAAACTACCTTGGGAGGTTATTTGCCCATTTTTCGTTAGCGCTCTACTCACTATACTCGTAAAACATGCGTAAACTCATGGCCGGTCCGTTTATGTTTTCATCAGAAAGCATTTTTCGTGCACAGTTGTCTCAGCGGTACATCGTACGGACCAGTGATGCAAGAGATCGTAGATTCGAGAACACTTAACTGTTCTCATTAATCATTTGACCGTAGTAAGGCGGATATGTGATGAAGGGTACATTTACGGAATGAAAACAAATTCGCCCTACTTTGAATCCATCTTTACCTAACAATTGCCACCAACATCAACAGTAGATGAAATCTGGAAGCGGACTTTTTTTTTCTACAATAGAAAACATACTCATATATTGTTTATATTTATTTATTTATTTACACTGGCAAATGTTAAGGCCATGGAACCTTCTCTTCCACTCTAACAGGCGAAATGCCAAGTACAATATACAAAGTTACATAAAACAAAATAATAAATATAGTTAGAAAGTCGATAAAGATGGTGTTAGAATTTCACTTGTTCTTCAATAATTTTTCTCGAGTACAGGAGGAAAGGAGAAGGACAGGGAAAAGAAGAAAAGGAGAGGAAGAAAAATAAGAAGCGAGAGAATAACTGTTGTGAATAACTGTTGTGATTCCTAGATTAAATTATCTTTATTGCCTGACAACCTCTGACTTCAGAGGAAGGGAGTTCCAGATTCTGGGAACTGACACGCTGAACAAAGTTGAGTAGAAATGTGTTCGGTGACGAGGGATAGACAGTAAAATCATATTCCAGGTTCGAGGTAAGGAAGCAAGAGCGATAGATATGCTGAACAGTGGAGGTATGGATGACTTTGAACAGGAGCGTAAGGAAATGGGAAGTTGCAAGTTCTTTTGATTGTGTAGAGCGTCATATGATCCAATTTACGAATGTTGAAGACGCAACGAATGCAGACGATATGCATGCATTCATTATATTAAGATTTGAATACAAGGCATCTCAATAATCAAAGTGAGGTATAACAACAACTTGAATGAGATTCTTTTTGAGATTAAGAGGTAGATCTTTTGCTACATGTTTTCATGTGTGAATCAAAGGAAATATTTTATTGCATATTGCATGTATAAAATGCATATAAGTCAGATATGACTTATCTGGCTGTGTCATTCTAGATCGGAGTCTAAATATCTCGTTTTTTTGCCGTGCTGATATAATTAATTACATTGTTGTTTATCATGATGGGGGCACATCTTTTGATTTTTTTTTACATAGTACTATAGCTTGTGAATCAGTTTTAATTAAATTTTTTGTACCCAAAGGGAGATGGAGATTATATCTTCATTATTAAGTCACGACTTCATGGATAGAACGAGAGGCGGTCAGCATCTAAGTGGAAATTGGAGTGTTTTATTTCTTTAGCAATGTAGTATTTGCATTTATTATCTATTTCGGGTTCCTTTATTTATTTGATTGTTCTGTAAACTTAATACGTATGGATATTCATCTGTTAATTTTATGGCAATTTTATTTGGCTATAAGCTATTTCAATTTTAAGTAATAGTAGTGCATTTATTTCCAAAATATATTTTTACAAATCTAATTCATTCCATGTCGTACGGGCCTGTGATTGTACGTTCTTTCCCAATAAACTAAGAAATACATGGAATAGCACAAAACCAATATTTAACTCTTAAGAGACAAACAATATATATAATGAATTAAATAAATAAATGGAAAAAGAAAAAGTATATACTAATTTTAAATACCTAAATAACATAAACATAAAAGAAAACAATACAAAACAAAAGTAAATAACTTGTAATATATATATTTGAATTATTTGTACATATAAGTGAGGGAGCACAAGTTATTTACTTTATATATACATACATACATACATACATACATACCTACCTACATACATACATACATATATACATACATACATACATACATACATACATACATACATACATACATACATACATACATACATACATACATACATACATACATACATACATACGGAGGGTGCCAAAAATGCATACACGCTTCCACACAGTAGATATCTATTTAATATATTTCAAAGTTGGACCGAAAAACAATAGTAATTTGTAGTATGATGTTCTGCAAACAGATGTGACTCACATACATTATGATAGCGTTGCTACGTGACAGGTAAATAAACAATGAACAAATGAAGACAAGATTATCGTATGATGTTCTGTAAACAAATGTGACTCATGTTCCTTTATGCTACAGTTGCTACAACAAAATGAGCTAAGATTATCGTTTGAACAGCGGAAAGCAATTTTGAAGTGGTATTGGATAATCGAGAACGTTGTTGCAGTTCAAAGGCAATGGAGACGTGTGTACAGAACAGAACCGCCAACGAGGAGTAACAATCGCACGCATTCGAGACAAATTTGAGACTCATGGGACCGTATGCGATGTTCACAAGGGCAGATCTGGAAGAACTCGCACAGCAACAAGCCCCGCGTCCTCGGCTATGGTTTTAGAACGTTATGAGCACTCACCGCAGAAATCTACAAAACAATGTGTACGTGAGACTGGAATTAGGGGATCCAGAGTACGTCGTATTATTAAAACAGCAAGTTGAAAGTTTTCATCCCAAGACTTTTGCATGCATTAAATGAAGATGACCCTGGAACGGCATATGGTGCAATCGCTGAGGACACTTTCGAAATGTCGCCGCACAATCGTAGTTCAACGTGCTTAGAAGTTTACCGACGCCGATGGTGGGCATTTTGAGCACCTGTTGTGACTGTTGTAACTGTAAACAGTTTTTTCTTTGCTTGAAGTGTGTAAAACAATTTGGCACCCTCTGTATACATATATTATGACTCCTGTTCCTCTACCCCCCCTTTCCAGTTGTCTGACTCTTCCAATTTGAGCTGACTCACTTTTTTTAAATAATGTACTTACTCCCTCCTCCTTACTATCTGCCAACAAAGTCCAGCACTAATATCTTCCCCCGGGACCGGTAGGTATCTTTTTCTCCATTCCTCCGTCCCCTTGCAGTACGCCAGAATATGTTCCCAAGATTCTTTATCCGCATGTACAGGGCAGATTCTCGCACCCTCTCTGTCTGTTACTTTAGTCATCCGCCATGCGCCTAACCTAAACCAAGCGACCCCCTTTAGCAAGAACATAATGTAATTTTACAGCTGATTACTAGAAATATTAAACCTAAAGCTATCTTTTCGATGGGAATTGGCCATTTTACGTTATTAGGAATACATTAGAGAATGTTCTATAAATAGGATGCTGTAGATGTTAACTTCGTGTTATTTCCAGAAGGCTGTTGGAAAATTTTAAAATTTGTGGTAGGTTAAACTGTTATGCCAGGCCATCTTTCCCCAAACATGACAGAACTACTGAAATATCTTGAAGAGATGTTTATGAATTTTGTGAAAATATCGAATATAAAGCATATTATACAACCTAATAGCAATTAGTGAGATGATGTGCCGGAGCTTTCATAGGATGCCTAAAATGTGTTATTTTGAACATGCCAATTTGTATCCGTTTCGTGTTATAGACACTGATAGGAATCGACAGTATACCAGAGCGAATAGATAGAAACTAATGACTGGATGAGGCACATTTATGTGTGTGTCAATGCCGCAAACCACAGAATCTGGTCGATACACTTTCCAAATGTGATACAACAGCCACTGCATGATATACAATTCAATGCTTTGTGTGACGTCATAGGTTCATATCGCATGTTATTATAACATCATCCTTTTGTAACATTGGAGAATAAATAGTGACAGCCACAATCAAAATGCAATGCACTAGAAAACTATGGTCTCAATATTACAGTATCATGGCAATAAAAATCTCAGCTACATTCATATTACGTTCATTAACAAATAACAAATTACGGAGGAATACGTTAATAATCGTGGGAATATATATATATATATATATATATATATATATAAATTAACACTAAAATAAAAGTAGATAAAGATAAAACACAGAGAAAGAGTCACACTAGAAACTGCTATATTTCGAACTACTGCGAGTTCTTCAATGGCTTCTTGCCATTGAAGAACTCGCAGTAGTTCGAAATATAGCAGTTTCTAGTGTGACTCTTTCTCTGTGTTTTATCTTTATCTACTTTTATTTTAGTGTTAATTTGTTACATTGTTAATAGTGTTTCTTTATTTTTATGTTTCATATATATATATATATATATATATATATATATATATATATTTAACATCATCTTTAAAAAAGGTAACAGGATTACAATTTTTAAATTATAAAAGCCCTCTACTCATTTAATCCTGTTTATTTACCTATTAATGCTACCATACATGTCCCCTGTTCAGGACTTTAAGGATCTGGATTGGATGTTTTGCCATCGCCAATATCACCAGGCAGCATCAACGAGCTAATGTGGCACCCTGCCTCAGACCATTCTGCTGTCTAAAACTGCGCAGATCCAAATATATGGACGGCAGGATATTTAACATCTGGTACCCAAGATCACCAGACATAAATCATGTTGAATTTTTACGGAAATGTTTTGTCCTCCTTCAGAGCCGAAGAAATCTATACAGCTTTGCACAGATTTAGAATAAAATTATATATACTGGGTGATCAAATTTATTACGACTTTATGGCGAATCATTTTGAAAGGATGACGTAGTTGCTAATCAGAGTACGAGAGTACAATACTGGGCAACTTAGCGAGTGGTTAAAGAACTAACATGACCGCATTTTGCAAACAAATCGACATTCTCTTTTTGCCTCTACAAGACGCATTCTCATCCTCCATAACAAAATCTCAGATATATCAACTGATTTACTATAGAAACTCGCTTCGCAATAGTGACGTCATTAATTTCGAATGATCCTCGGTAAAGTATGAATCAATTTGATCATTAGCATATTGTATTTACGCTTTCTATCTATAGTCGGAAAATAGATCGCGTATATGCGTAGTTTGCTTGCCCTGCACTGTAAGCAAACGCTCAAGGCATCGTTTATCAGATGTGTTATACTGTGTCAGTCGCTGCGTTCTGTTAGAGCTGCAAAGACTATAGTTTGTATATTGTGGATCTCAAACGTGAAAGGTTATTCATAATATCTGTGTTGTGTGTGAATTACATTAGATTATTCTTATTATTAGTTCATTGAAATGCCTACCGAAAAATTCACGCTTAAACAAAGAATTTTTATGTACAATATCTACGTAAAAACCGAATCACGTAGAAAGGTGTGTAGACAATTTCGGGAGAAAGTTCATAGTATTCCAGTTGCAGGTAGAGAAACTGTTAGATATCTGGTTAATAAGTTTAGGACGATGCAATGGCTACACGCTGAACCTAAAAAGCGAAAAAGAAATGTTCTAAGGGAGGAAAAAATTGACAAAATTGGTGTATCATTCAACGCTCTCCAAAGAAGTCTCTAAGAAGCATTGCACAGCACGTGGGTGTTTCATAAACCTATGTACATAGAGTTGCTAAACTTTTAATATTGTAGTCTTATATGACAACTAAATAACAAGCTGGGGAGCATTTCGTGGTTTCCACTGGTAGCTGAGGCGAACACTGGCATGTACCTTTCCTTTCCACGAAATTTCCGCTCTTTTAATTCCATTGATTCTGTTACAGGATCAAAAGTGCCTGGGTGACGTGCTCTGGGGCGATGTAATGGTGCCTTGGATTTTGTAAAGGTTTCTGCCCCGGCGTTTGGTATGACAGTGGACCTTCCGAGGGGCTCAGGCTTCTTGGGAACTCTACCGGCGTAATGGTGTTCTATTTGGAAGCGTGTTAGAGACTCCGTATATGTCCCACAGTCACTGTCCGTATATCTTGGCCGACCACCGTCATCCTCGCCTACCCTTCCTCTCGGAAGTGACTATATTTTAAGGTGTACGCACAAACGGCCAGCCATGAACAAGGCTGAAGTACCGAAATATCCTCTTCCATCCCCAAACAATCCAATTCAACAATCCGATCCATAAAATAAGTTCTAGCCACAAATATTGCTACTTAAGCACATCTGTCACGAAAGGGCAAGGGGCAAAGTAGTTTAATTCATCGGCTAACTGCAGATGTCATTTTGAGATAAGTTATGTTAACTTATTTTTGTGTTGCATTTTGTTCAAGACAATCGAGGGGCATGACTCATGTGGCATTTTACCTGTTTCTATATGGAAAATATTCATCGAAAATGTGAAAAAAATTCCATAATGATTCATTGTTAAGGAAATATGTTACAAACCTTTGCGCAGACGTAAAAACGAACCATGATGAATAGCGAGGGGGCCGACAACTCAACTTATCAAAGGCACTTTATCATCCCCCTAAAGCCCAGAATTCGTGCTAAGTAATTTCAATACTTTTATGCATTTAAAAAGGGTTCCTTACTCACTCACAATACTGTTTCGTTTTTACAAGCGCCTTAATAATAGTAAAATCAAGGCATAAAACATTTAAATAAAGTAATGTTTCATTTATTTCAGCAACCATTTGCAACTTATTTTTTGGATATGCGCCCTACAGATAAACAAAATCGCATTCAGTTTGCTGGTTACAACAAAATTAATTATATTAGACATTAGCATTGTATTTATTTATATCCAATTATTATAAGAATATTAATAGCTGTCAAATTTACGTAACGGTTTAACTTAAATTAAAGATAATTTATCACAACTCATCCTCAGTGAATTTGGCAATGTCAGCATAATGATTTATAATAATCTGTTTTTAGCATAGCAGACTTATTCACGGTTAATGATACTTTACAGCAAATGTTGTTACAATTTGATAATGTAATTTTAATTATATATGACATTGAAAAAAATGTCTGATGGATCTGGTTATTAAACAACCCGGAAATATTTCTTTTTAGTGTTCTATCCTCAGCTGATTTTTAACTCGTTTTCTTGTTTCATTAAACTATGAATTATCTTTTCGTGCCTCGCCATTAAAAGAGACAGAAAACCACGTTTAACAGTAGAGGTTTGTTCCAGGGCGAGGTCGGCAACCTATTATCATGTCATCTGAAATTATTGTTTTCACGGTTGGGCTACCAAGAGCAACATTTTGAAGCAGTACATTCGCATAACCAAACAAATCCCAGAACTCTGGAAGTTTGCCAAAGAGAAAGCGATGCAACCTACGCCACTTTTCAACGTTTTTATGTGCCTATCTCTTTGCTAAATAACAAGAAGTTACAGCGGCAAGCACTGCTCTTTTTCCGACCTGAAAACGAACTTGTTCAATTTACTACCGCCATTGAGGATTATTCATTCATACAACTGAAATCCCTCCCGGCGCAGACAGACCAGTGAACGTAGAGAGGGAGTAGCCATGGCAACAAGGTCTGCAATATTATTCTGATTCAATGTGCTGCTCTGGGAAAATGAAACTTAACATCCTTTGGAACAACAAGGACGGAAAAGGCGCAGCACTGTCGTGGGCGTTCATTGGATTGCCTAAAACAAATATAAATTCGGTATGTATTGATCTCTATAAATGATTTTTAGAGATTTCTTAAACCGTTTGCGTGTTTCAGCTTACACAACAGGCCATTGCTATTTCAATTGCATTTTATCTTTTCACTTTAAGAACTAGACATTTGCCCCTATATTTTACTCCGCTCTAAATCGTATTGTTTGGATATCCGTTAAATTTTATATGGAGAGCTTTACAATGCGATAACAAGAAAAACCCTCCGGTTCGATCAAAACAAAAAGGCCAGTGTAGACCATTTACTTGCCTCGGAATTCATTGGTGATATTAGTTTTCCCGTAAAATTAATATAACTAATTTCCGTTTTACGGGAAAATGAATGCAACCGTTGAATTTAGAGGTATGTAAAAGATGTATAATTAAATTTTGGTGCTATTTTGTTTGTTTGAACCCCAGGTTTTCATTGTAAGTGCTTTCTATACCATTGGGAACACATTTTTACTGCGGAAAATTTAAGTTCTAATATCATCGATCGTCTGATCGGCAGATTCTTTGACCATAAATTTAACTGTACTTTTCTAAGATGCTTCTGTATGCCAATTAATACAATTTTGGCACAAATTATAGTAGTCCATTCTGAGCTCGGGTATATGATATTAATTGCATATATCTAGATCAGGGGTTTTCAAACTGGGTTTACTTCTTGAATGTATAGATAAAACAATGAATTGTGAGAAAATTAAAGAAGGTATAAATTTAAGATGTAAAATACATTTGGAAGCAAGCATTTGTACCGGAGGGGGTTTTCAAATAGATTTTTTTTCCGGAAACGTGGACCAGGAAACACTGATATGAAGGTTACTGTTATAATTTTCTTGGCAACAGCACGCATTTAACCGTCGCCGGAATCGTAAAGGCAAGGTCTATGAGAGGGAGGTCTGCAGTTCCATTCACGCTAGGACCGTCCGCCCCGACTGAGGTTTTTCACCAGGTTTTCCATAATCCTCATAAATGACGATTACCGAAGAGGTACTTAGACCTGGAACGTTTTCTTCTTGTTAAAAAGTCTTTTCCCAATTTATTCAATTATCATACACCATCAGTGTCCACCGTCTGTGATGCATCGGTAGCTAAAACGGGCGCTAAACATCAACCAGAGAGAGAGAGAGAGATAAAAGGCATGCGTCTTTCCCGGAATATCAAAGTATGACGTAATAGTTTAATTGTTGGAAAAATAATTCCCTGAACTCGTTTATCCAAAAGAACAATTACAGAATCATTTGAAAAAAGTAGAATTAAAGCTCAAAATGCAAACTTTTATTATTAAGCTCGATATATTGCGGTTTGTAAGTTAAATGTAGTTTTCTCATTCAAGAACTAAAATTAATGATTAATGTGTGGCACCATATATAGTTAATATTTTACCTGTTATATATATTTTTATTGTAATGCTGTTTTTAATTATTGGGTAAGAATACAGTGCAATAAAAAGGGAAATAATGGGAAAATAATGCATTTTATAGTTTATATCTTTACATTTTATGAACCAGTGATAAACGACTGTAAACAAAAAAAAAAAAAAAAAATAAGATGCAAATTTAGAATTTTAATAATTGGATTGGACCGTTTGGGCCGGAAGAGATTACTTCGGTACTTGAGCCTTGCTTACGCCTGCCCCTTTGTGCCTTCGTCCCGATAGAGGCACCTCCGGAAGGAAGGGTTGTGGTGAGGGAGACACCGGACGGCCAGGATTCAGGAGCAGTGAGGCACGGCGCTTATCCTCTCCAAGAAAGCCATGCCCTCAAAAGGACCGTTTCCATGCCTGATGCAGAAGCTCACCCCTGCTCGCCTGGCATTTTTGATCTTGCAATAGAATGAAATCTTGAGAAACGAAAGCGAAAAATTCATGGAAAGGAAAGATCCATCCCAGCATTCGGCTAAGCGACCATGCTAAACCATGAAACAAATCCAAAGTCGGGATAGCCAGTCTCAAGGGATATAAACCCGGGACCTTTCGTTTACAAGTACACAACTTTACCTCCTGAGCCACTCCGCTTGGTTGTCTTCCAACTAAAAGACTATTAGTCTTTAATTTCTCCTGCTGCTCTTTATCAGCAATGCCTTAGTCATTCGATCGAAAGTCTAAAACCGTACATAACCTTTTTACGTAGTCATTTCTTCCGTGCTAAATATAATTTGCTCAACTTTTACATTTGTTTATTTCAGTTATATTTTATTTATTTATTCTTTCTTGGTAAGCAAGTAAATATTATACAACGCCACATTCTATTTAATTACACAACTTGAATTCAATATCGTCAGATTCTTTTGGCTTCAAACAGTGATCTGTTTACCCGCGTCCGTTTGAAATGTCATCATAAGTCTTGATGAGGAAGGTATGCTTACCGCGCAGTCTTCCCACATTTCTTGTGAAGACTTATGTAATAGTTACAGATCTCAGTCAGTGAGCACGTCACATTTGTTCTCGGAAACAATTTTATGTGTCGCCAGTTTATGTCTTCCTATAAACGAATCCTCTTAGGGGCAGAGGTAAATCAGGGTGTAAGAGATAACAGGGAAACTTTCTGAAGAAGAAAGGCATATAGACTTAAAGTCTGATATCAGATTTGAAAATGCAAACATAGTGAGTGATTTTTGTCCACAACCAGATAGCATCCGCCTTTAAAAAGCAAGAACCTGCATTGCAGATTCACCCTAACTTTCTAAGAAGAGAAACCTTAAGAATACAATGGAAAAACATAAAAACGAGGGCGTGTTGCATCTCTAATATTTAAGGGATTAATCTTTTGGCTAAATGTGAAAAATGCATGTTTTTAGATTAATACTTAATACTCACGTGGTTACTGACATATCACAAACACCGTATTACCCCTCCTATGTAGTTAACGAAATATCTGTTCATTTCATTCTGCTGTTTCAGTTATTGTATACAAGATAAACCTTGGGACCTGATGATTTGATCATACAAAATTAACAATGTAAGGTACACATTAGAATTTTAATATTGTTCTGTTACTATAGGTTATCGAATGTCATTTGAGGAGGTGACCTTGATTTATAAATAGCACACCTACTCCATCACTTAACATACGAGGGGTGATCAGAAACTAAGGTTACAATACCTGCAGGGAAATAATACATGTACATTTTATTTTATACAACCAATAGCCAAATGATAGTAAATACATCAGACTATTTTTTGACATTGTCTCCATATCGGTTTAGGCACTTGTCGCTTCGTGGGATGAGTTTGAATATTCCCTCCTGGTAAAACTTCTGTCCTTGCTTGTTCAGTCACGTTTTTGCGAAGTGTTTCACTCCTTGTCTCAAGCGAATCGTCGGCCTCCTAGGTGCTACTTCAAGTGAGAAAAAAGGTGAAAGTAGCTTGGAGCGAGGTCAGGACTGTAGGGAGGATGGTCGATGATGTTCCAGCGAAACTTCTTCAACAGCGTGGTGGTCTTCTGGCTGTATGAGGTAGCGCGTTATCGTGAAGGAAAATGACGCCTTCGATGAGAAGACCTGGCCGTTTCCTCCCGATTGCTTCGCGCAATCGTATCAAGGTCTCACAGTGTGCCCTCTTTGCAAAAAACTCCACGAGTATGTCACTCGCGCTGTCCCAAAACACTGTGGCCATCTTCTTCCCGGCAGATGGCGTCACCTTAAACTTCATTGTCTTTGGAGAGGAGGGGTGTTTTCACTCCAATGACGACCGCTTACTGCTGGGGGTATAGTGGTGGATCCATGTTTCGTCGCCCATGACAATGTGGTGAAGAAAACTGTTCCCTTTCGTGAAGAACCGTTGCAAAAGTTGAAGATTTGTCCCAAGCGCTTCTCCTTGTATTGGTCGGAAAGATTTCGTGGAACCCATTGGGAAATAAACTTCCCGGTACTGCAGAATATCCTGAACAATGTAACAAACGCTTCCGAACGACATTCCCAATTCTACCTTCATATGTCGCAACGTTATCCTCCTGTATTCTGAATCAGATCCTCCACGCGTGCTGTGTTCAAATCTGTTGGTGTCGTGCTGGGTCGGGCACTGCGATGCTCGTCAGTGACGTTTTCTCTACCGGCCGCAAACTTTCGACACCATTCTGCGACATGCTGATGAGTCATTAGTTTCTCCTTAAACCTCTATCAATTGTTGGTGAATTTCAACCGCGGTCACATGTTTCGCCCATAGAATTTCTTTTGAATAGTGTTTAACGCCCGTTTTTACTACTGAGGCACCACAGGCGGTGGACACTGATGATACATGAGATGAAATGATATATTGGGAAAGATTTTTTTTTAAGGAAGGAAGCGTTCCATGCCTAAGTTTAGGTACCTCCCCGGCATTTGCCAGTTATGAAGACTGGGGAAAAACTGGAAAAAAACCCAGTCAGGGAGGACGGTCCTGGCGGCATTTGAACCCCAGACCTCCCGCTCACCAGTCCGTGCCTTAACGACCTCGGCCACCTGTGACGGTTGCCGATAGAAATCCAATAACGGAGCGGATTTCTTTGCGAGACCAGTTTTCCAAACGAATCGCCATTTGTGTTTACCTACAACTAGCGCTGTATATGGCAAGTGACTGAAACTCTGCACAGTTGCCAACCACATGTATTAGAATTACCGCACTCTATAACGGACGAAACTCCAGGAACGTTAGTTTCTGATCACTGCTCGTACATTTGGAAATCTGCCATGCAGATTCTATATCGCTGATTACACTATTTTGTTTGGCATGGCTGTCATTTCCTCATGTATAGTCGCCTTGAGTCATTAATGTCCCTTGGTTTCCTAATGTACACTTTAGACTGTAGATATCCCAAAGAAAGTAGTCACATATTGATAGACCAGGAGAAGTGCGGGCCACAGAATGTCTCCTCTTTTGGAAATCACATGGTTTGGAAACATTTCCTTGAGTGCTGTAGCCCCATCTTGTTGAAAGCAGATACTGTTGAGATCGAGTTCAGGCGTAAGTAAGTTCTCTAACATCTCTATCAGAGGTCACTGTGACAATTTTATCATTGTCTTCAGTTCTCTGTTATTCCAAAACTGGCAACGCCACACCAGACTGCTACATGTGGACTATGGAGGGGCGCATATTCAGCTGCTGCGCATTTGAATCAGACCGATATCTATAATTTTGTTTGTTCAATGAGCCGTGTAAATGAAAGTGTGCTTCATTACTCATTACAGGACCATATCATCATAAAGATGTTAAGAAAGTTTTCATAGAATGTCATTTGATCATTTAACCCTTGAGCCTCAACCATCTTGTAAATATGAAAATGTAAATATTTATGCAGAATTCTTCTCAAACTGGTACGTGATAAATGTAAGTCTGGTTGAGCAACTACCATTGCCTGTTTGATGTGTGTGGTACTCTCACAGTGTTAAAAAAAAAAAAAAAAAACTGGGGAATTCTTCGTTGCAGAAGCAGTTGCTTTAAAGTTCTATGTCCATAATTTCACAATGATCCTGATAGGAGCATAAGAATGTCTACGAAATAATCATTGTGTAGTGATAACTGAGTCAGCATAAATGTTTCCACCACAAAAGCACGACGTTCAACATTCCATAGCACCATTTTTAAACAATGGCAAGCATTACACATCATGTACTCATCTATATGTCATATTTACCAAACCTAGTGTAAGTTATAATTCGTCAGGTTCCTATGGCCCACCTTGTTTAAAATGACAAATAAATATATGTAAGGTAGATTTTTAAGCATTAATAATTTTGATTGTGTATGAATTTGCTGTACTGATAAGGCACTGTGGCCGTTGTGGGACTAATCGAGAGGTGTTTGCTTCAATAATTTTACTCCAATCACCTCTTCCCATATTCACACAATGTCTTATCTCCTCGGTACCGCCACAGCAAAGCGCGGAAGGATACAATGTTTGTTGACAGTGCTTATCAGCTTTCGGTGATTTAAGAGCCTTGGGGATCAAATGAATAAATACAATTTCATTCCCGCCATTTTTAAGGTTCCAGTGCAACACTTAAACGCTAATCTGTTTCTCCTTACCTTACCCGGATCGTAAACAAACCTAGTATTATCGTTCTTTATTCCTCTGCCTTGCTTGGTTAAAACTGTTCGCACCATAGAAGTGACTTGCACGTGGGGAGACTTAATAGTCAAAAAGATTTAAAATACAAATAAAGCTTGGAAGGATATAAACGTGCAATAAAGTTATAATAATAGCGAATTTAGTTAATGAACAAACTGTTCTCTCTACAAAGCAACACAGAGCGAATGTAGTTAAGTTAATTATGCACGTGCTTTAATGAAGCAAACTTAGTAATCTTAATGTGCTGCATGATTTGTGGATGCGTCAACGCTATCACGCTTCGTACTTCATGAACTAACGAAAATGAACACTTCGTGGGATTTTTAAAATATATTGAACATATAAGGATAAATAAGAAAAACAAACTAATTTGTACCGCAAAAAGTGTGCCCACTAGTCTATAAGACATTGCAAAGAGTACCTTCATGTCCAGAGTAAAGTTAAGAGAAACATAGAATAGGTGCGCACTGCTGTAAATTGCTAGTATGCAATACCACATATACGTCATATAACATATTTTAATTTATATTTTCTTAATATTTTATGTTTATGTCGTTCTTTCTGCTCATTGCGCTGCAATCAGGCGTGTTTTGCATTGTGCTGCTATATAGTGGCTAACCACACAGTTTCTTTTCAATATAACTTCCAAATACATTAATATTGTGCAATTTAGTGCCAGTATATTATTTTTCCTGTATAGTTACGTATTTCATCTGTATTTCAGTCACTTTCTGCATTCTTTCTTGTTATTTTGACACATATTGGTGAACAACCTCAATTTTAGAATAGTATTTTTGAGGACAGGTGACCCATAGAATGTATTAAAAGTATGTTTACGGGAATTTCGATATTTCCCTATTATACCATTTTCAATACAGAAAATATCGCTTGTGCATCAATTTTGTTTCAGTAAAAATTATCATGTTATCTAGATATTGTTTTTAGTTTATACCTATTAGTTTCTGCAAAAAAAAAAAAAAAAAAAAAAATTAATCTGAAAAATAGCTAGTTAGTTCCAACATTGTATTCAGGAGAAACAAGATTAATATCCCTGCAAGTAATGATATGATCACAATCAAATAACTGATCTAATAACTTCGATAATAATGAGAAGATAATAACATTATTTGCTTGTTTCAATATTACTGGCACAAGAAAGTTTTTGAAAATTGGCATTGTTTTGTAAAATAATTGCATAAAAACGTATATCTCTGAGTGTAATTATAAAAGAAAAACTAAAGTGTCTTACTAAGGGCATAATTATAATTATATTTTTAAATTATATTTTTTACTATTTATACCGCAATTTTTCAAACTGTCTTCTTTAAAATATAATAATTTTAAATGCGCGAATTAAAATTCGGCTGTTACACGCAGTGATAGGCGAAATGAAGATGGTATAATTTTAAAAGCGGTTATCTCTTGAATATATTCTAATATGTGCCGCCGTAATGGAGAACGTGGCAGTGTTATGGTTTGTCAATACATATCGGCAGATAGCAGCACAATGTTAATCTGTAGTTAAAGGTGTACACACAGAGTGGTGGCTGCTTGATAGGATTTTTAAATATTAGTATTCCACTCTAAATTTATGTTATTCAGAATTTTGTAATAATTTTATTCTTTACGTGTATATATGCCATGGTGCGCATTTAAAACATACAATTACGTTACTTTTTAATGCCAGAAGACGCTGAAAATAGGTGACACGTTTTTGCTATATGTACAAATGCTTATAGTATTGTGTGGTTTTTATCTTTCTTATCACAGAATGACATGATATTGATGTATTGTTTGATAATCTTATACTTATTACATACATAAAAAGGGGAAATGACAGAATGAAAACAGAGACAGTGCTAAAAGGAACAACAAATTTGAGGTTATGCTATGAAATACTTAAAGCAAAACAGAAGGCGAGCGAAAGTAACAAAATGACATTTCAGTAATGCTAGTAAAACGTTACTATTGTACAAAAGGGTATAAAAACTAAACTCAGACAAACACTTACGTAAATGGTACACGATGCTACATGTTCGACCACCTCCATCGTCTAGTGGTAGTATTTGAGACCACTAATCCGAAGGTCTTGGATTCGATTTCCGTACAGGCCATGCTGTCCGAGTTTTTATTTATTTAATTTTTTGAGTTTTTCTGTTTTCTTTGCCCTGTGAAGGCGAATACCAAATAGCTTTAAGGCTGCAAGGGCTCCAAACTCATTTACGCCATCATTAATTTAACTTTATTCATTCTTCAATATGTTCAAGGTCTTCCCTTGTGCCTCATAACTATGTCAGCTTAATCGTTTCCAACCGGATAAATTTCAGGCTACAGGAATGAAGAAGGAACTTCTGAACTGGGTTGGACAACTTACTGGTTTGAGGTAAACACGACAAACATATAAAAAATTCAGTGATTTTTTTTTATTTTAAATTTGAACAATAACTGATGGTTAGATTTCTTTCATTTCAATTTCACATCCTCAGATCTGATTTTCCATTAAGTGTACAATAAAACTGCGGAAAATGTGAGAGAAAAAACTCTTGTGTGTGATGGAAACCATAAATTTTCTGACAATTATATGGAGTGTGATTACTGTTAAAGTTGTGTAATGATTATACAAAATGTGAATAAACTAAGGACTTACAAAGAACTTACAAATAGAATGAGGGCTTGACAGTGAGTATTTTTAGAGTGGAAATAAAATTGGTCTCAGTCATTTCAATAAGGGGTTACTGGCATCAACGACAGAGCTGCGATGCGATGTGACGTGTGTTCATAGCCAGTCAAATACGAATATCATTGGGAAAGGTGCAGGCATAGGGAAGTTGCACCTCAATCTAACCACTTAACTCAGTGTACTGATCTTCGTGGTAGCGTAAGGTGTTTTGAGGACTATTTTAGTTCATCTACAATTAACTAACCATGGCATGTATTTGACAGAACAAATTATTTGTTTAAGGTAATCTATTGTGTGTTTTAAGTGCTCTTGACCATTCATGAACATGTTTATAGCTTTGGAGTCAAATTCTGCAGCACTATATCGAAGCATGGAGATAATTGTTTCTCATCTTGAGGTGCTATTTTTTTTATGTATATTTTCGCGCTATGTGTTTAATGAAAAGGACACGATGTGGGAAGAACAGTATTTGAAAATCATAAATGTGTCCGCAAATTAAAATTTGTTCAGAAATGAGAAATACTTTGTTAGATGAGCTAATATACTGACGTGAATCCAATCGAAGATATATAAAAGCACTGAAAGATAGGACATGATAAAATTGCTCTAATGAGCATGCTGATTGAGAGGACAAAACAGGTTTGAATGATATAGCAAGACTGACTGTTGAAGGTATCATAAAAAAGGAGCCTATAGTAATACAGATTATTTTTATTTATTTTCAAATGAAAAATGTAATACCTTCAAATATTGTTAATTTTTTAATAAACTGAGATAATTAAAATTATGTTTATAAACGCCTTGTCATTCATAATGTTAATAAAGCCGCCATTTTGACACCAAAGCTATAGATAATCTTCAAACTGCGTGTAAGGAAGGTATAAAACAAAATTTTAATGACCTTTATCGCTCTCGGATATTATTTTATTGCATATTTTATATACTTTCCATAATTAGAAGAGGTAAAACCAATTGTTTACAGCTCAAAGCTATGCTTTGATAATTTATACAAGCAGTCACTTTTCGTAACAGAATCTTCCAAATTCACATGATTTAGCTGTACATGCATTTATAAAACCTGATGAAAAAGATATATCACTGAAAAATGTATAATTCTGAAATAACGTGATTACAAGCATTCATTTTTAAATTCGACATTATTTTCAGAAGATTTTCTTTTATGTTTTCTGTATAGCTATTTGTACATTTGCGCTACGTTTGTAAAAAAAAAAAACATTTCAGCAAATTGGGCATTGAACATCAAAACAGTAAATGGGATTCTTTAAAATGAAGCTTCTAGAAAATCAATTATAAAAACTAGATGTAAATATCGGGTGCTTATAAAGTTTCGATCCGCTTTTCAGATAACGACTGATTATGTGTTTCTTATATAGGTGATGTCAAAGGTGTTATTCACTGAAAAAAGAATAACTGTGATGTGTGCGCATTTGAGGAGATTTATTTACCAGGAGGTTCAAACGGACTTTGAACGAAACTTCCATAAACCCGCTCGCACCATAACAAACATCAGACTAGTGGTTCAGAAATGCAAGACTATGGCTGTGTTCAGGATGTGAAACATTCCGGTAGGCTTAAAGTGCCAGCTGAAACTGTCAACAGGCATAGGATGCAATTAGCCGAAGATAAAGGTCTCAAACAGGAGACTAAGTTGGGAGTTTGTTGTACCATAACCGACAATGTGGAAAATTCTCCACTACACCTTGAAAAAACGGACATACAACCTCCAAATCCCGGACGGTTGCAAAGCAATGTGTGCCGACTTGTTGCAGGCAGTTAAGAGAATAATTTGCTGCAAAACGTGCTCTTTACGATGAAGCCACATGCGGCAGACACATATGCAGAGTGTGGGCAGATGAACAGACTATTGAAATCCTCGAGTGGGAAAGTCAGTGAGTGTTTAGGGATCAAAAAGTTTAAGTTGTATGGTCCATACATTCTTCTTCGCGGGACCCACAGTGACAAACATTTTGTATCTCGAAATACTGCAGATCTTCCTTCAGTAGCAATTGCACCTTGGAAACGGGGTTTTCCAACCGGATGGAGCACCCTCTCATTCCAAGTAGATGGATTGGTACTTCACACCGCATTTGGGCTCCAAGTTCTCGTGATCTCATATCTCTCGTCTTTTTTGCATGGGGATACGTAAAGTCACAAATGTACAAAGTCAAAATTAACTCCACTGATTATTTATATGTAATATAACAGAAAACTTTAAACTAAATCTAGCATTAGTAATAAATGAATTTGTTGCAATGAATCATGGGGCTGTGATCAGGCCTGCATACATAGGTCGAAATGATGTCAATGCAGGAGCAAAATCAGACAACAGTGCGGCTGGTAGAGAGCAAATCTGTCCTCACGGTTCAAGAAATTTAGATGCCTGTTTGGAGGACACTATTGTGCAAATGGCATGTCAAAGGGCCTCAGAAGAGCTGATTGAAGAGGTATGTAATATCATTGTTTATTGTCTATGAAAATTAGACAGCTTGCAACAAGGAACTGAATGTTTCACGTAATTCTGTGTAGAGTCAGAAACAATGGGAACTTTGCATTGACAGAAATCCAGTTACATTTTCCAATGAGAAACGTTTTACGTTTCTGAAATAGTTCATCAATATAATGAAGCGTTGAAAAGCTTCTCTCATCCAAGAATAAGCACAAGATAGTCTGAACGTTAATGTATTACGTATAGAGGATATAGTTATTGAATGTTCCTCATGGAATATCATGGAATATCGAAACATTCATAGAGTAGGCTACATTTTACATTTTCTTTCAAAATAAGGTTTCTTTTGAGAGACATCCGGAACACAGACTCCAAGCCTAGTGGAGTATGATGCCGATTGATGTCTTCTTTTAATCACATCTGGAGAAGCCAATGATGTGTTCTTTCAAAAGAACGTCAAAGAAAAAATTACAATTAACATTTTAATATTCAAAACGCAGAAACACTACGAAATTGTAGAATAACAGAATACTGCTGGAAAGTAGTGAACCCCACAATTAATTCAAGGAAAAAAGGTTTATATTATATCCTACACTATTAATTATTTCTTAGAAAATTAGACCTGTAATGGCGCATAATGCTTCTATATTTTTCTCTTGGAGAAGGTAGTTTATTCGGTTTTGAGAATTAACATACCTACTTAGGAGGAACCAAATTAGATGAGGGCCAATTTCTCCCTCATGCGCACTATTCAAAATATATTTCTGGATATAGGGTCACTAGGTTCAAGTTCTTGCACTACAGTAATTTAAGAGGAATAGGAAATTCCCTTTTTCTGAGAAAGAATGGAAGTGATTTTTAGGGAAAGATTCCAGAGCATGTCAAATGTTATCTAACGTTCATTCTGAGAGTACTGTATGTGGATGTGTACGATTTTTATCTTTCCCTTTCACGAAATTTATCTACCAATCTGTGAATCGAACTTCGATTTGCAAGTTAAATATGAGGAAATTTCTCTTGAAACAAACGCAAGCCAATTCTATACGCACTATGAAGAGTAAACAAAATTCTTTACGCCGCCTAATGAAACTAGAACTGTCACACAGGAACTCGTCCTTTCGTTCCTAGAGTTAAACTCGTAACGTTTACCCGGCCGGCTTTCAAGCGTGGGAACAAGACGAAAACTGCAGAGTTCGGCTACTGCGGCCAACTGAACGTGCAGCGGTCCCGCTAAGGAAAAAGAACCCAGTATTTGCTTGTTGCTCGGCTCGCAGTTCGTCGAGGTATCAAGGGCTTGAACTGACGCTCTACTCTGCGGAAAACTCGTATAACACACTTCTGAACTAGCTGTCACCCTCCCCCATTTACCGTAGGGTACGCTCCCTCTTGGCAAATGCTCTCTCTGTACGTTTCTATCGCAACAATATGTGGAGTATGTTGAGAGAGCTTGAAGTGAAACTCTGCTAGATTTTCTGGGATATCCTCTCAGTCTACCTTGTTATCGAGGCTAAACTGAACTCTCAAGACGTTGCATTTAGTCATGCCACGTGTAAGATGCGTTGTGGTGCTGTGGTGAGGTTGTTAAGGTACGTACAGGTAAGAAATTGGATCTCAAAACGAACACATGAGGAATTCTCGCTAATTACAGAACTAGTTGGAATCGCAGTGAAATAAGAAAATGTCGAAGTCATGACTGAGATTCGAACCACGAAACTTCGACTTACCATGATGACGTTCTTACTATGTGAGCAAACTATGAAACCAGTGCTATAAAGTACAAGAAGATTTCGAGTCGCCTATGCAATTAGATAATTTTAGACTTCTCCAGGGCGTAATAGATTCAGATGAAGGATATTCGTGGCTAAGGACGTCAAGGCACGGTAGTTAATATGGTAAGAACATCGACATGGCTAGTCAAAGATCCGTGGGTCGAGTCCCGACCGAAAACTCGAATTATTTCATCTCTGACTCTGAAAAAAATTACATTTCTAACAGAATTAACTGTATGATGAACTCATGAAATCAGATATTTTTTTCTTTTATAGTGAAATAGCTGACTTAATTAAATTTCACCGCCACGGGTGGCCGAGGTGGTTAAGGAGCGGACTTGTGAGCGGAAGGTCTGGGGTTCGAATTCTGCCAAGACCGTCCTCCCTGATAGGCTTTTTTCCAGGTTTTCCTCAGTCCACATAAATGGCAAATGCCGGGGAGTCACCTTAAACTTAGGCCTGGAACGTTTCCTTCCCTAAAAATAAATCCTTTCCCAATATACCATTTCATCTCATGTATCATCAGTTTCCATCGCCTGTGGTGCCTCTGTAGCAAAAACGTACGTTAAACACCATTCATTCATTCATTCATTTAATTAATTAATTAAATTTCTTCGAAATTAAAAATTAAAGAAAAAATGTTTAAATTTGGCATCCATCTGGCAAAAAATTATGTATTTTCAGGTTAAGCTTCACAGATCTGCAACTGTTTCTATGCCTTCAGAAATAATTCAAAATATTCTTCCAGTTTCAAGGTTTGTTTTCTTTCTATCCGAATTAATGGTCTTCTATGGTGTTCATTTACCATCAGCTATTTTTAAAGATAAATTCGAAAAAGTCTCCAGTCTCCACTATAACTATACCGATGACTGCAAAACTCAAGAGTTACAACGATTCATACTCTTTAATACAAAAATAACCTCACTTTATTCTGCAGAACCAATGCCAATAAAAAGATAACTGCAATTTGCGTTTGAAACAGTTCTTCATCTTACCTGATTCTCAATTGACTGTTAAGGCTATTCTTCTACTAAGAAACACTACCGTGGAAGTCACACACTCACTCTGGTGGTTTTTTCAACCTTGACAATTGTACGGTAGTTGTATTACGGGAAACGTCAGAACTGAAGTTGCCGCAAAGGAAATCTTACTTAGGAAACAGACATGACCACTTCCTGCTATGCTACAGCAGCACACGTTAAGACACAGCTGTACAAACAAATGAATTACGCACAGGTAAACATGATGTAAGTCAAGCATCGTCCATAGCATATACAGTCAGGAAGGTTGGCAAGATAATTTACTTATTGCATGAAATTTACGTGGCGCAGAGGCAACAAACCTTTTTTCTGTCATGTATTAATAATATAAAAGCTATTTTAATTATAATATATTTTGAACTTTAATTTTATTATGTATTTCAGCAAGAAATACTGACTATTATATTATCATTGTACATGCACGTATTAATAGATTAAAACTCTGTTACTTCACGTACTTCTTATATGACTGTGCAAAAAAGATCAAACATTTAAAAATTTCACAACAAAAAGTGGTTAGTAGCATTGATTAGTCAAAACCAACTATATTGACCAGATCCCAATGTAGGTATCGATAATAGACAAAATGTGGTCCGTGCTGTTAATTGCATGGTTTTGTTAATTTGGTTCATTGTAGTTACTTGCTTTATTAAAGTGGTTAATAGTTGGAAGCAAATCAACTGTAGCGTCTTAATTCTTTAATTTTTTTTATTAAGCTAATGTTAATTTAATGAAATAATACCAGAACTTATTTAGTAGAAAGTTTTAGTACAATGTGGGTTGCTCTTGCATGTTTTAATTATGGCAGTGAACCGCATAATACCATATTTGCATTTACTAAATAGCAGTAATTAAAGGGTAAGTGGATAAAGAGTATGTATGATGAACCTTTTGCAGCAATGATGAAACTGTAGCATGTATTAAACGTTTCGTATTAAATTTTTATAATGGAGGACATTTCCCTTGTATAGTTTTCCCTAATCTGCAGCATGTGTGACAGCGAGGATTAGCAATGAAAGAAAAGATCCGAAAGAACGTTTGAAGCGGAATAAAGAGAGTTTAATGAACGTTGTTAGCAAAATGTTATATTTTGATTCCTTTGCAGGTGAGGTTAAGAAAAACAGGTATAACTATTGCCAAGGAAGACTATGTTCTTTTCATTAAAATAGATGAAGATAATGTTGTCCCATTTATGTCGATTAGTTTTATGGTGTCCAGTAAATTGGATATTGGTGTATTGTACAAAGAGTTCTGCCTATTTGTGGAGAGGTTTATAATACATATTATTTTATACTTGGTTTGCATAAGAGAAATATTGTTTGTAAAACTTTCAGATTCTTAAAAACCATCGAAATATTTTTAATGATAAACAATATCATTTTGTAAACGTCTATCGGCAGTAGTGGGGCGATCTCGGCCGACGTTTTTTCCGTATTGGGGTCATGGGTTAGCTCTGATCTGGATGAAACGCCTCCCGTATACCGCGCAGTGTTATCTTATTAAGGCTATTATTGAAATGGCGAGTTATCATTACTCATGAGCAGTACATTAACATTAAATTTTGCGTCAAACTTTGTAAATCTTTTACCCAATTTATGAGATGATAAAAGATGTTTAAAGAGGTAATTGTTCGAGAGACGTATTCGAGTTGTAAGTGATATATACTGTTTAAAAGTAGTCAGAAGTCCATAGTTGATGACCAGCGTTACAGTTGCCTATCGACGCTTTTGCAGCCAGAATTGGTGAGATTATCCTTGAAAATGGACGAGAAAATGCCGAAGAATGTAACATTTCTGTGGGACCGAGTCATTAAATCGTGATAGAAAAACTTGGTATACATCGAGTTATAGTAAAGTTTGTTCCTCAGCTATTGAAACAGAAAGACAAGCGTGTTGTAGTCTGTTAGAACCTCTTGGATCGCGTAAATGAGTGTAAATAGCATAACCACTGATGGTTACAATGTTGAGATAACAGTCCAATCATCACAACGGGTGGATAATCTTCACCAAAAAGCTCGTCAGGTCACGTCAAAGGTAAACATGCTATTGGCTGTTTTCTTCTACATTCAGTGTGTTCTTGATCATGAATTTCCGCCGGAGTGTCAAGCTGTGAATCGCTGGAATTACCAAGATGTTCCTCAGACGTTTCCGAGAAAACATGAGAAGGAAGAGGCCTGTGCTATGGAGGGACTCTTCTGACTTAGCACCTTTATTTCCAAAGCTGAAATCCACGGTGAAAGGAAGAAGTTTCGATAGAGATGAGGAGATAAAACAAAATACGCAGCCAGAACTTTCAGGACTGCTTTCAGAAGCTCAAAAGCCGTTTGTAGAGGTGTATCATTAGAGCAGCAGAAAATTACTTCGAGAGAGTCAAATCCTAGTATGCATGTAAGCCCAAATGTTAAACAATTAAAAATGTCGGTTAATTTTCGAAGATATCTTACAGTAGTACCAATACTTACGTGATGGCAAAATTTTAACATTTAATTTTAAAAAAATTGGTAAGAGTTTAAAGTTCTCGAGTGTATATGTATATAGGTAAGTCAAAAAGAGCAAGTTTCACTGTAACACCAAAAAGATAAATATGCTGATTGAACACAATATTTGAATGCTTATTTTAGAATGTAGCTGATTTGCTTCCAGTATTGAAAATAACTAATTAAAACTTTGACATTGTTTTGATTTTTACTGAAAAAAATGATGCACTTTGAATGTTTATAACAGAAATGCCAGTTGCCCCACTTACATTTCCTTAAAATTACTAATATTCATAACAAGTATGGTCTTGGACCTTAAGTGTGTAATAAATTTTAAACAGTTTCAAAACTGAAAATATATTTAAGCAGCTTCTTGAAACATGGAGAGTTTCTCGTTCATTGTCAGTCTCTGATATACGGGATGAAGTGCATTGGTAATAAGAGTGTATAAATATTTTATATTTTCTAAATCTGGCAAGAAATCCCTATGGTCATTAGGTAAACGATAATTTACGTGCTATTCGGAGGTTAAGAAATGGGCTCCTAAATTTAAGCGTGGTCGTACATCCATTCAAGAAGAGCTCTCAGAGTGTCCCGAAAACAGACGCTGCCTTATTCAATTATCGCTGATTGAAGGTATGAGAGTTGGCTGACGTTGCAAAGACGCGTCCACTACATTTACACGAAGTTTTGGGTAAGCTTTCCGCTCGATGAGTATCGCAGTTAACAGTTGATCAAAACACATTCGAATGAACATTTTGCAAGTGTTCAGACTTGTTTAAACGCAATTCCAGTGAGTTTTATAACAGTAGATGAAACATGGATTCATTACTGCACGCCAGAGACAAAGGAGCAGTCCAAACAGTGGGTGAAAGCATCCCCCTCTCCCCAAAAAACCGATTCTATCTGCAAGAAAAGTCATGATTACGGTTTTATGCAATTCTTATGGTGTGGTACTGACATACTATCGCCAGAAGGGCAGAACTATCACCAGGTTTAGTGCCTGGACCAACTGAAGGATTGTATTCAAGAATAAATGCCCACACCTTGCAAAAAGAAATTTCTCTTTCATCACGATATTGCATCTGCATACATGTCTGGGATTGTTGCTGCAAAACTGCATCACCTTCGCTTACACATCCACCATATTCTCAGGATTTGGCTCTCAGCAATAACTTTTTGTTCCCAGAGCTGAAGAAATGGAGAAGATTCACATCAAGTGATGAGATTGAAGCTGAGACAGACGCTTATTTTTCAAAGTTGGACAACTCTTATTTTATTGAAGGCATTAAAAAGTTGGCAAATCGTTGGATTTAATTTACAAGGTCACTATGTTGAAAAATTCTCTTAAATATTGCATTTTCTTGGTCAGACTAAGATCTTTTAGAACACTCTAGGTAATATCTTTGTTATGAATAAGAAACAAAACGCTAATGCAAGCATACTTGCTGAACATTAAGTCTCCACCTATCTACAAAAAAATATCAGAATATACTTTTGAAACAGGCTCATTATAACATAAGTCTATTATCTCAGAACCGGAGGGTTCGGTATAATATTTTAGCATGTATATATATCTACAACCCCCGCCTCCTCTGTCTGTGTCACTTTTCTAAAACAACAAACTGCTTCAAGGTACTTTAAACAAAAGAAAGGCTGAATCGACAGGAGTGGCCGAGGTCGTTAAGGCGCGGACTCGTGAGCGGGAGATCTGGGGTTGAAATCCCTGACTGAGATTTTTTCCAGGTTTTCATCAGTCCTCATAAATGTCAAATGCCGGGGAGGTACCCTAAGCTTAGGCCTGGAACGTTCTCTATCTTAAAAAAAAATCCTTTTCCAATTTTTATTATTTCATTTCATGAATTTATCAGTGTCCACTGCCTGTGGCGCCTCAGTAGTAAAAACGGGCGTTAAACACAATAAAAAAAAAAAAAAAAAGCAAGGAAGCAAGGAAGGAAGGCAGAAATTGAAGTAAATAAAGAAAACGGATTCTAGCTAAAGATTTTTGTAATTATTTTTACAAATAAAATGTCAATGTTAACATTACTAGAGCAAGACAAAAGTAAAACGGTTATATGCTCCTAAATAAAGCTTATTAAAAATAGTAAGTAGTTTCTCGCATTTTTCTATTGCAAAAACTGTTTGGAATTAATGTGCTCATAAAAAAAGTTAAAGTATAGAGGCAGGATATGTCTTGGAAACATTAACTAGTGCTTGGACCACACCGTATTATAACTCTTACGTTATGTTTAAAACTCTAGAATTCAGCTGCAGCAAATGAAGATTCAAAAACTTCACGTGTACAGGTGCTTTTTAATATTCTATAGACTTTGCTCTTCAAAATAATAAATCTCACATAACTGTATAAGTACACCCGTAATATTTTTTAATTTTCTAATTCTAACTTGTTCTCTATTAAAGCGACTACAAATCCATCAAATTTTGAAAAAACGCCCGTTCTGTAATGACACTTTATGAAGTGCGAGAGATTTTTCGGAGTATGTCAGACTACACATAATCAAGGCTTGGTTTAATTTCAGTATTTTATACTCGGCGCTGGCTTGGTTCCAATTTTTTTTCTGTTGTTGAGTACGAAGTATTATTTGGAGTTATTTTTCAACGCAGCGCTGCCTTACTGAATGAAAATGCCTAGGGCGCGTATTAAGTAATTAAGAAACGCGCTAATTGGGAAAGGAAAGAACAAAACAATGCAAAATGAATTGAAAACGCTGTTTCAGCACTAAATTGTGTACATTTGGAGTAGCAATCTCAAATCAGCTACTCATGAATTATATTCCGCCCACAAACAGAAAGTGCTTCTCGCAGAAAACTCTGTGGCAATAACGATATTAAATATCAGTATAATTCTTAAAGTGCAGAATCAATGTGTGCTTCCAAAACTGTTTTAAGTGGAAAGATTTTCTAAGCGATAAATCTCATATTGACTGGTTAACCTACTTAATTTATTTTTTCATGACTGTAAATATAATTCTGTGTGCGAATTAAATTTTTATTTTATTGTCTGTGATATAGTGACCTCATTTAATTAAGACAAGATGACAAAATGTCAGTTTTTGTAGTAATTTCGTAGTAGATCCCCCCACTTACAATATAATTAAACAGATTTAGAGCTGGTTGATTTTCCTCGGGTTTTATTCAAACTGCAAATTTAAAAAATTCAGGGATTGTTTGCTTTAATGTTAGCATATACTAAAACAATTTTAATACTGGAATCAATACAGGTGATAATGTACTAAAATAATTTATCAAATATATTATTCTTATTATTATATCACCATTGACAGAAGTGTATATATTTGAGCTGAAAAAGTCAGTTTTCTAATATACGTTGTTTCAGGCGGAATGTTTCTCATATTTTACAGAATGATTCAAAATATCACTAACAACATTTAGTATGTAGTGCGGAATGACAAATTCATAATTTTTAGTAGGGAATCCATGTTCGAAAATGCATGGTTTGGGCGTTGTGAGGGTCAAAGTATGACAATGCTTAAGATATGATGTTGTGCGTGAGTTCTAATTTTGTCACGAAACCTCAAAGGTTTTAACTGTGTGCGAAGTATTTTACAAGTTGCAAAAAGTTCTTTGCTGGTGTTTCAGGAATCTTACGGCATCGTGAACTTGCACAGCATGCATGTGTGAGCGGAAGAAAATCTGAAAGCGCAAGTGGCTCGCAATAATCAACACAAATTCAGTGTTAACGTATGAGCTGGTATAGGACCTTATCGCACGGATTCATGAAGAGTATGAAATACTTCGCACACAATCACAAGTTCTTACTACGTGCGCTAATCTCTGCACCGCAGATGTACGCTCTGTAATCATGTTGGAGGTAAACTTTTTGAGCCCTTTTTCAGTTAAACGAATGCTCGATGCCGTGTTTAGGTTGATGGAGGTTTCCTGATAAAATGCGAAACGCACATCTATAACTAAATTTGGAGCATTATCATACACTTTGACGCCCCACAACGCCCAAACCATGCATCTCCGAGTATGGGCCCCTCTTGAAAAATGATGAGCTTTTTTCGCATTGCCAGTGTTATTGTATATAACTGAATATAAAATCATCAGTTTTCTTTAAAATAAGCTGCAACTCTAATTGAAGACATCTTTGTAGTAGAGGTTCTCAAATTTCGAATCTGGCATACAGGAATTCATTGCTCATTTGCCCGCTTATTTCCCATCGTCAGCGTCTGAACTTTATTCTCACGATTGTTGCACAGTTGCGTTCTCGATTGCGATGGCTTCCCCCATATTGTTATCAGAATTTCTCTGGTCGTTTGTAACATTATGCGAGTATGTTCGGGTCGGGGCTTGATCTAGTGATGTGTTCTGTCGTCAGCTACATGGCCTCAACTGAAGCCTCGTGTCAAAGGTTAGACACCCCCACCCTCCTGCGCTCTGAGTATGCTATTGGACAGAGTTGTCGCTTCGTGCCCAACATATGTAGAGGAAGGGAACAAGGCTGGTAATTCACTTACAGCAGAGTTAAAAAGTTGCGCCCTAATTTGTAGACTAAAAGCTTCTGAAGGGGGGCGGGGCACTATTGGAGTTTGCAATATGCGATGGAAGAGGATGCTTTCTACGCATATTCGAGCACACACTTCCTTGTTAATTATGTGATGAACACAAATATAATTAAAAACTAGGCTATTTTAAAATAGCACTTTAAGCCTGCTTTCCTAATTCGTGTTAAGTACGTGTTTTTTTCTTAGCTTGATAAACCTGCAAAATAGCTCTTTGCCTCTTATATGATAGCGGGTGAGAAAGCAATCCAACAGTATTCAGGTAAAAGTCCCTAAAAGTAGAGCATTTGTTGTCGAAAAAATAGGTAACTCATATTTTGGTGCAATTATATAAACATACATACCGGAAAAATACTGCAATAAATCTAAGCGATATATATACGGTGTCTTAAAAAGTAAACGTTTCTCACGAAAATGCCCCGCAATTCTGAGTAAGGCATATACATTTTTATTTAGTCAAATGTAGTAAATATTATTCTACTAAACGTACATATAGCATAAATGGGGGTTGTTATTTGTATACATTATATTAAATGTTAATGCTCAAAATTTTCTAACAGTCCTTTGGGGTTAAAAAGGTTTTATTTTTCTTTCATGTTAACATTTGCTATGTATCGGGCAGTTACTGAAATAATAAACTTCATTTCAGCAGATTCCGCTGTATATCCTTATAACATTTCAGTTATGTATTTATGTAGTATAATGTTTCGACTTCCTCCTGAAAATACATCAGTTTAACTTTCTTTACTTTCTAGAATTTTACAAATAAATGTTATAAAACTATTATTATATTTTAAAACTTACGTAGCACGTAAGAATTTTGTTTTTACCGGAAACATTTTTATATAACAAGACATCAATAATTTTTCCATCTCTTAAAAGCAATTCTGTAATTCATTTTCCGAGTCACTAATGAGTACTTGCTTATCATCGAATAGTGTTTTTAAATTCTGATTGGTAAATATCCTATTTGCTCAGCAACTTTTAGTAAGAAAATTTCCGTACAAAGTTACAAATCTTGATAAAGCACTTTAAATACACAAGATAAAGACAACAATCTAACCTCACACTGTGTACTTTGCCTACATGCCAATTAGGATACATACATACACACACACGCGCGTATATATATTTCACTGTAAGTAAATGCCTTTCACCTAAGTAATTTCTGCCATATTGAATACACTTTATTAACTCCTATATACATTTTGAAATCCTTTCATTGTTGAACTGCTTAATTAAGAACGTTTAACAAAACGGAAGTCGTTATTAGAATTGCGCGTGACATGATAAGTAACAAAAAAGATTTTCGTAAAAACAAAACACGAACGCCTGCGGAGATGGTATTACAATACACAAAGAGCTTACCTGCATATAGCTGGCCGTGGTTCAGATTAATGTTAGATTGAACAGCGCCTGCATTCAATTGTTCATTGCATTGCTCTTGCATTCAAAGCAGTGAGAGATTATATAGTCAGTAAAATCCAGCAGATAGCCAGACGAATATTCTGCAATGCACAATTTCTAGTAAAAGCAGTGATCACGCCATTTTACGTTGACATTTGTTCATTTACTAAGTTGTACATAAAACAAAACACGCTAAAAAGGAAACTATAAAGGAACTTATTTTGAAACCTTGTCTCAAACTTTACACACACAGTGCCATCGCTGGCTGCACACAACTTTTTAACAGGCGAAGGGTGATAGAGAGAGGAGAAAAGGTAGGCGGATCCATGAAAGAGAGTTGTTTAGCTATTGTCGCCAACTTTCTAAATGGAACTTATCAATACGTTTTCACACTCTTTTTGTATGTATAAGCATCTAATCTTTTGCACATACATATCTCATTTCAATATCTAACGAGGTGTAAAATTTGATAAAAGATTTCGAAATGAGCTCCCTACAGTTCGTTGTAAGAAAGCCAGTAAAAATGACCATGAAGTAAAACAAATCAAATATATGATCATATAGGTATAGTTGTAAAGAGCTGACGGCGAATAAAAACCTTGTTTGATTGCTTTGTTAATCTCTCTCACTCTCTCTCTCTCTCTCTCTCTCTCTCTCTCTCTTCTTTGCCAATGCCAGTTAAAGTCATTATAGTTTTAGTTACCATTGATAGATATTTAGGAACTTTTTGACTTATTAATTTCTGTCTTAACTTATTAACGATTAAATTATTTTTTTCCATAGCTAACAAATTTGGCCACATTAATTTATTTTCTTTTGTGAACAAACCGTGTAGCACAGATGTAAAATCTTCAACAAAATTGCTAATGTAAACCGACTTCGTTTTCCCCTTGTAATAGCTTTATTAATTTTAGCGTAGTGCCCAGAATACATTTTATATATAATTTAATAAGCTGAAGTTTTATAATTAAAGGTCATCCCCTAAAAAAGAGTGTTGTATTCCATTGTGAAATATTTTATTCATTATAAATATGCACACGCGCAAATAACAAATAAAAATCAGTCTTCTGTAAAGTTTGTGCTTCAAGCATGCATTCCATTACATTGAAGCTTAATATGTGGTTCATAAAACATACAGAATGCAAAAAATAGCTTGTAAATAACCAACGGTGCATAAATGCATGTTATTTACTCATTGGATTAAGTAAACAAACAATATAATGTGTTGTGATATCATCCACGCTACAGGTATTATGTTCATTCAGTCGAAAACCGGAAAAGTGCTATAGACACAGCAAGTGGGGAAGAGATAATAAATCGGGAGCAATAAATGCAGAATAATAAAGATCAAGGTATTTATTTAGAAGCAAATAAACATAGTAGCTTACCACTGTAATTTGGACATTAATAAACATTGGCGTGTGTTCAAATATCTTAAGGACAGCACACAACAAAGTATAAAGCTTGTGTTAAAAAGAAGATTGCAGCAAATTTTCTAAGCTTTAATGCCTTAGACACGTGTCTACACCGGGTGTTCCAAAATTAGACCGATAAACTTTAGGATTGTCGTTTTTAAAGTACTTGTAGTTAAGGAACCCAAGGGATAGACGTTTAATTTCAGTGTAATAAGGTTAGTTATTATTCGGATAATGTTACAATAAGAGATTAAGGAAATCAGGTATGTGCAAACTAATAAAGCCAATAATAATTAATACAATATTCATTTCACCCAAGAATACACAATAACAGAAACAAAAATGCAATTGATAAGCTCTTACTGAAGTGTTAAATTAACATTCTGGAATACATAGATAGTACATCATTCTTATCTCAAAGCAGATGCTGGAATAAATGACAACTCACATCTAAGACAAAGCACGCATCGATGTGTTTAAACTCTTAACTCTCTGAAAGACGCCAGGCATACACCTGATTTTATCAGCCGCGCTAGGTATGCATGCTACAAGATCTTCTACGGAACCAACAGGAATGTCGTAAAAAGGAACTTTATGTATCCGCAAGAGGATTAAAGTCAGGCGAGCACGCCGGCAAAGCAACGAGCCCACACCGACCTATCCGGTGATTGCCGTATGTTGTCAGATGACAACGTACTTCATTGTCAAATTGAGCTGGTGCCCCGTCGAAGAAACTACGTGGAAGCATTAATGACATAACACCTTGTTGCACATTGGTTCCTTAAACTTGTCGGTTTGATTTTGGGACACCCTGTATAATATAGTGTATACACAGCTTTTGAGATACTATATAAAGTATAGGAAGTGGAGGAATAATACAAAGAATTTATATGTAAAAAGGAGGTCTAAGAGTTTGAAAATTAAATTTGTAACGAACTGTTCCTTGTGCTGCAGGTGCTAGCTCCAAAGTTACAAATGTGTAAATTGAACTGCTTGAAGAAGTAAAAGATCATGATATCGGCAATTTCATTAGTAATGCGTAATTTAGGTCAAAGTAAAATAGAGGAAATATTAGGAAAATATTCTGACTGTAATAGACTTTATCCTAAAAGGTTTATTGTTGAAAATAAGACATCTCCATGATCACAAACGTGTGAATTATGACCAAAACCCGGAAGTTCAGGTATTTATTTTGTTTTAAATAGATAGACAAAAAGACACTTAAAATACTAAAAATAGGTAGTCATATAATTAAAATACCCATTTATTAAAAGAAAAAGCAGATAGCAATATTACTCATTATTAATGATAATAGGTATTTAAGATACTTAATTTCTTTATCACATAATTAAAACACTTAAGCTTAGTTTTTTGTTAAAAAGCAAGTTGTTTTTTTAAGGTGTCAACTGTCATGGTCTGCCACTTGTCAGAGAGAACATTTTTCATTGTGGAAAAAGAACACTGCTTCATTGAAGTGATTGTAGCATATTTAAAACAAGCTATTTGGGAAGTATTCATACCCGTTGCAACGGAACATTCGCCTTTCACGACATCATGGAAATGTTGATCCAGAATCAAGTAGTTGTGAATAGTCCTGACTAACGAACAAAAGATGCGGAGTGGTTTCTGGTTCTGTTTATGCGTTTAGAGAAAAATCAGGCTAGTATCTTCTTACTTCTTGTAGAGACGGTTTATTGCACAGCTGTAACGCTCCCGCATTTCTCGCTTGCTATTGTTTGTTACATTTAACAGGTGAGAATCTATCCCCATCACAAATTTGCTAGAATTGCTCACGCAGAGCGATATTTCAATCGCCAGGATTATTCAAAACTACAGTACTTCCCTTATCCTGTCTATTTCCTGGTACTCGTATGCCCAAGATAACCGTGTGTTCGTTTCACTAATGAAGGTGCTGCTCTTTAAAGAGCTTAAGCGAATAAGTTGAGGAGAAAGTTTTTGACTGATTGAAAATAATTAAACGAATAACAACATTCTCAATAGATATTTTTGTAAGATAAACATGCCATTTAATTTTTATAATTTTTTTTCATTTCGATGCATTAAAATTATTTATGTGCTTTTTAAAATCAGTAAATAATCGTATAAAATATCCACAACAGTCCGAAACAGACAAAACTTTTTTTAAAACTTTAGACAACAGAACCAAGATATGCTTAGAAGGCAAAATAAATCTAGTCCTGCTGACCCCAAATGTACAGAAACATGTTCATTTCTATCTGACTTAAATATATCCACTCAGATAGGAAAGACATTTTAGCCTAACTTTCGGGCTCTGGTTATGCTGTAAAAGATAACGTTTCCAAACCAATTCCCACTGTCCCTTTCACGTCAACTGAAAGAGAAGAGATTTGATTATGTAGTAATTAAAAACCTTTACGTTTGATGTTCGTGCAGCGATTCCTATAATATTACATTTCTCACTCAGTGCAACATATTCCTGTAATTTCTGAAATTATCATCAAACCGTTCGCTGAATGGCATAAGCCATATTACAGATCATTTAATCGGAAAATTGTTCTACCATGAATCATTTTGACTTTTACAGTACTGCTAAAACCTTTCCTGATTTGTTCTCATTCTTTTATTCCTTAGGGATAAATCTCGGCTATTGTGTCGTGATATGCCGTTAAGTTAAGTTTATTTATAAATTATTATTGCGTGTTATACCATAACAGGGAGTTATCCATTATTCCTTTACGTACAAACAAATCATGTTATTTTAGTGGCTAATAGTTCAACTTGAAGCTGTTTAGTGGGACCCAACAATTAGAGCCTAATTTCGAAGTTGTTAATAGGCTCCGGCTATGTGTCCCAGATTGAGCACCTTTATTGAAGCGATCTGTTGTGATACCAATTTTGAAGTGATTTTGTAGATTGACTTTTGGTCGCTTTAGTGTTGTAGCCCACGCTTCAATGACAACAATTTCTCGGTGTGTATTTTGCTATTTTATTACATCGTACTCGACAGGAATGGGAGAGGGTTTCTATAATGTAAATAAGCAAGCAATGCGACATAATATATATGTGTGTGTGTGTGTGTGTGTGTGTGTGTGTGTGTAGGTTGAAGCAGGAAATAAGGCTGCCTTTATTAATTTAATAACTAAAGGCTGCAGAGTTATATTTATAAAGGCATTAGATTTGATAAGGATAATTATGTATAGGTATAAGAAATATTTTAAAGATATATATAAAGATAAAGGTATATCAGAAATAGAAATAATTTGTAACTTGTAACTTACAAAAGGGTTTTGTATACATTTTGTAGTTAAGATGTTAGAAAGAGACAGAGATGTATACCTGACGACTCGTCCACTGACCACTCCTTAGACAAGGCTGAAGAAAAGGTAAACTATCTTTTGTTAGGTCACGAACCTTCTGCCCAGGAAATACTTAGGAGTTGACAATAAGAGAAACATGTGGCCGTAACGGGACAATATTTAACAAAGTCAGACGTAGCAATAATTTAAGAGAAAATGAAAATGTCAGAGCGGAGACGAAAATGTTTTATTACAGGAAAGCTGAAAACAGCCCATCAACACGTGCGTTATCTCTGAGAACATTTGGAAATCTACAAACTAAGGAAGGCAAAAGATTATCAATAGAAATCAGAATGTAAGGAAAGGGCCGAAATTTATAACAGGCTGTTCTGGGAAAATTCAAGTTAGGGGGAAGACATTAGATCAGGGGGGGAAAGAATAATTCTAGCCAATGGTCATCAAATAAAAAGTCAACCAATAAGGAGAACTTAGTTACAAATAAATATTTTTAGGATAGACAATGATGAACATATAACACGGAAATACGATAATTTATGAGGGAATTTAATTTAGCGAGAGGCGTGGCGATGTGGTAGAAAAACTGGAATATAGAAGTCAGAGGGACATTCATGGATTCACGTACACACACTCGCAGAAGTCAGACATTCACAAATTTACATACAGTCTCTAGCACATTCAGACACTCGCACCCTCGCGCATTCATACATTCAGACATTCATAGTCTCTCTCACATTCAGACATTCATTCAGGAGAAACAGAGGACATCATACGAGAGACACGAAAGAAATATACGGAATCAGGCAGTCTGAGTCATCCGAAAGTAATCAGTCTAGGTCATATCTAAAGTTCAGTTGAGGGCAGTGTAAGTCATTTCTAAGGTCAGTCTAAGTGTGTAGTGAGGTCAGCTACGAGCCGTCAGGAAGTAACCTGCCAAGTTGTTAAATAAATCAAATGTTCAAACAGTGCCGGACTTATTAATACAGTGAACAATCTCCTTCCCCCCCCCTAACGACTTTCAAGTCGTTAAAAACAGTCCAAATTTACCCTGAGAACCCATCAATCCCACTACATTGGAACAACTATATTAACCTACTGCAAATTAACGAACAACTGTGGAACCCCCAATTATATCCGTTCCAAGGTATTTTATCATGCACAAAATATTTCGCGTCCTCTGGTGTTTTGCGTACGACAGACTTAACTACGCGAATACAAATTATTTGCCTTCTGTGAAACTTGTAGACGAATGCAGCGACGCGTAAAAGTCAAAGTCCAAATTATAATGAGTACTGCGAACTGCATATATATTGCCGTGTGTAGATCTTATACTTAACTGATTGCCTCAGCAAAGTCGAACTTATTACTGCTTCTGCGAACTGCCGGATGAGCAAATACGAGCTAAAGAAAGATCACTGCGAACTTCTTAACTGAGTCGAACTGCGTATATCCAGGAACGAGCCGCGGCGTGCAGTACTTAGATGTGCTTGTCCCAGGCGACAAGCTCTCCCTTATATATTAAATTCAAATCATGCGACCGTTGCCTTAACATCAACGGAAACAAAGGCACGCGCAATCTTCGCGCCCATTTTTAATAGTTCAAACATCATTTTCCATTGGCTGGTTTAAATTTATCCGCCCCAAGTTCTATCCGCTATTTTTGAAAGCTTAAAACATGTTGTTGGCTTTGAATAGTTTAAAGGCGCAATACAACGCCTGTCGGGTTCAGAGAACTTAACGAGTTTAAATGTCCTTCAGGTTTATTAACCTTGTTACTGCGGGCCTTTTAAAAAAGAAAAGGGACGTTACCCTCGGGTTTACTTTGTATAGTTTTATGATCCTGTTGACTTTCCAAGCTACTGTAACGGACAATAACCAGAGGTTTTCTCTTTTGCACAAATCTTACATTGTAGTTAAAGCTTATGAGACATATATATTACTAATTACAATGGCAAAATAAAATGACTGGGCTTGCATAAATATACATTATAATTATATTTCAGTGGGTGTGGGGCGCAAGGACTCAATCTTTAGTCATAATATTCGGATAATAATTACTTTAGTAAGAAGAGCTAGAATTTTTACAAATTTGTTTGTTTGTTTGCTTGATTTTTTTTTTTTGTGTGTGTAATCGTCTTCTTGCAGATTAAGTGGTAGTTAATGAGTGTGCCAACATGTCATTATGTGATATGAGTGAAATAAATCAAAACCACATATACGCGTTCGACAGCAATCTTACAATTGGTTCCAAACGGCATGCAGTCACTCGAAACCCGGTAATCAGTTTGCGGAGATAAGAAATACATGCACTACTGAGTTGAAAAGCATACACTCGCCTCAAACAAGCGGTGTCGCCAACTCCTCAGACTCGCTTTCACTAGAGGAACAAGAAGAGGAGGAGGAGACGAGTCCTGTCCGTATCCAATGATACCACTGCCGCCTTACAGCTTTTGGAGGAGTAAACCTCCTGTTTTATTCCTCTCTCTGGTCATTATTTTCACTTTAGACCATGCTGGCTCAATGTAAAAGTTGCAAATATACACCCACTTTAAACAGATATATATATATATATATATATATATATAGTGACATTCAACCTCTTTGTTTTGCATTCTATCATTGCGGATTTCATAGATGACTTGTCTACTTGTATATTGAAGCGGTTTAGTACGACCGCAGATTGGGCGCCAAATTTTGAAGCGGTTTTTTTGGTGAGGTGTTGTGGTTGTGGTTGTTGTTGACTCCTCGTTGGTGAGTCAAATTATGAGATTGTTTGGTATGACTTCAGCTATGTGTCCCAAGTTGGGCACCAATCTTGAAGCGATCTCTGTTTACGTTGATACCCTCAAGTTGTGATGCTAGTTTTGAAGTGGTTTTGTAAATTGGTTATTGGTCGCTTTGGTGGTGTTGCCTACGCTTCAATGACAATATCTCGGGATGATTCCGCTATTTTGTTAATTGGGACTCAACAGAACCGGGAGAGGAATTCAATGGTGTAAATGAGCACGCGATTCGAATTAATATGTAATTGCGTTTTTTATTATGACCAAATTCTCTCGCGTCCTCTGGTGTTTTGCGTATGATAGATTTGGCTATGTTGAATATAAAACCAGTTACCGCATATGGAACTTACAGACGGAACTGAAAGTCGAACTTAAAATGAGTACTGCGAACTTTTTCTGCTAAATATCTTATGACTGCATGCCTTACAGCGTATAAAACTTAAACTTCCTGTCTCAGCAACGTCGAACTTGTAACTGCTTAATGTGTAAACACGTTGCGTTTTACTGCTTATTGAGAACGGCTTCTCATCGTGAGTAGGTCTTAGTATAACTGCCTAACTGCGTGCGTCTTGCGGCGCGTGGACTTCGAAACTGCTTTCTCGCGGCCTGTAAAGCTTCAAACTGTTTCTGCGAACTGAACTGAACTGAACTGAAAACTGAATTGAATTGCCCGTGTTTCGCCGCGTATAAAATTTCAAACTGAGTCAAACTGAATGAACTGAACTGCTTAATGAGTAAATGAATTGATGTCACTGCATGTAACACTTCAAACTCCCTGCATAACTAAGTCGAATACATCCGCTTGTAGAATTAGAACTGCTTGCCCCAGCCGAACAAACTCTCCCTTATATATTAAATTCAAACCAAATATTATTGTCTTAATGATGCCAACGAAGTAACAGCATGCGCAATCTTCACTCCTATCTTTAAAAGTTCAAACATTCATTTTCCATTGGCTGGCTCAATTTCACCTGCCATGCGTGTTATTTGCTATTCTTTTCAAAAATTTAAATCATTTGTCTGCATTGGCGATTTTTAAAAGGCTAACAGTACGACAGCCGGTCAGGGTCAAAAACCTAAACGGTTTAAATGGTCCTTGAGTTTATTAACCTAACCACAGCAGTTCCTTTTAAAACTCGACCCTCGGTTATTTTTGTATAGAGTTGACTTTCCAAGCTACTGCAATGGATGAACAGCAGAGGCTTTCTTTTTTGTCGACATACAATTTACAGGTTACAGTTACGTATTATAAATATATACATACAAGATATCTACATCACTAATTACAATATACAAAATACTGTGATTGGGCTTATATAAATAAACATAATTACATTCCAGTGGGGCAGATAGAGGGAATATATGAATGTGTATTATCTAAGATCGCATAATTGAGGATGGGGGCAAATTGTAAGATAACTTTACTCAAACCCCACTTTTCATTTGCTCATGGTAGTCGCCTAGCCTTGTAGATTAGAAACGCATTTTCCATAAACCAATTAACACTGCCCACATGAACGTTAGTCAGCACCTAGAAACCAAATAATCGTGTTATTTCATTTTGCAGTTTCTTTCATCCTAAAACCAAACTCTGAAATCACTTTTCAAAGTGATGCTCATTTCCGCTAAACCCCCCCCTCTCTCTCTCTCACTAAAATAAGCAACTTATTAAGTCATGAACACATTTTTCAACAACATAAACTTGGCAAAATTACCAATATCGAATACAGTATGCCTTGGTCTTGCTTCCTGTTTTTTTGTCAGGGTGTAGTTAGCATAGCATTTTCACCGCTAACACTCAGTTATTTCATTTACTTGCGGACTATCTTTATTGCGGTTTCAGAACCCCCGTTTAAACAGCGGCTATTGCTCTTGACTTAGAGGAACTTTTAAAGATTTGACCGTAACTTCTTTAGCGCAACCTTTGTTTTCATCAGGTACTGCATATTATGCTGTTAACTACGAAATTACGAGGAATAAGTCAAGCGTTTTCAACATGCAGTTACGCAGCGATAGCAGAGAACCTATGCGTTGTTTTAATACGACAATTTTTAACATAGAAAGTAAACTTTATAATATTGGAATCGTGTGGACAAATTTTGAAGATTAAATTGAAAAAATAGCCCATGGAGAGACCGAATCCACTAACTTCCTATTAGTAGCACGATGCTCTAACCAGCTAAAGTGTCAGGCCATAGGACATAGCGAACATAACAATTATCGGCCTACAGTTGTTAAAAGTAGAATTAGGCTAGGTTTTCTCCCCTGCCGTTTGTGAAAAGAGGCGTGATTACTGCATCAGATCCATCTGTGTGTAATGAAAAGTGACAAACAATAGCTGTAGAGTATAGGGTAGGGAGTAAAGTGCCTTGAACTATCACAAATTCTCTGCAGAAACCAATCCAATATTTTTTTTTGCTATTGCAATGTTTATTTGTTTTTATAAGCGTGATATGCCACTTATACACATTTTCAGATTTTCAATTTTTTTAGAAACATCCAGTTCATTAAAAGAAAACGACATCTATGTATATTTAATAAGATTTTCTTTCACATAATGAAAAAATAAAAATAGGACGCTCTCAAGAACTCAATCGATTCAAATTCATTTCATAATAAAGGATATGACTGTGATCAAGACTGTTGAAAGAGTTAACAGAAGTCATCTTTGAAAAATAAACTACGAACGTGGATATTCAAAACATCTTAGAAATCGCATTTTATCTTTTACCTTTCTAACTGTATAGAGAGAATTTGTGTAATAATCAATCCTCTGAATATAATGTATGGCATTTTAAAATTATAGAAGGCTACCAGCAGGAACATGCTAATATTTTTACTTAAAACTATGAAAATAATTTGAAAAGATATATTCGCTCTATAATTTAACTGGACATGAATATACTCTCAAAATATCAATTAATATAAATAAAGCAATGTCAAACGGATAGATTGATACTGCTCCTTGGAGAATTATTCTACCGGAAATTAACATGGAAATGTCATATTTAATTAAAATAATACAAATAATCTCACATATCAACAGTAATAGAACAATGACATCAGTATCCAAATTATCTCCCCATATACAGACCGAAAAGGCTGTGGATGTGCTGTGGTCTACACCAATCACACGATGCTGTACCATTACTATCTCTATATTCCGTATTTTCACGTAAGTTATATGCTATTAATAAAGCATTGTAATATGTCTCAACAGCAGATAAAAATATATTTTATCTAATTCACTCTAATTCTAAATCCAGCATACAAGCTATTCAAAGCATCTTCTCTACACACGAATTAATCAAAGATATTCATAAACAGTCTACAATTCTGGTGAATCAAGGGAGTAAAATAACCTTCACATCAGGGCATCTCGGGAAACGAACATGCAGATTCAGCAGCAAAGGAAACTATAAAACTACCTATACACAAACATATGTCAATACCACATCAAGGTGCCACAAAGCACGTAATCAGAAACATCTATAATTCCTGGCAGACATCTTGGATACAACCATCTAGCAAAGTACACGAAATAAAACAGAATTCAAGAACATCATACAGAAATTGAATCGTAAGGACCAAATCATTATTACTTGATTTCAAATTGGACACACTAAACAAACACACTCGCATCTGTTGAATAAAATAACGCATACTGAATGCAACTTGTGTCACACCGCCGTCTCTGTGCGACACATACTTTCCAAATCCACAATATCAACTTCAGAGAGCACAAAATACTTTCTATCAGACCTTCAAGAAGTTCACAGTAAAACTCTTTTTAAATTCTTAAAAGCCAATAAATGTTTATAATGAAATATCATGTAACACACGATGAAATTCCTGTAATAATATTATATCAATGTTAAGTATCTACCATACAAAAATTGTTAATTCTGTAATTAAGATATTGTCGTGATGTGACTACCAATGTAAGTTAAAACGCCATAAAATAAACAAAAGAAAAAATGCATCATTTTATTTTTCTATAGAGCAGAGCATGTGATTATTTTTAAATTTTGCTTATAATTATGAGAAAGCACTATTGTCTGTAATATTTTAGTTTGCTCTACACATATGCACTGTTTACTAATGCGCAACATAAGTCCACTCTAGCCCTTCATCTTCATTTAGTGCTATGTTGTGTATTGAAGTACCACTTCTTGACTTTATTGCAGCTCTTGGGTGCCTTCAGCAAATCATTCAGTGTCTCCATTTTCAGCAAGTTGCTAAGCAGTGCTTGAGTTTGTTGTGACAGCTGAAGCCTCTCTCACACAAACTCGGCACTCGCCGAGAGAACAGCACAAAATATGCGAATTTGAGAGAAATTGGAGAATCTTGAAGCACTGTGTGCCTTCTGCAAGAAACAAACATATGTGTTCTGCCCTCTATGCTAAGAACTTTCTCTTCTTGTTGTGTTCAAGCATAATGAAAAGTTTTGTTAGTTTTTACTCTTCCACCGAAGAAAATCTTTACTTTAGGAGGATAGTAAAACAGATTGCAAAGTTTCTGTGATTTATATCCTTTCACGTTCAATTAAGCTGTTCAATTTAGAACTCTTATTGCCCTTCATGCCCTTCATGCCCTTCAGGTCGAATTGAAGCATTCTATTTTATAATGCTGCACTTTATGTTTTTAAGATGGGTTCACATCAGAAACTTTTTGTATAGAACTTGTGTTCTGGTTGGTATGGAACAAGTTCCTTCATGTTTCATGCAAATGAATGCGTTCTATACATGTAAAGGACAAGTTTCGTGTATCGCTAGACGAGCGAAAAGAATTCTTGTTCTGCAACCTGATCATGTGCACATCGACTCAAATAACGACATTTTTTTTTTCATAAACAACAAACATGGAATGACCAATCTCAAAAACATTATGTTTAATAAAAGAAATGGGAGTGATAAAATGTATTTGGGGTTCTCAAAATTAGAATTCCAGAGACAGGAATGCACGCAAAGATTTTTTTTAAATGAAATTATTTCTGTCCCCAAAATTGAGGTTGAAAAAGTGGAACAAAGGTATATAACTTAAAATCGCAGCACAACAGGGAATTAAAGAAAATAAATAAGTTAAAAACTTCAGGATCAGGCAGGAACGAGAAATATGAATTCATTTTCACAAAAAAGGTCTTGTCTGTCACTAGCGTTTTGCTTGTTCCTCCCATTTCTTCCACTATAACAGCACAAGGAAAGTTTCTTCCATGTTGAAACTGACATGCAATAATGTCCTATACAAATGTTCCAAATGTAAACACTTTATTTATTTTGTATTGAACAATATGATACAAAATGCCAATACAGTTCTCGTATACCCAAGATCGCGGGTTCGAACCCGGCCAGAACCGATGGATTTTTTCGGGCGTAAAAATCCAAAGTATGGCTTCCTTCGGAAGGGAAGTAAAGCCTTGGGCCCCGTGTCGTACATTTACGGCACGCAAAAGAACCTCAAGCCTGAAAGAGAGGCCTCTGAGCAAAATTTGTCGGCCGTTTCACGCCCTGAGTTGAATGGGACGCTGATGACCTGAGATGTTAAAGAGCGTCCATAAATAAATCAATCCAATCCAATACAGTTCCATACAAAGTTCCGGTTTTGAACCCATCTTTAGAGAGCAGTGCGCAGAACAGCTGACGGTCACCCAAAGCGCAGCTTATTTTCAAGGCTAGTATCTCCAACCTTGAACCAGTTCGATGCTGTTCTCATACTAACAACATTCTCACTTTGCACCTGACGCATTTCTTCAGTTGCTGATGTAGCACTGGAGCCTTTTCCTAAAAAACAATTCATTTTGTCGTTGCACATTCTTTGAATGCATTGAAGAATATATACTTGTGTAAAGTATTAAAATGTATAAACTCGTCTTAAACGATTCTTAAAACAATGCCTTCAGCAATTCATTGTGTAGTAACTATGGGACAAATGAAGTGACCGTTTATGGAAATATTTCTGGCTAACGTAAAATGAAAAAATGTAATTTATATCATGTTAAGGTGCTGTGATTTAAGAAGTTCTTTGATTATAGTGTGACATGTAGGCTTTGGAATTATTTCTGGCTAACGTAAAATGAAAAAATGTAATTTATATCATGTTAAGGCGCTGTGATTTAAGAGTTCTTTGATTATAGTGTGGCATGTAGGCTTTGGAATTATTTCTGGCTAACGTAAAATGAAAAAATGTAATTTATATCATGTTAAGGTGCTGTGATTTAAGAAGTTCTTTGATTATAGTGTGGCATGTAGGCTTTGGAATTATTTCTGGCTAACGTAAAATGAAAAAATGTAATTTATATCATGTTAAGGCGCTGTGATTTAAGAGTTCTTTGATTATAGTGTGACATGGAGGCTTTGGAATTGTGTGTTTTGAAATTTTACTATGTTTTAACATTGTAGGCATAGCAATATCCTGGGAGGAGTCTTTAAAATTGTAAATTGAAGCTACGCGCATGCGCGAGAAACTGACCCATTAGCGTCTTTTAAAAGTTAAGCATTTCCCTTTACTCAAATATATGAATCAGGTACTAATAAACTAGTTTAAACATGAAGGAAGCAGTTTAATTTGTTTATTACGCACTTCCTTAATTTCCTATTAGTTAATTATTTAAAACAATGATGTGTTAAATTTAAAGTGATTAAAACTCTGGGTTTATCTATCTATGTCACGGTTACTAATGAGTTAGTACAACGCCAGTACTCTCTTTAAATTATATGTATATCTATTTGGCAGATGGCAGATAAACAGTGACGTAACATAATTTGGCGGATATTATTTATTTAATATTGCGCGACATAATTTGGCGGACCAACCAGACAAATTATTCATATGAAACTAAGAAATAATTGGGTTTGATGCCCGGCTATATTATTTGGTTTGATTTCGGGCATAGCTAACATACTTAATGGCTATACGCAGAATATAATGCAACATAATTGGTGTTAGGTGTCAGGCATTATATCGTGATACATGGTTTGATGTCGGGTTATTCATTATTTAGTGTACTCCATATTTGGTGTGTAATATCGGAGAAATATAGATTCTGCATACTCTTCGTTTATTAATTTTAATAAACAAAATTATATTAATAGGCAATTTATTTTTTGTAAAAAATTATATAAAATGCTATAAATACAAAAATGAAAATTTAAAAATTATGGTTATGAGGAAAAATTAACCAATCGCATTCAGGTACAGACTTGAAGTTTTTCTATGAGTTAAAGGCTGCATTAAAGTGAACAGTATACCGGCCGATTATATTAGAAAATTTCATTGAATGGAAACAGAACATAACATAAAAAAAATTAAGTAGCAAAGATGTAAAGTTAACGTTTTGGATGGTGTTAAAGTGACGGATTCAAACATGCTGGAACAGATCGAAAGGCCTAAACCTTGAAAGAGGAGAGAGGGGGGAAGAAGGTACTTGAAATTAATGCTCAACATTGGCCCCATTGTGTTCCTATAGAAAGCTTTTTCTTTATTTTGACAGCCAGTTGCACAAATTGCTTCTGTTATCTCTCCGTGCAGTGCGTCTTTCACGAACAAAGAGAACAGTTACTAAGTGTCAGACACGACACGCCAGCTTGACAGGTCTGCAGTTACGTTCTGTGATGGTATACACCACAGAAAAACTCGACTTTATGAACTTCTGAACTTAGCTCCAATTTCAGAATATACCTGAATTTATTTATGACATCTCTTTGCTCCATTCCCGTGTGACTTCAGAAACTAAAACATTGTGCTAGATTGTAAATTTCGATGTATTAACATGTTCTTAAAATTTGAAATAGTTAAGATCATCTTAAGTATGATACATACGACCACTCAGCACTCTTTTAAAGACATTACATGCATATTTTATCCATGGGTCGTAGACCGTACATGCTTAGGTATGATACAACAATACACACGAAGTGTTGAAACTGCCCGCATTCATTCTCCACACAGTTTTGGCGTCTCTTTAAGAAATTATTCACCACTCGCTGTAGTTCATTTTGAGAAATCGGGACAATTTCCTGATGAACATTATTTTTGAGTTCTTGTACGGTATGGACAACTTGTACACGGCATTTTTAAATGTACCACGCAGATAATAGTTGCAGAAAGTTAAATCGGGGGACCGAGGAGGTCACGAATCCTTACTAATATCTCTATCTTGTGGAAACACGTAAATAGCTCTCATCGAATTATTCGCAGTGTAAGCAGTGGCCGAGTCCTGCTGAAAAAATACATGATCTCGTTCCTATCGATTAATTCTCTGAAAAAAAAAGGGGGATTAGTGTGGTATTCACATAAGTAACAGAATCAACTGTATGCTAAAAAGAACATTGACCTATGATTTATTTCACCACTGAGTTAACCATATGAATCGTACATAAAGACACGCTGTTCCATTATAAACACACGAGGCATAATGCACTTTATGTACACTGTCAAATTAAGAAACGAACAGCGCTACACACACCCGGGAACAGCTGCGCTACCACTGCGATAGTCAGCTACGTCAACAAATAAGCAAACAGACTTCCACCCCCCTCCACGGCGTGGAAAAGGAGTTGGGGCTCGCTCACAGGATCATTTTTTTTTGTCTGAAGTGCACATATCAAATATATGTACGACATTTATGTACAACAGATGTATATAAGCATAGACAAATGAGCAATACGGCACATACAAATAGATCTTTTACCTTTACCTTTTTTTAAAGCGTTCATCCTTAATGTGCTATTACATGTTTCAAACTTACGTCATTCATCAGTCATTTCATTGATTATGTAAAATAGCTGATGAGATTTCGGTCTTAAACACGACCATAGTCCTGTTAAAATCCATATCTATGAAAACGGCAGAGAGGTAGATCCTTGGATCATATTGCCTTTATCCTATAAGGTAACAGTTACCGGCGTCACATGGTACCCAATTAATTCATCTAAAATACTAGTGTTTATTTGTTAGACCTGTTGCGTATATAAATACGCAAGCTGTGCTTTATGAATGAGAAGTGCAGCAACTTTTAAAGGCTAGTTCTCTTTCCGAGAACATGACAATGGTGTTTAAGTTCTCTTTAAGCTGAACTATCCCGAGAGCAAATTGAAATCCATGTAATGAAATTATGTTCCACTAAACTGCTGATTGGAGCAGAGAGGGTCGACGTTAAGCAAGACAAAATTACCCTTTCCCTTGGCATTACGAAACTTGTTCTAGGATGGTGGGGTTTCGCGATAAATATTTTCAGTTCCATTAAAGACATTCCTTAGCCGCTTGCGCTCACATCGCCCCATCATTAGGTTCAGCACATGATAACACAAACCTGCAATTTTGGGATTATTGCAGCTGTTTCTTTCAATTTCAGATCAGGCATTTAAAAGCACATTATAAACAAATCACCGTCGCTTCTGCCAGATTGATGAAAGACTGTGATCGGGAAGCAAAATGCTGTTTCCATGCCAGCAAAGATTCGGAATCGCTGTCCGCGGATTCGAAAATATGACAATCCGAGGGCACAATATCTGGAGAATAAGGCGGATGCACTAGAATCTTCCAAACAGAGAGATAATGCCATATATACTTGATAATAGGGTTAGTTTTCTCATTCAAAACAGTGTCGCATTTCTTACGAAAATAATTAAAATAGAATCTGAGTATGCCAGAAAATTTTCTGCAGAATTGCAATATCCTACGAGATAACGTTTTTTTATAACACTGACATCTTGAATCTTTCCTGCTACCTGTACTTAAACTCAGCTGGGTCTAGGCTCTTGTGTGAGTTGATTCTCTCATTTCATTATAGGTTTCTAATAATGTATTCAAAAGCAGATGTGGAAAGTCTTCAAAGAAGTTTTACCTAAAACTTTAAGTTTAAGTGCATAGTGGAAAACAAAGTTCAAAGATCTTAGCTGTATGTGGTTTTCAACTGTTTATGTACAATTCCAGCTGGTTACAGTACACAATGGCGGTGATTATTTAGCCGGCTAGAGTCAACCAAATACAGTCTATAGGTGCAGTGGTAGTTTCGGTTGTTTGGGAATTTCCAATCGGTATGACGACATATTGGAGTATCGTATAGGTTGGTTTATCATCGCATATCAACAACCTATCAAGAAAAGGATACTTCTGCTAACATCATAATAATACAAAATAGGCGCCAGCTCGTGCGTCCTGAGCCAATGTCAACTAGTGCAGCGACTCAGTTTTTATCGTGTTCCTAGCTGATGCAGATGGAGCCGTATGGTTTCTGCACTGACGTTGAATTGCTGCGTCACGTCCTCTCAAGCATGTCTGTGGTTCGCCTCGCTAAGAGAGCCTTGTTATCTATTATTGTTAGTCTTCCTTTCCATGCTTATCCTCTAGGTTTCGATATCTTCTTGGAATTTTGCACTGTTTGTTCATTGACAAGATTAGCACCGAAGGCCTGGTGTATTTTCCGCGTCTGCATTGCACTCCAGTTTAAATTCAGCGAACTCATGTTTGACCTCGCTACTCGGAATATTGGTCATCAGCCCCACGCGAGGAAAAATCCAGCTTAACAGTCTCTTCCAACATTTGTTTAGCCTTAACTTAATTTGTTGCCAATTAATTTTTTTCTAATACTTGGCATTTGAGCATCCCGAAACAACCGACAGAATCTTTCGGTCAACTTTATAATATTTTAACCGAGTTTTACGTAGTTTTAGATGCTGATTTCAAATATGATCGTCAGATTTTCTCTGTCAGAAGATGAATCAGAATACGGTTCACAGGAAAAAGGTTTACCAGGGCTGTTCGAGAAGCCCATGGAAATGTAAAGAAGACATAACCTTTTGAAGAAAAAAAAAATCATGTTATTTCTCCAATCTCTAGACACATTCCAGTGATTTTGTAATGTTGTATGCCATCCATAAAATGCGATTTCTTCGTCTCTGCAAAACATACATTTGTTTCGGCGACAACTTCATTTTATGTGAATTTTCTTTCCTGCTTGCCATTTATTCATGTTGGAAATATCAAATAGTTCTAGGTAGCAAAATCCGGAGAGTAGGAGTATGCTGGCTATTATCGTTTTTTTCTTGACCAAATGATGACATGTTTTTTTTTAAAAAAATCAATTAAACTTATCAAAATTACTGTTTCAATCCCAAAAACACAGTCGCGAACGTCTTTCCTGCTGAAGGGATTGTTTTTGCCTTCTTTGGGGCTTTTTCTTATGTTGCAACGCGCTGTTTTGACGGCGCTTTCATTCCGTTTAAATTTTGTGCGGAAACGACAATTCGTTCTCTTTTGTTAGAGAACGTGGTACACACCTCTCCAAAGGCTTTTTCATTTGCAAATGATTGTGAAAAATACTATGGACCCGATCCCCTGAAAAACCCCCCGTTTCAGCAATCTCCCATGTCTTTAGTCTTCGTTCAGCACTATGTCGTGAATTTTGTCAATTGTTACTTCCACAGAACCTCCAGAACGGACCTCATCACTTGTGTTCGCTCGGTCACATCTATAGTAAATTGACTGCCATTTATACCCATACTAACTGAAGCTCAGATATGTGATGATGTTTGGCCAGCTTCGCCCTTTAATCTTCTATGTCACTAATATTAAATAATTTGGGATTATTACGTAAAATGAGCAGGAAGGACCTGTTGAAATACAAAAAATTCATCGGGCGTTGCCCCTTTCAATTGTAAACAAAGTTTTATTCATACACGAGCTATTGTTCTCCAATAGGCTAAGATTCGTAACTGTTTATAGCCATGTACATATCATACAAACCTCGTATTAATAAGTATTCTGATTGCAGCATATCTTTCAAACAATATAAAACATTTTTATGGATATTTTAATGGCAGAAAACCATTATCAATACTTGGTGACCTTTATAAAATCTAATACCCTACTTCCTTTCTTGCCCTTTTGGTCCTCCTCCTCTTGTAAGCAGCCTGGGGCTGTTCTTTGTACAGCATCCAATAACAGAGCCCGCAATCATATTGACGTTCCATCCGCCCTAGTATGTGCGTTCTATATCCTGATGAAATCTTTCTCCCTACTTTTCACTAACAGTGGAAGATTTTCGTGAAAAATTTAAAACGAAAACACAAGAGGTGCATCTTCAAGCTCATCAAGTACATCAGATCTTTGAACTTCATTTTCCATTATTCACTTGAACTAACGATTCTTACAGTTTTAAGAAAGGTCTTTGAGTACTTACCACATCTCCTTTCAAATACATTCTTAGAAAACTACAATGGAATTATAGAATCAATTCACATAAGAGTAGATCCAGTTGGGAGAGTATAAATACAGGTAACACGCTTTCATTGTTGTGAAGAAGTTGAAAGATTCAAGATGTTACTGTTCAAAAAGAAAGGTTTATCTCCGAGGGTTATGGAGTTCTGCCGAAAAATATTGGCAACCATAATTCTTGTTGAATTCTTTCATAAAGAATATGATATTGTTTTGAATGAGAAAATTAACCCTATTATCAAATATATGGTTGTTACGGTCAAAGTATAAAACAGTGTATTATGAACAATTACTGGTAATGTGAACATTGCTCAACTGGATAGGTAAATGTTGGAAATATTTCTAATTTACCAATTTTTGAGAGAATTCTTGATAATTACTACAAACCTTTTAGGATAGTTGGAGATGTACCGTCGCGCGTGTCTTATATGTGCACTAAAAACCTGCAGCCCTTAAATTCCTGAATTGTTAGTGTTACCAACATTGCACGAAAATTACTAATTCAGTAATAAACTAAAACTGCTCTAAGTGAGAAAGGTATTAATGTGTAATATGTTCAAACACAGACTGTAACGTTCCTCCAAACGATCCTATTCCTAATAAACTGAGTGGTAATGGATAAGTGCTCTTTGACGCTGCCATATGCTTGTAATATGACGTAATATGACGTCCATTAAGTGTGAACATATTCATATTATTTCGGCTTCTTTTTCTTTAACAGAGGCATATGAGCTTGCTCTGGTATAGTTTTAAAAAACAAGATGAAAAATAAAAGAAAATTACCTATATCGCCTTTTGTACGTTCATACATTACGCCATATGCAAGAAGGGTTTATGTAAGGGACTACAGTTCTTTACACTGCATGATTTGTCAATAATTGTTCGCATGATCTTACTGTCTTAAAGCTTGTTGCTTACTAAATTTGTTCGAATGATAAAAACCATGATTCGGATTAAACTTCGTTTGATATCTGCCAATTTATTTTATTTTACTTTACCAGTGTCTCTTGGTGTTTTTTTTCACAAACATTTATCCTACAGTCATCTCAATTTCAACAATATGGGATTTGAATATTAGTAATATATGATACTATAGTGCCATAACCTAAAAGATGTAAGCCTGAGCAGATGCTAATTAAATACATTACCACTGCCCACAATATATACCAACATCAAAACACATTCATACAAACACAGAAGCGATGCATAAATAATTAGAACTATCAACTTGCGCAAAATGTGAACAATCATGGCTAAAGTGGGAAGATATACAAATATTTTTTCTCCTTCCTACAGCTATAATGGAAATATTTACATAACCATAAATAACAAACATTTTATGCATTTTCCACTGTGACCATAACAAGTTTTATAATTATTTTATTAAAATGATTCTGTAAATATTACAATTTTAAAAATTGCACACTTTTAAGATAAATTAAGGTAATGAAAAGCTTTACTTTTTTTTTTTTTTTGAAACCGCATACAAAAATGCACGAGTGTTTAGTCCTGTTTCCCATTGTAAGCTTATGTGATTGACTTTAACGTGACAGTTTGAAACAAAATAATTCGATTATTTCTGGTTTTCAATATTGAATAACAACGAGGAAGGCGATCGCCCCACTATGACTCTTCGCTATAAATAATATAAAATCAGTGTCTTCATCAAACGTCTTAACTCTCTTTTAGGGAAGATAAAGGCTTTTAAATATGGCACTGATTAATGAAATATCGATTTTTTTCACTCGTGTCTCCCAGCTATTTACCATTCTCTCAGTCGCACTGAAGTTTTTCTTTGAAACTTGAATTGCTTTTAGAGATTAAAAGTTTGTCATTCTGTCCCTCTCTCATGAAGGATCGACACAAACAGCATCGGTTTTGAATATAAAAAACAGAGAATCCAAATGATACTTAAATTAAATGGTTTATAAAAGAAGTTAACAGGAAGAATAGAACTAACTTAAATTCATAGTTGTATTTAATTTATATGTATATCTTTTTATATAGGAAATAAAGACTTGTATAACAAAAGTGTTTTTTATTTAACTATAAAAGCACATAAACTTAGTCGATCTAAAAATTTCTCGGTCCAACAGTGATGGAACGAATTTTTAACTTTAATATTATATTTATTTTTGAACGATTTATTCTTCAATGTCAATATATTATCTCCTTTCTGAGGTGTTTTATTTCTGAAAGGTGTACACAATACTTCTGTACATCTGCAATTGCCACATAATTTGATGAATAATTCTGACCAGCTAGGAAGTGTTTGGGTGTTGAAAACAGCTGGAAGTCAAAGGAACAAATGAGCCAGCAATTCAAACTTCAAATCCCTCAATTTTTCAATCGCTAAAACGATTTTCTGAGCAGATGCCTTTTTTTAAAGGAATTTGTTACTAGTATTTCACTTCTGAATTATTCAGATTGTTTTACTATACATAAAAGAGAAGGAAAATATTTCATATCATTACATTCAATAGTTTATGGGAAAACGAACATTAACTGCACGAGTAAAACTTAAGTTTACAGAAAACAACGTATAAAAATGCTGCATTTTGTAACATAAGTTTGTTTGTGATATATTTCCCGATACTATTAGTGGTTTTCTGCTTCACAATTGTTTGTCTTCATCATCTTCCATTCTAGTTACTGTCCTTTCTCTCTTCTTTCATGCTACATTTTTTTTTTCTTCCTCCCTGAAGTCGAATCCTGGCGTCATCCAAATTTTATAGCGTTTCTATACACCAAGCTCCTGGTATAATATTGAATTATCATTCTTACATTCTTATCACTGCCTCTTTAACAGCTGTTTCTATTATGGGATTGAGTTAGGGCATATATCCCAAATCAATGAATTCATATACTCGTTTACATTTTGGGTTTTCTCATGTAAACCCTTTTTAAGAAGTTCTGTATGACACAATGTTCGCAACCAAAGAAAATTTCCAGATTATGCTACATATAAAGCAAAACCTCTGAAAAGACACTACATAGTTAAATAAGACCAAAATAAAAGTATATACAATACTTGTAGAAACACGCGTGGTTCTATGACGCAGTTTAGAGTGTAGGTGCTTTAAACTTTAAAAATCTAATTAAAAGGTTAAAATTATTAAATTGAAAAAATATGTAGAAATACTTAAATTAAAAAAAGTATTATTTAATAGAATCTAAGGATCTTCACACAACATCCACACTATTAAATTGCAAGATGGTACTATTCTCCAAAATATCGAACATAAAATTTACTCTGAACTTACAAGAAGTCTATAACCCAGAAGAAGAAATAATCCACAATAAATTAAGCTTTTGGCGAAAAGACTTGAAGAAAGGCCAATTTTCAGACATTACAAAAAAAAAAAAAAACAAAAAAAAAAACCCAGCAAAATTAAAAAGCAATACATGCTGATAAAAGATAAATGACACTATTCAAAATTATATAACACTGGCGGCTTATGACATAAAAAGTTGCTGCAGTCCTATCCCCACACAAGGAGTTTAATTTGAAATTAATGTTGAGTGTCTACTACACAGTTTAAGATAAAATATATTTATGTACACAATTATATTTGCCCACTGTTTTAGACAACTTATAACGCAACAGAAGGGTTCATTTTTTTGGTTTATTTACGGATGCTGTTTAATATCTCAGATAATCAACGTCCCAATCAATTAAGTTCATGAAAAGGCCGATAAATTTTGCTCAGAGGCCTCTTCTTTCAGTTTGAGGTTATTTTACGTGCCGTAAATCTACGTCAAGGGACCCATACTTCCCTTCCGAAGGAAACCATCCTTAGAATTTTTACACCCGAAAAAACCCATCGATCCTGGCCGGGATTGAACCCACGATCTTGGGTCTACGAGGCATATATGGTTACCACTAGACTACTAACAGAAGGTTGACAAGTAAAAACGACTATATTTCAACTTAAACCCAATATATCAGAAGTATTACAGCAGGCATATAACAAGAACTGGAATTTTTTAAAAAAAAGTATTTGGCGTGCTTACACAGGTTCAATCAATGTACGTTCTTTATAAAGTGCAATAATACACCTATATACCGGAATGGCGCATGGAAACAAGCTGTAAACAGTAATGCCATACTAATCGCTTCAATATAGCCGGAGCTAAATGCAATTAAAGTAATACGTTAACAATCCAAAAAGTTGTGTTTTTGTACAGACAATAAAACAAATACTTAAATAACTATGCCAGTAATTGTAAGATTTAAAAATTGTTTTACCTAATCGAAGTTTTAAAACAATTATATTTAGCGTGCAGACAAGCCGGCTAGCGCATGTTTCTGAGTTGCTATGGAAGTGGGGCAGCCAAACAACGATTCGCATTTCTCCCCACCTTAGATGCTGTCCAATTTTTCAGTTTCGTCTATGTTTGCTATCTCGGAGTATAAAGCAAGCGCCTACTTTTGACATTGAAACCACCATGAAATAGGTTGCAACTTCAGTCAAAATCGCTCTGAAGTGATTGGGCTGTACCACAGGAGTAGATGTAAGAATTATATCGAAGTAGCGCGCTGACATTAATAAATTCATATGTCAGGACTCAGAGGTTTAATTGTAAGATAAAAACGGAAAACCATTAAGTAAACTACGTATTTACTGGATAAAAGAGTGATCTAATCGGACTGTATCTGCTGAAACTGAAAAGCCAGCCCTATTTATTGCACAAAAAATATTCTTATTAAATGTTTTAAAGAGTATCATTAAAGTTGAGAAATATATTCTTTTTTTTCTTTTATGTACTGTAATATTTATAACATTAATAAAAGTTTTAACTTTTTCATATCAATAATATATTTACTATTGTTGAACGCGTCATTTGCAGCCTTGAATTACATTTAGCTTTTCCACGCTTTGTTCTTTTGTAAACTATCCCCTCTTTTAAATTGCAATATTTTAAGCAGATATTGCCTTACCACGAAAAACGTGTACTTATTGCTAAATGCAACGCCAGTGACAAATCTCCGAAAAGAAGAGTATAAAATAAAATATTTATTCAATTTTAAAACAAGAAAGTGATCAGTTCCAATCTTGTAATTATAAAATCACAATGTTTTAATAGAAAATGCAATCATTATTAAAATTTACACTTTATGTAAGAGGGCGATATTCAGAAAATATCCCGTTTTGTATTAACTAAACCAAATGCGTAGAATCCCCGCCTGATACAAAACAAAGGAGAGAAAAAGTGAGACGACTATACTTAAAAAAATAAAAACAATGCATTTATTAGGCGTCAGGCTTTTTAATCACCACCTGCCGCTTTATTCAATTTCGTTTCTGCACGTCCTAGAGTTTGGTTCAGATCTAATCTTCCGAACTGTATGCACAACTAAACACACATTTAACTGCCATTCATTATTTCAGGTTGAGGGAAAACTTCGGAAAACTATTTATCTGGGCAACTTATTCGGTCGGGAATAGAACCTGGACACCTCATTCCTAGCTGGCAGGCAGAGATACTCCAATGGTAAGTAGCTGAACCTGAATATTATTTTTTTTTCAATTTATTTATTAGTTAATTTACAATTATATCACTTAGCAATTATTGTGCAAAAGTTTGTAATTTTATACACGATTTCATGAGTTTGATTGAACAGAGGATGGCCCACTACAACACTAGACTTCTGGGTTTCTTAAGATGTCGAGACTGTGGCCATTGAACAAAATTAAAATAATTAAAAAAGTGCATTAAATGAGTTATCTCATGTTACTAATAAAACTTCCTCTTTACACGATTCCAAAAGAGTAAGACGATGGTCAACTAAATGCAGATGCTGTGTTTCTTGCTATTCAGACGACAATAGGAACAATATACTCTTCGAATCAACTTGCAAGGGTTGATAGGTACACTAAACAATATACCAGCAGTAGCAGCCCGTAAGGCAGAAGGTTCCATTTCCCAGTACCCTTGCCTGAGGGCTACTTTTAGAATATATATTTTATAGGATGTTTTGTTCCCTTGCATTGTGAATTATCAGTTCGAAATTGTTAAAAATTAAATGAATCAAAGAACAACACAAATAGAATAATAAACAAAAAGTTATATATCCCGCCACTGAGACACAACACAGACATACGACTTCCAACTTCAGCGAATCACAGAAGCGCCAATAATGTTGCGCAATATCATATTTCCATGTTGAACGTGAAAACTTTTATTTACTTGTTTTATTTAAGGATCTTTTTAACATCTCAGATCATCAGCGTCCCATTCAATTCAGGCCATGAAACTATCGATAAATTTTGCTCAGAAGCCTCTTCCTTCAGGCTTGAGGTTCTTATACATGCCATAAATTTACGACATGGGACCCCCGCTCTTTATTTCCCTTCCGAAGGAAGTCATACTTAAGATTTTTATGCTCGAAAATATCCATCTATCCTGCCGCGATTGGTCTACGTGGTTAAGTATAGTTACCACTAGACCACCAGGACCGACTTGAACGTATAAAGTGAAACAGATATCTAAACAGAGAATATGAAAGAGCATACGCGTCCTGACTCTAGTGCTCTCCCTTTGGCATAACGCATCCTAATTCGTGTAGTGTTAACATTGTTATACTCTACCATTTTGTTAACAAAGAAATGCTAACTCACACAACACATTACATACAAAGAAAGTCTCACAACTGACAATAACTGAACAAAGCAGGATCTGTAATTTAGGCTGCCATGCCGGAAGATAATGAAGCGAGGAAAAAACATTGTTATTGTTATGCCGTATAACTTTCCAAGTTTAACTAAGGCGTGGTAGTGACCTTACCGACAGAGGCTCTTGGGCTGCAGTCAAGCATCCTTTCACGAACACCAGCGGAGAAAACCGAGCCCAATTCCAAAAGAAGTGGTGTGACTTCAACACAGTCTTAACACAGATAAACAAGCAACCGTTAGCCAAAAAATAAATAAATAAACCAAAATTTGTAAGAGGCATGTTAATAGTTAATCACCAAAATGAAACTTTGTAGGAACCATGTTAATAGTTAATCACATTCAGTACACAGAGAAATGAAATGGGAAACTGTAATGTAAAAATGTTAAGACGCAAAGGAAACAATAATGGCACGCACTTTTAACACTAAGTTTTCATGAATTCCGAACTGTATAAATGAGACATTTCTTAATTTGAGCTGGCGCTAATGTTTTTGTTTGTTTGTTTACTTTTTGTAGCAAAGAGTCTTCTCTTTGGTTATAAAATCCTCTTTTGGGACATTTCGTTACGTTTGGGCATAGATGCCTGTTCACTGGCTAAGTTGCCTTTAAGGATGCCGTTTGTTTTTTTTCGTAACTTCATATTCTCTTGTTGTGGAAATTTCCTTAATGTCAATCAACAACTCGCAAGTTAGTTTTTCTTTTTGTTGTAATAGAGGCGCAGAACTTTTTGTTTGCATACATTTCAAAATGATAGACGTACGATTGCTTTCTTTTTAGAAAAGGGGCGATAACATTTAACTTTTTCACACTAATACTTTCCAACTCATGGGAATCCCGCAGTCGGCTTTAACAAAGCAATAACGCAGCTGTCTTTTTAAAAGAGGCTCAACCATTCAAAACTCCATACGTTCGGTTTTCTCCGCTACCGTTCGTCAAAGGAGGCGTGACTGCAGCCCAAGAGCCTCTATCTGTAAAATGGTCTCTAACTTAGGCTGTCATGCCATGTCGTTTTAAGGAGCCAGGGACTCCCGAGTCTTTTGCGCTATCATAAATTAATTTCAATTCATTCATTCCTACAGACTACGCGATTAGACAATGCAGCCAAAGCGACAATAAATTAACAGCTTTTAAAAAAATGTATTGAGAACGATTACCGAATTGCTCTTTTCGTTGCCACATATGATTTCGCTTATCACCTGTTACAAGTTTTTGACTTTTTCATGAATGAAATTAAGAAATTTATCAAGCAGGGCAGAGCTACGTATTACTAAGAATCTGTGGCTCCATTCATTCTCTACATGCTTTCATGTATTTTAATCTCTGATTTAAAATAAAAGAAAGGTTATATCGGATCTGTTTTGCTTGCTCCGCACGTGAACCGGGCAGGCGATCGGGAGCATACAGCACAACTGAACACATCCAGCCTGCCGCGCCATCGACAACATACTGAAGATGTGCTTACCTATTTCTCCTTCCAGAGTAAGGCACGGATCCAGCAACCTTGTAGGCATTAAATTTTATCAAATTTTAGCAGAATGTGCTAATATACGACTGACTTCCCCATCCCCCTTGACGCAAGAGATTTTCCCGTTGGTTGTTCTAATCGAGTATCGATATAATCCAGTTTTTTCCCTATTAACACAGCACACCTATATCTTATTTTCTTCTCCAACAGTGAACCTATTGTTTCAATTTATTTATATATTTAGTAAGTGTTAAGTGTTAAGATCATTCTACTAGGATGAAAAAACAGCAAAAATACAGAGTACAATATACTCGTAATATATAAAACACATAAAGCCAAATTAAATATACTTAATATAAAATGCATATAAATATTACACGATTTTAATATAGTTAGAAAGTTGATAAAGAAAATATTTGAATTCCACTTGTTGTTCAATAATGTTTCTTGAGTGCAAGGGGGTATGGAGGAGAAGGAGAAGAAGAAAAGGAGGGAGAAGAAAAAGGAAGAAGAATAAAAAGAAAAAGAAGCGAGAGACTAACTGTTGTGATTCCTAAAGTTGAGATGATAATTTAAAATGCGTTTAAATTGGTTTATTGTCCGACTATCTCTGACTCCAGGAGGAAGGGAGTTCCAGTTTCTGGGAACTGACACGCTGAATGAGTGTGTTTGGAGACGAGGAATAGACAGTAAACTCATATTCCGGGTTCGAGTTAGGGACAGGTATACGAAATGAGAGGCGATATACTGAGGGGTGGGAGGTACGGAGCATTTTGAACAGAAGCGTAAGGGAATGGAAAGTCCTACGCTCTTTTAAAAGTAGTCATGACAGTTGATTGCGTAGGGGAGTCACATGATCAAATTTACGAGTGTTGAAGACGAAACGAACACGGGCATTATGAAAGCGTTGTAAATAGTCGATCTGTCCAGTATTCAAATCAGAGTACAAGAAATCACAATAATCAAAGTGTGGTGTAACAAACACTTAAATGAGATTCTTTCTGGGGGTTGAGAGAGGTCTTTTCCTACATGTTTTAATGTGTGAATCAATTGCATGTAAGGGTTACCTGCCTGCCATTCTAGATCGGAGTCTAACACCTCAGTTTAAAGCACTATTTTACGAACTATAGATCTGTCAGGTGGAGTAAATACCTGAAACTCGCTCTTGAAATTCTACACGACTCTAAGTAACTGATCCATTTCTTACAATTGAAGACGCGTTTTTTGTCTTAAATCTCTAAACAAAGAAATGAAACACAATAACAGATAACTCCTTACTGTTTCGAACCTAAATACCCTCGATAATTGCTGGTGTGTGTAGTTGTCAGCTTCGAAACCAGTCCATGTGAGGGGAAAAACAAAATGAAGACCAGATACAAAATTAATCTATATGCTTTGGAAGAACCAAAACTAGCCATAGGTTGCGTCAATCTCTCGATGCCTGAAAGGTGAACTTGTACTGAAGTGCCTGAAATGTGTGGAGAACAAAAGCGGGCAGTTTTAGCAACTCAAATAACATTTTTCAAGTGTCCCATTCCATATTGTTAAACAAAATATTAATGTTCAGTACATTATCACCGTAATCGGCAACTATTCCCTCGCAGCTATCAGCCCGCAGTTCAAATCTCAGTTGTATTTTGGACACCCTGGTCAACAACAGCAATAAAGAGGACGAAGCTAGTAGTCTATTTCGTCTTCAATCACAACCCAGTCTTTCTTCCTCTTTCCCCACGTCCTGGGAGTCTTTATGCGCTTGGATGACGTTCAGCTGTTATTTTCTTCAAATAGGTACCTACAGTCCATTTTCATGTTGTATTGTTATTTATATTTTAAACAAATGTTGCGTGTACTATGTACTACCATATACTTTACTGACGACACCATAAATGTCTCTAATCTTGTTGATCAGAATTGATATGCAAATGCACATTTTTAGTAAATCCTTTTTTATTGGAAGTTATAAGTTTCAACTCACAAATCCTAAACACAAGTTCATTTTGCGCATTTGTGCTGTTTTCGTATATTGCTATTTATGTGAATGTCTTGGCATATTCCTGTTGTCTGCTTTCAAAAATACAGGTATAGAAGGCATTGTATTAGGAAAATACATGCCTTTATGCTGCTGATGCTATTCCCAATGTTTTATTTTATATTTCGAGACTCCACTTCTGCTAATTTTGGGACTGGTTTTGTTGGCCAGCATTCAAGATATGTGCAATTTTTATCTGTAAAAACTGAATCTTTTTACTCGTAGTTTAAATTTTGCACTAAACCAGTAAATCCAGATTTGTGCTCAATGTTGCAGTTCTGGAAGGAGGAAATTGATCAGAAGAGTTCTGAATAAAGTTTGTATGCATAAACATACATTTTCTAGATTCAACTGTCTACACATCTTCGCATACTGTTGTGAAACAGGCAGGGAACAGGTTCAGAGAGCAACGTTCAAAGAGGTGAGAAAGAGGTGAACTCCGCCAACCGCGGTACACCAGGTAGCCGAAAACTGCAATACAGTATGGGCGGACAAGATTTATATCTAAAACTCTGTGTGGTTAGATTTATTAACTTTTAGTTTGTTCTTTCTCAAGGGGTAGCTTAGGCTACAATAATTGGATCACTCTTCCCCCCCCCCATCATTTCAGATGCTTAAGAATACATGACTGAAACGCCATTAATTGTTAAAAGTTTATCTTTACGTAATTTATTTTTCAGTAGAGATGGGGTATGTTAAAAGAAGCGAATGAAGTATGTAAAAAGGGTGTTTTTTATTGTACTGAAATGCACTTTTCTGTTAATATACACTACAATACTACTTAAAATCCCCGTTTAAATTTTAAAATTCAACTATGGTTTGTGCGACATTAAAGAAAATGTTAAATCGATTTCACAGAGAAATGAAGAATATTTAACTTTTATTCTTAATATCTTAAACATATAAGTTAGATGAATTAAAAGTTACACCTTTTACTAACCAAAAATCAAGGAAGCAAAAAATAGCCCTTAAACGGGCAGGACTGTAAAAATATTGATTCTATGGGGCAGTCATCAAATGGGAGTTTCGTAAAGGATACAGCCGACGTGTACAGGAGGTTGAAAATGCTAATGACACTTGTGAAAAAAATTCTGAAATCTGATTTGAGCATATAAATACAGTGAAATGCATATTTCTAACTACTCGCGCGTCAACCTTGTAAGTAAGATGAAAGAAAATAAAAGGCATCCCCTACGACATTGTGTACCATCAAAAGAGGATATTCTGCATTTCACGCCCCAAAAAGAAGTTTAAGACAGACGTTTCAAAGTCTGAAATGCAAATTGGTTTTTTTTTCTTTTGCATTACGGATGAAAATAGACTATTTAGTTGAAACTAAGGAATACTACGAATAAATAAAGAGTAATCGAGAAGTCGCTCCGCACCATTGTGTAGCCGAGATTTGACTAGGGAAGCGAATTCGAGTGGCAGCAGTGACCGCGCTCCGGGCGTATAATTGTGTTCACTTAACCACCAAGGAAAATAAACACTCCACAGTCCAAACCTTAGCAACGGTGGGCGGATTACCTACTAAAAACCGGTTTCGAAGGAAGGGAGAGATGCCAATAATGTAGGAATAGCAACTATTCCCTGTGCGGTGCGCATCACCCAGTGCGGAGGAACTTGTCGATGACACATTATAACAGTAGACTTCGGGGGCATTGGTGGTCATTGGATGCAAAAAACGACGTATTTCCACATACAAGTGTTCTAAACATAGGAACGCTTAAGCTTAGGTTATACCATCAAGTAAGGTATACCCAAAATAGGGTATGAACCACCACCCGAGAGATAAAAAAGAATTGATGAATGACAGACTTAAGTGGAGAAGATGGTTTATAGATTGTGACCTATTTTACTCCTCTCATTTATTGTCTACAGTCCAATACCAACATAACTTCATTCCACTTTATTTTGGGTTTACTGCTTAGAAATTTCCATGCCCGGTATTCACCATGGCTAACATTTTAAAGATATTTCAAAGAAAAACAATTTCTTATGCTTTCCTCATGCACCATACTTAAGCTTTAAGAATTGCTTTTTATTGGGTTATACAAAGGAAAATATTTATGAGCCATTCATCAGCTGCAGAAAATTGTGAACAACTTCATTCAATAATGCTTAAATCATTACGTTATCATTGTTGTGATAGTTTTGAAAACGTTTTCTTCACTTATAAATGTTAAGTGATGAAACAATAAAAAATATTTAATTTCAATGTTATTTTTAAAACGTCCATATTTTATTGGATCTCAGGGAGGACGGTCCTGGCGGGATTCGAACCGCAGACCTCCCGCTCACGAGTCCGTGCCTTAACGACCTCGGCCACCCGTGGCGGTTTTTCTGTATTCATATATGCAGCATCTAACTGGTTATTTTGAATTATATTATATTTTATTATATATATATATTATATATATATAAAATCTCCATATCCATTAGAGAACAATTCGATTGCCAGAACAGCTGATTTATAAAAATTGCACGATAGGCTTATAATAATTTAGGATTATAAACAAAAAAAAAACCGCTTTGCATCATTAATATATTTGAAAAGCGAAATTAAACCAAATGTTAATGTTGAATTACAATTAGTTGTAATCTGTCGTGCCGGAAGTAAAAAGTAGGGCGAAACTACGGCATGTCGATAGTCTATAATGCTACTTTGGGGCTGAGTTTCTAACTTTACCAATAAAGATCTCATAGAAACGAAGTATCATTGAGCTGCTAGAGAGAATACAGCTTAGAAAAGGGCAATACACATTTTCTTAAATACACTTCTGGCCATCAAAATTGCAACGCCCATAAGAGACGCGTTAAACCAAACCCACATTTCTCAGAAGGAACTGTTGAAAACACGATAGCAATATCAGCAGATGCCTGAATTTCATCTAAAAAGAACTGTGACCTATCGAGAGTGCGGGAAGTCATTCCGAAAAATCAATATTCGTGTTGGACAAAATACGAAAACAATATGACGAGGTAGGACGAACACACAGATGTGAAGGAATTTTTCTTTCGCATCCCTTAATCGCCATTTTTAAGTTTTGAGCATCAACGTTCAGAGTTATTGTTATCCTATTTTCCCGTAAACAACGTGGATAAGACCATTTATATTTCAGAATTACAATTGTAGCCAGCAAATGCAAAGACTTTGCGACACTTCATCGTTGGTAGAATGCAAGGGTCATTCAAGGTTGAATGATACTGTAATTTTTATCCAGGAAATATACATAGAATCACTAAACTATATCTGTTTTCAAAATATTCCCCGCTGAACATCCAGACACCATTGCCATTGTTTTGTAATTTACCTGATGTCTTTGGTGTAGAAAGAAGTGGGTTGGTATCGTAACCACTGCAGGACAGCAGTTCATTTGTTACCAACTCCCCCCCTTCAGTGAACTGTCGACACCATCCGCACACTCTTGCCCGTGATAGTGTTTGTTCACCATACTATACCTGCAGTCTACCCCAAATTTCAGCAGCTCTCACCCTCTTCTTCCCAAGAAATTTCATTATACACCGGTGTTTCAGAGCAACAGATACACTACTTATCGCCATCTTTGTTTACACTACTGCGCATGGGCTGAATGCCATCGTAAAGGCTCGTGTTTACTCGCAAGGAATCGAGGTCTGTCCAGTAGTTGTGCAAAGCTACATTTATTCATTAACCTGGTGACTGTATTTGATATTGAGTACAGTTCATATCATAAGGATAGTTCCATTCTGTTAGAAGACATTGCTATTCATACAACTATAGTACTTTGCTGTAAACATGGTGTAAATTTGACGTCCGGAAATTTGAAATGTTAATATATAATTTTTTTAAGTTATCCCTAGACAAGAAAGCAAGCAAATTCCTACAGAATCACTACAATAAAAACGATTAGGAAAAGTACAAAACTATGGCCTTCTGTTTCACTTAAAATGAATTCAAAATTACCTCGGTTTTCGTGTATTCAGTAAAAAAGATGTCGCGAAATCAGCGGCAATTATTAACTTAAAATATTATTTATTAATTATTAAACTATTAATGTTTGCCTTTCCTGAAAAGTCTGGCAAAAGTCTGGTAAATACAGGTCGTTTTTTAGACAGTATATTTTAGAGGTTTCTTTCCTTCTATGTTGTTATCTTTATTTCCGCGCTGTTTAAAAAGACAGACCTAGTCATAATACAATAGAAGTCAAGAGATATCAATTGCGTTTTTTGTTGCTGTTCTCGCCGCAGAAGTTTTGGAAGTTTTTATTTTTAACTGCTTTATAAATGCAGTTTGCTATCTACTCGGAGCAGTTCATAATTACATTAAACTCGGTTGCCTTCACGTAGTTCTTCTCCACTACCGTTCGTTTGTTTATCTTTGTGAGATAACGGGAATAGTTGCGTGTAATGTCAGTTGAAACACTGCTCTTTCTAAACCACATTACCATTTTCATGTGAAAAAGTAAAATGATATTTTATTCTTTAGTAGGCAAAGGCTTATTACACTCTAGGCTTGTTTAGTTGAGATACACATATAAATTAAATCTAAGAGTATTTCTTCTGTCAAACATAAGACTTTAGTCATGTATTTAAAGTTATAAAAAATATACAGATATTTTTTTAGTTGCTTGTTACGGTTTCCTACCTTCCAGTTTAGAATTTTATCCTGCAAATTTACACTTGATAGTTCATCTAGTCATTTACTCACCGAGGCAAATTTAAAGTTACATATAAAATTGCATGTTATAGAAAGTACCTCTTAATCAGAGCGTTTAAAAAAACTTCAATAAGAAACAGCGAAATAGATTATGAATGTTAATACACTTTTTAATCTTTAAAACAAAAAATTAAACTTTTCGATGATCAGTCCAAATTTCATCTTTTACGAATAGAAATTCTGAGGTGAAAATACATAAAAACAAATCGATTTAAAAATTGTAAAATATATTTTTGGTTACTTTTTCTCTCTCTCTGAGCTTGTAGACATACCACAATTTAAGGAAGCTGTTGAACGCTCATTTAAAATACCTTGGATTGTGAAAGCAACCAATCTCAGGGTACGATATGAAACGGTCACCCTTTAGATATTTTTCGTTTTGTTATATTTACTGTGGTTGCAAGCTTTATCCGACCGGGATTCGAACCCACAACCTCCGAATTACCACTAGACAAAGGAGGCGATCTTAACCTTCAGATGTTTGACTGCCGAGAGAAACCTGTACAAAATGCAAATGTGATGATGGGCATTGTATTTAACAGCATAACACCAGAGCTTAACAATGTCAAATATTTGAGTTTTATCAAATTATCACTCAGTCGTAATGTCCGAAGGTATGCTACATTATTGGTGTGGTTTCATGTTCGAACAATTCCATTAGCAAATCTCTGGAGACAAATACTCGTTATAAAGGCCTCCAGAGAAACATGACTCCATAAGGTCATCAACCACAAATACACATAACTGACCATGGTTTCTACAACACCGTCCCAATACGGCATATGAGCTGCTTTTTTGTTTGTTTTTACTACTGGGGCATCACAGGCGGCAACATTGATGATACATCAGATGAAATGATAAATTGAGATTTTTTTTTAAAGGAAGGAAGAGTCCCAGGCCTAAGTTTAAGGTTCCTTTCCGGCATTTCCATTTACGAGGATGGGAATCGAACTCCAGAGCTCCCGCGCACGAGTTCGCGCCTTAACCTCGGCCACCATGGCGGTATATATCAGCTGCGATACACCACAATCCCAAAGAGAAATAAAAGGTAGATTAGAAATAGCTGTTACTTTTTTTTTATTTTTCTAAAATAATAATTCACATTTTGGTTCTGTTGTGGCGTAGAACTGGACCTTAACTTATATATTTTGCAATTTCTGTATAGTAAATGTTATAAATAAAATATTTCCAAGAATTTCAGTATATTTTGAGTTCACAGGGTATAAATAGGGCTGAATAAAGCAAAACTGTATATAAACTTTTTTGCAGTTCGAATAGAATCCAGTTTTATGCAGAAACTGCCCTTGACCAAACTAACGCTTCTGAGAGGCTACAGAAACCCCAGATGAAATATGGGGAGGAAAGTGACACATTTGCTCACAATAGCTTGATAATACTGTGTTACCGAGAGGCGTCTTAATGTGATTATGTGACACTCCCAGCTGGCAGCAGAGCGAGTCACAACATTCATTTACACTACCTTTGAATTTCCCATGCCTGATTTACCCGAGCGTTAATCACCTGACACTGCAAGTTGTACGCAGCCGCGAGAAAACTTGCAGACAGTATCAGCTTCCTGGTTCAAAAACTTCCTTATAACAAAGCGTGTGCTGTGCAGGAATCTTCCAGAGAAAGAAGTTGTTTTGTTTATCGTATTCCACAGTTAACAACGCTCTCACGTACAATTCTGCTTAAATCTTCACAACGTGAGCATTTAGGATTTTAATTGCACCAATTTATACATAATATTGATGTAGAATAACTATCTTATGCAAAAATACACTTTTTTCTTGAATATAAGCATTTTAGGGACCGCTTTACAAAACACAATGTTGTCTACATTTCGGTCAACAATAAGGTAAGCAAAGGATATATACTTTTACTCTTACATTTCAACAAGCTGTTTAAAATAAAGTTAATTTAAACAAAAATATGCCAAAGCCGAAGTTTAAAACCAATGTTGATTAAATTTTAAATTTCACTTTCTCACCCCCAGCTATCCTCAATTTGAAATTCAAAGGAAATCCCTACCTTCTGATGTTTAACTTTTAAAGATAATGCAATTGTTATAATATTATTTTGCTTTCATTGTTGCCCGGCAACCTGCATTATTGATGTTTGATTTAGGATAGAATAATTGGTAAAATTACAATTATTAACATTGCAGTAATACAGCCTGTTTCCAAATTCCTGAATAATTCACTCACATTTTGTTGTATTTTTTGGATTATGCGCCATTTTGAAACAAATAATTAGCAAAGAATAACTAATTCTATTAAAGCTAAGTACTTTTTGTAGTATTATTCTGTCCAAATTCAAACAACAATAACAATCAAACAACTACAGTCAAGGTTACTAGGTAACGATAAAAAACAAAACATGACAATGTTCGCTTTAAATGTTAAGTATCAAAAGATATGTGCATTATTTAAAATTTCAAAGTAGAGGTGGCTGTGAGGGGAGAAAACTAAAATATAATGAATAATTAAATTGAGGTATATTTTTAAGAAACGAATGTTAAATAAATAGGTAGTTAGTCATGCTGGAAAATTTTGAAATGAAAGCCATATATACGTAACGTTGGCTTAGCTCTTTCATATTTAATTCGCTTCCATGGATTTCGCAGCATTTAATCTCAGAGGCTAAATTTGGAACCAATTAAGACAAAATATCTTACAGGAAGACATGAGTTTGTTGATTATTTAAATTGAAATTAGTTTTCTTAAATATGCGGCGTGTGTTTGTAAAATTTATCCTTATTTTTATATTTCACCATTTCTGGTAATTCAGTTGATGATCTGCATATTTTGGAAACTAATATAGAACCCAGTAAATGCAAATATGTATAATAAAATTATAATATATGCATATCGGGTTAGTACTAGTAGATTAAATTTTCTAGTTATGGGATGTTCAATGTGAATTTAATATATTATGTACGTATTTAATAAACAAAATAATGAATACTACTTTAATAAACTATTACTTACTGTAATTTACAATAAATATAAAAGGTTATTTGAACCAATGATTTATCGACACTTCTCCTTAATTAACATTTACACTGATTCTGTACAGCTTTACTGGGTTTGCAAGAAGCTTTCTGCCATTACCTAAATCAGGATTTTAAAATATTTGACCACTGAAATGAAAACTATTCTTAAATATCCGACGTGATACATTGTTCTGGGCTAGATATCAAATTCTAAAAATATAAACCAAAAATCATGATTCCCACATCCATAGATCTACAGACTTATAAATTGAGACGGTTACCTTTTTGATCACCCGATGTTTTATTCGTAGGAAACAACTAAATAACTCACTAAACATGTAAATTTTTCTTTATAAAGGTTTCACGAAAAGATTCCAATGCCTATTTTATTGTGATATTGTTATATTATGTAATCCGTTAATGCTTTTCTCCTTCCCTTCCCTTGTTATGGCGCCGATTTTTTCTCGAAATTTCTTGCAAAGTGTCTAATACCTAATTGGTTAAAACATAGTGGGGTGTTCATTGTTCATTGGTTAGAACACGTGGCGATATTTTTTCGACCGATAGCTTTCCCAGCTGGCTCCGCTGACATCAGAAAATTGGTCATTAGCTTTCCTTGGATAAATATCTTTTCGGCTCCTAGTTAAAGAACCGAGCAATCGGTCCCTAGTTTTGTGACATCATAGATGGTGCCTCTCCCATTTTTTTTGTACGGTAGAAATAAACTTCTTTAATTGAGCAAGTAACCAGACATTTTTGTGTTAGCTTGGTTTTAAGGAATTCTCATTATGGTAGTCCATGGAATTACTTTGACTATTTCACTTATGTGATGCCATCATAAAATCGACCAATGAAATGAAACAAAATTTTGAATTTTGACCAATCAGAGGCCGATATCGCAGTGAAATTATCGAAAAGTTATACCAAATCCCTTTACCGCGCAAAGTGCACTTGTCTTCTGGTCAGTGTAGCCAACTGTACATCGCACACTATAATTCCTGCACGCAAATTGTACATTTACCCAAATTAATGTGCATTCACTGAAACAATTATTTTTGGATATTCAGTCAAACAGTCTGAAACCTTTTGTAAATTATGTAACGAGAATACTTTAAGTAACCATAAATTGTAATAAGCAGCTGTTCAGAATGGTAAAATGTTTTATCTGATTTGTTTTTCTCAGTTGATATTAGTAAATCTAAAGGTAACGACTGTAATAGTCGACTTTCGTCTATTTCATTCTCACGATTTCTGAATAGGTAGCTAGCTATTCATAAATAAGTATATTTTATACACATGTTAATAATCTGTGCGCACATTTCAAATATACGTTACTCTTATTCTTATTATATATACGAAATAACCCACACTTATTTGGCTCTTCTCTATTGGCATTACTGATAATCGACATTCGTTTGTTGCAAGATGGCTTTGAAAAGGTTTAAGTAAAAAGTATTCATAATACAAATGTACAATTTTTACAATAATGTAAGCCAAGTTTACGGGAATTATATTTAATTTATTTTACTCGTGAAATAGTCCTAATAAATATCACTCCAGAGTCTGAGCTTTCCCTATTGTGATAATTCTTACCATAAGTTATAGTTAAATCAGATCATTATAAAGCAAATACTTGCGAAATTGACTTCTGTTGACACAAAAGTTACAACTGTGTTATTTGTGTTGTAAAAAGTGGGCGAAATAGAAAGTTCGTTGCCTCACTTAAGAGCTCTGCCAAGGAATACTTCGGTAGAGACGGGCGGAGTCGTTTAAACCCACGCAAGAATCAGCGGGTAATTCTGGTAGGTTGGCGGTTAAGATGTTGAAGTCTTGATCAATATAGGCGGGGCTCAGTTATCAGGGACCTTCAGTAATGGAGGTCAATAAATTTTAGTATGTACCAGTGTCAGTTTACAACACTAATAGGCGTCTTTAATGATAATAGAGCAAGTCCCCTAATTGATGCCTCTCTCACAGACGCCTCGCATTATCCGTCTTTTGTTTTCTTATCTAGATTTAGCCAATTTTAAGCAACCCGTAAGTACCATGTCACCAGACGAATGATTATTTTCGGTTTCTCTAGGAAGTTGCAGTTTTGAAAACTCCTCCCCTCTCCCAATTTCAACGTTTAACTCCGTATATCTGTTTCTCAGCGCATATTACCACCTGAAACACCACCGTTCGTCACGATTGTAACCCAACAGAGTTTGCCTCGTGTTTTATTACAGACTGATTGTTGTTACATTATCAAGTTGAATAAAATATTTTAATAAATATATTACGTAGTTATAATGAAACAGTATATCAATAAAAACACAGTAATTTCAATATGAACATTTGAAGTAGCAATGTTCTCACGCAGACACTCAGTTTCGCTGCTGAATGGCAGTCTAGTGAAGTTTTGTGTGAATTTGTGGTAATTGAATGTAAATAAAATTAATGCTATATAAAGCGTACATTTGAAGCCTTTTTTTGCAAGGTATTTTAAATTTAAATAAAAAAAATTAGGTGGACCAACTCCAAGTATTAATTTGAGTTAAATTGAGATTTCAAGATATAGTAAGTGTACAATCCTTTCTGTAGAGACAGACCTCATGCTGTAGATTCTGGACTTTAATCAAAGGGGCACCGATAAGTTTGTCATGAAAATCAACAGAATTTTTATTAGGTAAATTACTAAGATATTTTATTATATTACTCTTCTCTTTCTGTCTTACTATTATGTATATTCTGCCATTCATGTATGAAGTTATTTCTAGTTTTCCTAGATTCTACCATGTATTCCATTTATACCCGGGTCATACATGTATAGTTCTCTTGCATTCGGTGACTTCCGTATTATTCCGGTAGCGCACTAGGGCACTTGACCCGCTCAAGGCTATCTTTATAAACTGTGTTATGCTGTGTCAGTTGCTGCCTTCTGTTAGAACTGTAAAGACTAGGAGTTTGTTCATTGTGCATCTCAAACGTGAAGGTTTATTCAAGAAATCTGTGTTGCGTGTGAATTACATTAGATTATTCTTATTAGTCCACTGAAATACCTAACGAAAAATTTACGGTTGAACATAAAATGTTTATTAGCGATACTTAGGTAAAAACAAAATCTTGTAGACAGGTGTGTAGAAAATTTCAGGAGAAATTTCTGGTATTCCAATTCTAGGTAGAGAAATTGTTGGATATCTGGTTAATAAGTTTAGGACAACAGGATTGCTAAACGTTAAACCCAAGAAGCAAAAAAAGAAATGTTCTGACGGAGGAAAAAAAAATGATGAAATTGTTGCATAATTCGAACACTCTTCAAAGAACTCTATAAGACGTGTTGCACAACAAGTGGGTGTTTGAAAAACCTTCGTTCATAGATATACTAAACTTTTAACATTGCAATCCTACAGAGCGACTTTAGTTCATGAATTACAACCTCGTGACGACGAAAAACGAGCAAAATTCTACAACTCCATTTTACAAAATATCATAGACGTTACGGTTGATCCACATTTAATAATTTTCTCACAGAAGGCATGATTTCATTTAAATAGGAACAACCCCCACACCATAAAAGAACTTAAGGACGATATAAGGACAGAAATTCTGAACATTGCGTAAGAACTTTTCAGTGAGAATGGAAATTTCCTGCGAAGATGTCAGGAATGTCTGTATGCAGATGGACACAACTTTCATCATCACTTATAACAGGTTAATAGCCATCATAGTTCATGTCACTATCACTTATGAGCAAGTAAGGTGAGAGTTTTAGAACGAAAAACCCACAATGTAATAGACAGTGCGCGGAGCACGCTACCCGCGGTTCGGCAACGCTCTGTGACCTATGCTGTGGCGCGGGTACTTTGGAATTGCATATTTTTTAATATTGTAAACATATAGCAATATACGCTCGGAGAGGTCATCAGAATTGATGGGGGACTCTACGCATGCGCTAGTTTCTTAAAGATTAGAGGAATCCCATCGACTTCCTCTTTCTTACCCGAGATTTGAAGCAGAACGATCGAATCCAAATTCCCACAGGACCATGTATAGAGAATATTATTTAATAAAATATGTAGATCAGGTATCAATAAACTAACTTTATCATGAAATGATCGGTATAATTTGGTTTATAACGATAATTAGCTTTAAACTACTTCCTTTAATATTTATGAGTTAATTTAGAAAAAGGGTGTAACGAATAAAGGGAGATTTAATTCTGACTAACCCCTAATGTCGCGTCATTAGTTACTAATGAGTTTAGGAACTCGGAGAGTGCTCTTTAATTGAATTAATTTGGTTTTAGGCAAGGGGCAGTTATTTAGTGACGCGACAATATTCAGCTGTAGCAGTAAAGTTGTGTACCCCGAGCTTGTGCTGCCGCGAGCTTCCATTGTTAAATATTCAGAAAAATTAATTCTTGTTACTGGACATTAGCTCCTAGGTTCGATGAACAGATATAAGTGATGTTGAAATTAATGTAAATGTTAACTTATCATTAGAATGCTTACAGAATACACATAGAGAACGCTGTTATTGGAGACAATAAAAATAATAGTACATCATGTCAAAATCTGAAAAACTTTTAGAAACAGGCCTGTTCCTAGTCACAAAATAATTTGTTAGCATTTTTGTTTTCATAAGATTTGGAAACAAAAGTATTAAAAAAAACATTAAGTATTATAAATAATACTTAAATCTATAGGCATTCGTTACTTTTTTCCTCTAACTATGTCACCTACTTCTTGATAAAAAGAAAACACAACACAGAATATGAATTTCTCCAAATGGTTAAACTTACTTATAATTTTGGTCAGACTTATTCGGACTTTACTGCCAGTCATTTGAAATAATTGACGTTACTATTGCGAAACGAGTTTCCACCTGCATAATCAATCGATCCATTTCTGAGAATCTACCATGAAGTGTGGGAGTGAGAGAGGAAAACAGTTCCCCGCCATATGATAAGTCAGTTTGTTTACAAAATGAGGTCCTGTTAGATCTGTGACCATTCGCTAGATTGCATAGTGTCGTACTCCCAAAGCCGACAACTTTAAGGCAAGGGGCGTTGACTACAGTTACGTCATCCAATAAATTCGAATAAATTTGGTTACTCATGTATATGATTCCCACACATTCTATTCCAAATAGGTAGCATAGTGGTAGCCTTACCACTCTGATATGTATTAAAATTATGTAATTTAAAATATTTAGTTCTTTATTGATGCTCATAACCGAGAAAGAGAGAGGAAGAGAGCTGCACGTAAGCATTCCATACGTAAGAAAGGGAAGGTAACTTAGTTTGCAAGAGAATAGAATAGCACAGGGAACCTAACCCGCAAAGCTAACTACAATTTTTTTTTCATCTGCACTGAGGCGTATATGAAATGCTGCAGTAATTTTAGTTTAAATTACTATTTATAATAATTAATTTGAATAGTTGTATATATATATTTTTATTTTGGTTTCTTTATTATAACAAGCAAAGATGCAGGGCTAAACATTTTCCCATTGCAGCTGTTTTAAGGATACGTGTATTTCAGAAACCACATTATTTACAACCAGCATTAAATTGTATTTAGACATGATATGGGTAACACTTCTCGGGATTTCAAGATGCTTTTTTCAATATCTGTCCTTCATGTGTTTAATTACTTCAGCAGTCAATTTGAGAATACGAGCTTCTTTTTCAAGCCTGGTTTTCCATAACCCCATGTGGGCCTTCGGCTTTCCGCGATGACCGCTGCGTCTTCTACCTCCATCAGGTGACATCATTGGTAGATTGCAGTATTGGATTCCGTTCCAGATCTTCCTATCTTAGAAAAATTCCTAAGCAGGTACCGGCAATCGAACCCGGGGCTCCCGGCTAGCAGTCGGCAACGCTAAACACTAGACCAAGGAGGTAGTCGAGAATGCACCCATTATGATAAAATCTCAAACTCCACATCGCATTGAAGTCTTGTCATCTCCGACAACCGATTTTATTCACTTAAATGGCATGAGAAATTGTCTAAAACAGAATATGGTGGATGCTCAAACACTTATCATCGGATAACTGCGAGCAGGACCGAATGACCCCATCCATATAAAATTTCTTTTGTTAACAATAGTGCAAGAATATTTCGTTGAGGAGTGGTTAAGAAAAAATCTCCAGAAATGAAGAAAAAATCTCCATCTGAAACTCTACGAGTAATTAAATCACAAGTACTCGCTCCAATAAACATGTTGCTGTGCACAGTTTCTTAGAGTAAAGTATTAATTATTAAACAAGCTCCTTCTTCATCATTTTGTTGACGGTTTGGAAATTCCGACTAAAGGGGAGAAATGTGCATTAACAACGGCTGAACAAATGGCAACTTGTCACTTTATTTCCCTACACATACAGGTCCAACCTAATCGCATTAATAGAATGGGGAACTGGGAGCAATGTCCATCTAATTACGGAGTGCTGGTAACTCATAGACACGGCATCAGACGTTAATGGTTTGGGGATAAATAAATTATGCCATTATCAGGAAAACAGGCAGCCGCCCAACTGTAGTTAACACAGGCTAGCACGAACTTGAGAACAAAATTTAGAGGTGTATTCAATCACAAAACAAAATGTTGTAGTATATATGTTTATATGAGTCAAGTACATTGTACTTTCCTATATACCTCGTCAGTGTTTATTAGATAGTTTTGTCTCTATCATCTCCTGCTGAGCTCCCAGTGCTATTAGATACTTGATTCACCATATTTGACAAATTTTGATACTTAATTTTTAAATAGAAATCAAGGCATTTAGATGAAATATATTTCATTAAATAAGCATTTAAAAGAAAAAAAAAAACTGTCATTAGCCAATTTCTACAACTTTGTTTCTTACAAAACATAATTGGATTAAAATACTCTGTTTAAATGAACCTCGTATTTAACACATTCTGTGTAAAATAAACAAGAACAGTTCAACTCTTCAACAAAAAAATAAAAACCACTAACAATTGTGAGTTTGTATATAATAGTTTTACCATCTAGCATAAAATTCATTAATTATTATATACCCTTTCTGGGAAAAAGAAATATTATTGAAATTAATTTGCAACTACAATTCAAATTGGTATGCATATGCATTAATAGATTAAAAGTAATTTTATATGGTTATAGCTAGAACCTGAATGCATTTAAAGGTTAGAAAATAATTAATGCAATAACTTAATAAACTTTTACAAAAATGTGGCATAAAATGCACAAACTCTCTTCAATGAAAACATTTAGCTTCAGGCGTAATTTTCTTTAAAACTCAAATATAATATTATTAAATTAAAATGTCAACTGAGTACTTCCTTTTGATCTTGAATATTTTTTTTTTCCTTTTCATTAACATGAAAAATATTATTCCAAGTATTAAAACGTTTTAGTAAATAAATACACTATTGTTTACATTAAGATTGAAAGTGCATAATTCAGTATTTTAAAAGACTGGAGTGATGCAGTGTTTGCTAAAACACGCGAGTATCTCTTCTGATTAACTAGACGTTCAATATTAGATTAAGCTTAATGGTTATCTAAAAATATTTTTGTTTTGGTTTCTTATACCACATCTAGAAACTTGGACATCGAAGTTCTGAACACACTGTACACTTTTATTGAAAGATGCATCTTTTAGTAAAGAAAATTGTTATTTTAACACTTATATGTTATAAGTAGTTATACGTTAAATTTAAATCGCTTTCTAAGTAGCAAAATAATATATCGATGTCTTTAAATTAAGGCATTTTATTAATTAGGAATAGTGAAGAGAATAAGACCACCTGTGTATTATTATAGTTCAATTAAGAAGAAATTAAAATTAGGTGTTTTTATTGCATTAACAAAAATGCAAGACCACTTTTCCATAAAAGACCAACTTATTAAATTGTTTGAATATCTTGTCCAATGAGATCATTCCCCTACACATCCCATTCTTAAAATGAATACTTTTAATTCCACGAATTTTGCTTTTAAAGCGAAATTCGTTAAATTAAGTTTGTTTTTTACTTTGGCAGTGTTTAGATAGTGCAGTACCTTCATATTTAGCTATGTTTAAACCAGAAGAGCTTCGTCTCAGTTGAAATACTTGGGTTAGAAGATTGTTGCCTAGCTGGGAGTATATGAGCGCGAACTTTTTGGAAGACGGGCTACGTGAGATAGATGACAGAAGTTAATAGCGTGGCTGAGAAGAGGAAAGCTGACGGACTTCGTCGCGCCATTTGTCAATGCTTAGTGACAGTGCCAGAAGCAACTGAAGGCTTTGACAGGGCCGTGATAGAGTGCAGAGGTGTCAGTGTCAACAGCTCTGCTGATCGATTGTTGCGCAAGTGGGATGTCCTGGAATCAAGACCGGATTACATCCCCCGCAATTATATCTCGGCTTGCTGTTCTTGCCAGCTTCCAGTCCACTGCAGATGTCAACAAGAAGTTGGGAAGAATTGATTCAGGGTAACAAGCAGATTGAAATAAAGTGACCACCTAAGTAAAGGGAATCGATTGCTTTGGGTTTTAGACTTAGTTGTTTGACATTTTCTGCTTATGGTCTACGGCAAATGTTTTAAACTGTAATCTGGTGCCTCATATTTAGTTGGGAGAACTGGTGTAAAAACTATTCTGATTATGTAAAATGAAGAGCTCGTGCATATCTATAGTTACTTCTGATCTACATATATCTGTAACTGAGCGCAGCGCGCATTGGGCCAAGGTCAAGTCAATTGCATGTCATTATACCCACCCAGTTCCTGCGCTGATGGCTGCTAATAACAGTCAGATACAGTGTTTACGAGTGCAAGCGTTATTCTTCTGTTTATGTTGTTATTAATTCAATGTACAGTTAAGGGATCGATATAACTCAAGCCTTTGTGTTATCACTTGCAATTGTTGCAGGTGTGTTATTAATTAAAGGTTTCTATTGAGCTAAATTTTACTGTAGCGTATTGTATTGAACATATTCAACTAGAACAAAGACAACATTAATTCTATAAAATTAATCCCTAAACTGTACAGGAATTTAAGTAAAATATTAGAAAAATTACGGAAGCAAATCTGTTTCATGTGAATATTAATTTCATTGAAAGATGTCAGAAAGGTGTAATTGCAGGATAATACCTCTCCAAACAACTCCTTTAATAGAAATTTGTACTCATGAATTATAATGATATAATGAATCAAAGTTGTGCTAGTAAAAAAGGGAGTGGAACTTTTCCAGCGGCGGAGCTGTCGACAGGCAAGTCCTACCCTTTTGTCTTGCGTTTAGCTATGGATGCAGACCAAAAGAAGATGTTTAAGGACATTATAAAAGTCCTTTGGATCATTGCTTTTATTAGCAAGAATACGAAAACCTTAAATAGTTAATATAAAAGGTAGGAAATAAGTTACTTAGGAAACTATATCTCAAGACTGTCAGTTTGAAACCAGAACATTTAAACATTATTAATGATAAAAAAAAACAGCAAACTGACATATTTAAAGCCCGTAAAAGAATAAAAACGAAACTGTGTTTCAGTAAAAAGAGAGAAAAAAAATAAGAATAAACATTTGAGACAAATTTGTAAGGAATATATCATATACTTATGGTGCAAAAACACGGCATTATAGTACAAAAACAGGTACATATATCTAATGTTAATTATATTATATTATTATATTATATATTACATTATTATATATTATAATTATAATATATTATATTATATTAATATTAATATATTATATTAATATATTATTATATTATATTATATTAATAATATTATAATAATATTAATCTTAAATATTATTAGTACTTGTGTATAAGCCCAGATATATTTGAACTATTTTAAAAACAACAAAGGCAATAATACACGAACAGCAATACAAATTAATTTGAAACAAATAAACAACTTAAGTATCACCCTGAAAGAAACCTTTTCCATAGAAATTTCGTCTAAAATTACTTTTATTTAAAATCATTGACATAGCATCCAATTACAAACCCGATTTCCAGTCCAATTAAAAATATCTTGAGATATAAAAAAACTGAAGCTGATGGGGAAAATAAAGAAACATTTGTGACAATGGAATTTTACGCAGAGGTTTAGACTTTAAACACTAGAAATCTTTAGAATATGAAGAAATAAATTAAAAATGTTCCGCAGGAAAGGAAGTGTGTATTCGTATGTATAATTAATAAGGGCTGGAACACATGTAAAGTACCTCACGAATGGTAAAAGGAATTTATACACCCAGTTTTTAAAACAGAACAAGATAGGGCAGTGACATTAATCTTCTGAATGTAGCATATAAAATATATGCAAAAATTTTAACTCTACGGATAAATGCAATTAAATACTTTATCAGAAGAGTTATGTGGTTTCAGTAAGGGGTCGCTTCTGTTCAGATTGTATGTTTATAACGCAACAGCTTGTGGAGAAAGGAAGATAAATTTTTACTTCATTTTTTATAATATTGTTCTTAAAGACTGATGTACGTCTTCTACTAATGCTCTAACATTTTCACAGCATTCTGAAAGAAATTGTTATAATCTTTGCATGCATCTTCCGCAATTTCATAATGGGATAAACTTTTCTTCTTTTAAGGTTTTCCTTTAGTTTTGAGAACATCCTGAAGTCGCTGGGTGCTAGATCTGGAGAGTAAAGAGGATGTCTGTCCCAACAGTTTAAACACCGTTTATCAATTGCAAGCCTAACAGACTTGTTCCGGAGGAAAGAATTTTCCTCAGCATTCCGTGACTTTTCTCCTAGATTGCATTTTATCATTTTAAATTTGCATTTAAATAATAATTATCTGATACAACACTTTTTGCAAATAATCGATGAGAATAATAGTTTTTGCACCCCTAAAAACAGGCTGCAAGATGATGACTGAATTTCTTAATGGGTAGAGAAGGGTTTGAAATAAACATTTTGAAGAGGAGGGGGGGATAAAATGTTGGTGTAACATACTAAAATAATTATATTTAACCTCATATAAATAAATGAAAGTATTAACGGTGAATGGTCGAAAATAAAAAGTTTTTGAATCGATATCATATTCTAAATAATAAGAATACACTTACCGAATCTACAGGAACAGTTTATTTTGATGTGAAGAAATTCTGGGAGCACTTTTCTATGTGGGGTATGATGTCCACTCCTTATCCACTCTGCTGCAAACCGTTTAGCAGGAGAATCTTTTAGACATGGCCCATTAATGATAACATATATCACAGACGCTAGTGTTTTTGTTTGCATTCCTTTCCCGAGAAGAATGTTATTCGCGACACTAAAATCCCTTTCACATTCTGCCAAAGACACTGGTACTATTTATGTCCTGTGCATCATTTATCTTAATGCTTCACCAATAAATTCTTTTCTTTAGGTGCTTGGACAGGCGAAATGCTTTAAATATTTTCACAATAGTAGAGGTTTAAGTGTTTGAAGGCTCTAATTTCAAAGTGTTAAAGAAGCATTCGATTTTTTCATCACCAAAAAATGATAATTCGTTTTCATCCTGTGGCTACAACATTTTATTTTAAACTTCACACTCTTTAACAAACGAACTAGCACGAAAAATCTTGCGATCATGTTGTCCATTAATCCTTAAATAAATTTTTGCTTGATATTGTGAACAATTTTTAGCTGTGCTCAAAGGTTCGGAGTTAGGGTGATTTTGCATGTTTTTGTAACTACATATTTTAAAATAATCACTATTTTTGTCTTCTATTGCAGTCATTTCATCAATGCAAGTTTTATTTCTGAAGAAGCAGTTGTAGCGCCAGAATTTCTACACTGCAGGTACAGGGGCAGCTATTTTATTGCTTCCAAAACATCCTTAAATAGAACTAGTCCCATGATGAATTTCCATGCAGTCATTTTCTGCAGGAATGCACGAAATGTTTCTCTGCTCTGTGAAGGCAGTGGATATTCGGTTTCTAAGCTTGCAAAAATACTGGATAAATGATGTCACATATGCCGTGTTGCATGAGGGTGCTATTCAAAGAATTATTTTAGGTTTAAGAGACCAATACTTACATTTCAATCATCTGATGAGTTGGAAATGTTTGAAATTCAAGTAAAATATCCTTCCTATTTTTTTTAAGCTCAAGTCCCAATGATATGGCAGTTTCTGTCATTTGGCGTTGATTTTTCAGGCTCGCAGAAAAGCTCGAATACAATGTAACCACAAAGTACTTGAAATGGAGCAGAACAGAACATGGTATCTATTAATATCAGTATTGAAAGTGTCAGTTTATGATTCAAACATTGAATAACTACAATATTAGATTATACTTATTACTAATACATGTAGCTGCTCCTTTGTACTTTGATAGACTTGCCAAAGCGAAGCTTGAATTCACTATGAGGAACAATCTTTTGTAAAATTCCACTGAACTCTCTTTTCGTGTGTTTACAAAATGCGCTCTATTGATTTCTGCTACTCTTTGGTTTAATAACTAGAGACAGAGAGTAGAGAAGGTTGTGACGTTATTGTAATATCGTTATGGGCAATGTATTAAATATATCATCAGATAAAAATAAATGGAAAATTCAAAGGAAAATGTAAACAAAAATACACTGTTTAATATATTATTTAAAATTAAATTTTTTGTTCCTGTGTGTAATTGTGTGTTATACAAAATAAAGAAAAAAGTAAACGTTGAGCTAAGTTTCTATATCAGAATCCCCTGAGCTCAAAGAGACAGCAATTTACTTCAAAAAACATAATAAATATAGTGCGTAACCCAATGTAACAAACTGTTTGAAGCCCAGTAAATGCCACGTTTACTTACTAAATAATGATTACTTTATGTTATATGTGATGAATGCTAATATAACTGGTTCAGGTCTGATAAAGGCCTTTATCAGCACTTTTTTTGAATTTTCAAAACATTCCCACAAGAACTTAAACCAGTTAATTCATATTTGATAACGTTTTCATGGAAAGCAGTAGCATTAAGCATATCAGCTGACTCTCTGTGATTTAAAATGTGTCAATATTGTTTTGACGTTCCACCAATAAGAACTACCATAAAATACTTAACTAACATTTGAACACGGGGGTCTTGCTACTTATTTGAGTGAGAAGTAAGATGTACTATTTTATTGGTGCACGACCGACATATGAAATGAAATTATTTTTTTTTATTTTTTATTTATTTTTATGAAATTATTTTTTTCTACATTCGCTTACCTTGGAGCAAATATTTGAAAACTATATTTCTTTGCTTTAATAATTTTACTATATTTTAATTTTATAACTTTTGTGGAAAATCGTTCAGATATTCACTAAACAAAATTTCTTCTAAACTTGTAAGTTAATAATTATGTTTTATAAATTATGCTCAGAAAGATATAGTTTTAAAATAAGCTATTGTTCAGATTTTAAGAGTTCCAGAGTTATGCCTCTGTAAAAAGAAGTAAAACGTGGAATTTTGGGCGAATTTTTGCGTGAAAACTGTTTAGACCTAGAGGTATATTAAAAAAAAAAAAAACAAAAAAAAAAAATAACAACATTCGTCTTTATATGTTCTAGTATAAAAATAATATTAACGTTTTAAAATATAATTTTCCGTCTGATTTCATATGGAATCACAGACATAAGATTTTTGTCTCTTTTTAGAAACTACAGATCTTTTTACACTAGAAATATTTTTAAAAAATGTTGAATCTGAAATAGGAAAGCGGCACATTATCGAAAGGCTTTTGCATTAGGACACTCATTAAAAAAGTTAACTCAAAACTGCTTCGGGCGTGATGCAATATTTTAAAAGAAAAGTTTTTATTCTGGAGTCAAATGAATGAAGAAAAACGTGTGACTGGGTGATTTGCTGAAGTATGAAAGAAATGCATTCCTGTCTTCATTACTGGTTCTTCGTTTCCGTTTTCCTTGTTGCGCTGCAAACTCGCGAGATTTGATAGTTCTACTTGTATGTTTAGACAAGTGGTTGTTTCTTTAACCTCCTGCATCAGTAAGACCCATCACTTCAATGTTCTGTTATAGGAACCAAATTTAGTAATAAAAGTATGACTTACTTCTTGTGTGTTCCATCTAAAGCAGAGGCATTCAAAGCAAAACATTTCGATTAGGTTTTTTCACAGCTGTTTACAGCACTGACGTTTCTTGATAACTGAAAGAGTTAAGGAAAGATTCTTTGTGATAAGATTACCTTCTTTATAGCGTGTTAGATAAAATGACTGGAGCAGTCTGTCACAGTACAGGATTATGGGAGAACAGCTATCAAACCAAAACCCATTATCACTGTAGGATTGTTTTCAGAGGCTGCTCATGAAAATCGCTCATTACTAAGAGAAATAAATAAACTAAAACTGTATATAGCTATCAGTATGGCGTAAGATAGCACTTACAGAGAATTGTTTTGCCTAGGAACTAAACGAATGATAAAGATCGCTTCGTCCTATTCAAATGTAATTTCCTAGAGCTCGTTCTTCAAATCTTCAAAACTGTGAACATTGCACAGAGACAAGTCTTAAACCGTAGGACAATGATATCATTATCAAAAATAATTCCTCATATTTCATATAAGATTTTCAGGAAGCAAGTACTGTAGAAATTTCGTCAACAATGGAATCGAAGTAATCGAAAAATTAATGCTATAGCCTACTTCTGTCGCTAGAAGACCCAAACTATTAACTAAAAAAAAAAAAAAGTATGTTATTTTGATACACACATATCTGCAACGATTCAAAAAACTCAAAAACAATCGCGATATAATAAACTTTTCTAGTGGCCTTCATCGTTCTGCGTCACCGCATTTCGGCAATTGCGACTCGAATATCGGTTGACTAACAATGAACACAATCACACATCGTATGTTCGTCGTTCGTAAAAACAGGCAAAAAGGCTCATTTAAAGCATGCAAGACGGCATTTCAAGCAATTTGGAGAAAGGCGTGTACCACCAAAGTGAAGAATCCAGAAATTGGTTTAAAAGTTATGAGATAATAAAAAGCCTTTTCACCCAACATTCAGGAGGTCATAAATTGCCTGAAGGAACAATAAACAAACTCTCCCTCAAATGTGGGGGAAAAAAAAAAAAAAAAAAAAAAAAAACGCACTTACGTGTGAGAAACATGTTCAGTTACCCAGATATTCCAATCTAACGCCTCCCGACTTCTTTCTATGGAACATGTTGAAAGGAAAAGTGTACAAAAATGTACCCCGCACAATGAAACAAAGCAAAACAAGTTATACACCTAAAGAGTGACTCGTATTTCAGATTTGTAGAAACACAACCGTACTTGTGGGAGGAGCTTTTTGGCATAAAAGATTTGCATCGCCGAAAGTATGTGTGTATAAATTTGCATGCCTTTATGTAATTATTTCCCAACATTTGCTTACAATTTTATCTCTGAGAGTCAGCATTGTTGTACCCCCCCATTCCAAGCAACAGAAATGGAGTCAAAATGATGGTACCGGGACTCTTAACTGTCGCAACGTAATGCAGAAATTCAGGACGTTCCATCTTCTAAAATCCTGTGGCCTTACTCTCATACATAAAACCTTTTTCTCTCAGTAAGACTCGTAGCAACCATGGTGTGTCAAATCTTTGAATAGTACAGAAACCCATGAAGAGTTATATGAACACAGCTTTGTGTAATATTAAACTGTAAAGTATTGCAATTTCCCAAAAGATGACTTGATTTGATGAGATAGCCCTGCTACCTTCCCTATCACGAATCATCCTTCAGAACTTCCCTCACTTTTGGATGTTTTCATATTAAACATTTGGTATTTCCTTTTTCAACAATACAGATACAACAACAGAAAGAAATATCAAAATTAATCAAATTCTGGGTGATTATGCCATTAGAGCCGACTTTCTTTGACTGCACCGTATAGGAAGACATGACAACAAGGCTTCTTAATTAGTAACCACTTTCTCGCTTTGTTGTTTGCAAAAACTCTTTACAACCATAGAAAGGTTACAGAAAGCCAAAGAAAAGTAAAAGACAAACGTCTTTCTTCATCTTCTTTGTTAACTGCTAAGGTAAGTCACCTTTTGGAAAGCTAATTATCTCTGGATACACATAAAGTACAAATACTTAGAATGGGTGATCAGTCCAACGTCAGGGTCGCCTTGAAGACATCACAAACACAGATGCGCACCTAGAGAGGAAAGGATGAAGCAGACATCAATGAGAATAATTCTCATTTCCCGGAGTCTAACCGCACACGTCGTTTGAATGCTACATAGCTGCTAGGAAGAACACCTTAAAGATTATCCATAGATTACTTCGCTTCGCTTTTGCAGAAGAAAATGCCAACCGCGAATGGTATAGGTTTATTTTCACCTAAAGCGAGGAAAAATTACGTGACGTAACCGTATCGTCAAGGTCGCGTAAGTGTCGTGTTGGGATTGCATGTCGCTGGACAGTTTGGAGTGTTGTGGCGATTTGACCGCACACTAAACACCCAGCAATAAAAGAACTTCCTCGGAACAACATAGTTCGATTAAATAAGGTGAATTCACAGACGAGAAATATTAACCAGGCAGTTGCTTTTTCTCATACAGGATTAAGGAAAACTTCAATAAGGTTAATCAGCTGCAGAATTTAGTCAGTTTGAGCCAACTCGATCGGTCTAATAGCCATCCGCAAGAATATATAAAGACCGGAATACTTTTCTTAATACTGAGGCGCATTTTGAAGGTTATGTAGAAACGAAAGAATGTTACATTCCTTACCAAAGGAAGTGGAGTCAAGAATAGAGTAGACCGCACTGATTAAACTCCTGCAACAAGCAGCATGCATAAGGTATAAAGTGATATATAACACAAGGCATCCTTTGGGAAACGTCAAATTTCTATTTTGCATTTCGCTATATACAAAGAATTTGCAAGTGTCCTTATTGGAAACAGATATGGTAGAGAGATATCAAACGCAAATTTAGCATTCACCAAAGCACGATAAAACAGAGAGAGAACCTGAGGCAATAGAACAAATTGCCGTTCTGTCCACATTGAAACAAATATGTGTCACCCCCCCACAAAGTAAATACGCGTAGGAGTGTTGAACAGCGCGGTACCATGGGCAAGTGCGCCGCTAGTTGAGCATTATGTGCTTCTGCAAAATTCACCAATTGCCGTTATTCTCGACGTGTGTTAAACGTCAACTCTTTTAGGACATTTGGGTTAGTTTTCTACAGTGTCTATCTTTAAATATATTCCAGAGTAAGGTTATGTGCCAGATGGTAAGCGTTCTTCCTGTGCTTATATAAACACTGGCTAAGACAGCGTCCTGTGTGTGAATACAAAGTGGATTTTTACAAGAGAGCCAAAATCTGCAGACACACAAAGGTGGTCAGTTTTTAGCTCTTCTTTCCCGATATATATATATATATATATATATATATATGTATATATTTTAAAGCTAGCTAATAAACACTTATGAAAACAGCACATTAGCTACATTGAATGACCATAATAACACAAAGTGCCGCGCGCGGTCAGTGATGCTGAGACCATGAATTTTGATGACCATTGAGAGATGAATACTTTCTCTCCGGCTGTTCTAGAAGATAGGATAAGATAAGATGGGATAAAGAAGGAGAGTGGACCTTTTTTACCCACACCTGCCAAGGGAGGTCCATCAAGAAGGAAGGGATGAGATGAGGAAGACCCAATCGGCAAGCGTGCGAGAACCACGATGGCCTCTCCAATGACAAGCCCCGAAGCGGTCCCCAGGCAGAACCCTCCAGATGCCAGAACAGGAACTTTCTCGAAGACGCTGCGCCACACAACTTCATCCTATTTGCCTGGCGCTTTCGACCCTGTGATTGGAACTTTAAAATGATAGTAGAGTAGAAAGTTCATGGTAATTAAAGATTCGTCACAACATACGCCTAAGTGATGAAAGGAAGCTACGAGAGGAACGAAAGGTCAGAATGGCCGGCCCAAAGGGATTTGAACCCAGAATGCGAATCCCAAGCGCTATATCTGAGCTATTCCACTCTGCTAGCCGGAGTCATGTAGCAGAGAAAAGACAGACGCCTTCAAGAAGAATGTTGGCTGTTTCTAACCTGAAAGGTGAACTTCAACAGCATGTGGTCTCTAAAATGGATTCTGGATTTTACACGGAGTAACAGAAATAGATTGTGGGAACACGATTTGAGATCCAGAACATTTCACAAGTATCATACGAGTTTGTGTGACGCTGCTAAACAAGAAGTTATCAAACTTGACTGGAGTAGCATCAGCTAGAGAGCCAAATCTCCATTGACATCGTTCCAGGGCTATTCGCTGTCTTGAAACGATGTTGTGCCTACAGAGTGATATATTGTTACTACTTTTTGTTGATGGAGATGACTTCTTCAATGAACGTACACTTTCTGAAACAGATTGGCCAGCGATGAGTCCGGATTAAGATGCAATAGAAAAAGCATTAACTTCAACAATGTACCGTTATACCCCTCGAGTCTCTCAGGACCTTCAGGAACTTTATGAAGAACTGAATGGAAATTTGCCTACCTTAACAGAATATTCTGAGGCTATCTCTAAGTTCATCTCTAAGATTCCAAAATATCATTCGCGGACTAATGAACGAAACATTAGACTCAAAGAGCATTTTATGATGATAAAGAAGATGTTTCTCACTTGACTGTTACATTGTTAATATTTTATTTTGTAGAAATGAAATACAATTTTTAGAGAGTAAAGAATTTAAAGTTCATGCCCCATCAATTTTTTATTTTATAGAGAATGAAATTGAAGAGCCTTGTTCCATTGTTAAGATTGGAGAACCTAAGGGTACCATATTCAAATGTTAAGACTTTTTAAATTTTATATTTCCACTTAGGTTGAAATTTATTATCTTGGGGAAATAACTTTATTTGTTGTTTCTGGTTAGTATATTAGTATTCAGATTCCTTAGGTATTCTTTCCTGAACACATTTTATTTACAAATAATAGTTTATGGGTCATTTAAGAAGTAAGCCAAAGAAATTTTGCAATTTTTAAAAACTGTATCCAAGATCCTTAAATAATCAAAACAGTAACTTCTAATATACTTAATTTTAATTCTATACCACACAAATCAGGAATTTAAGATACCAGAATCTGTACAGAGGGATAATACAATTTTTTTTATTTTGTTCATTTTAGAAAGTTCTTTACACATCTCACGCACATATCTTAAGCATAAATTACAGAGTCTCATGGCACAAATGACAATATGAACTTTCCTTTAGAATTTGTAGTCTTGTACTTGTTAAAAACAGTTATCAAACCTAACGTTTCATATGGTATATAAATACTATATTCATTTAATTTATATAAAGATAATAAATGAAAATACGGGCTGTTGCTCAAACGATTTCTTATGAAATAAGATTAGCTTTAGTTTTACTGTCTTTTATTTTTTTTTTTAGTTATACACTTCCAGTTTTTGTTCGTGTTAAGATAGTTTACTTTTTTTTTTTAATTTTCTTTCTACTCCCTGAAGAAAATTTATTTTCTCGCCGTAGTTATAGGGGGATTAAAATGTTCAACTCCCTTTCGAACTGACATATCTTTTTCAGAACAGCGCCCATAGCTTCTTTGAGTTATTTTTGAGTTTCCCAGTTTTCATTCTTTTAGAGTCACTGTCTCTGCGGTTGCCAACTTTAATTTAGAATAAATGAGAAACGTCTGCTGTTACAAAAATTAAACTACAATACGACAAGAAGTGCACAAACTCCAAAATTTTCATTCTGAATTTACTAAAATAATCAATATATCAATAATCGTGATTTCACTTTAAAAAACCGAATTGAAAACCTAATTTAGAACATACAACATAGTTTTATATATTTTAATTTACGCATGTGGATACTAAATTCACAAATCTATATGCCCTCATGCTCCTAATTAGTGAAACTATGTAAATTTTGCGAAAATTTACTATCTAAAAGATTTCACAAGTCATACTAATAATTAATTCTGCAATTATTGAACAGACCGTTAAAACCAAGTCTCTCTTGCCTGTTGCCCAACATGCCTTATCTCACTGTAAGGATTTTGATGATGCTTTTAGTCTAACTCTTATTGATGCTTTACCTACACAATGCTGTGAAAGTTTACTCAGAGATAGAGAAATGGCAGCTATATTTTTACATAAAGCGCGTATACCACCTGGTTTAAATGTTACATATTAGTTTTTTTCTTCCCACACTCTCATTTCTACTTTCATCTGTTTTCATGCATAACGTTATCTTCGATACTCAATATTTACTTTTATCACCTTCACTTGTCTAGCTTCTTGCCATTGAAGAACTCGCAGTAGTTCGAAATATAGCAATTTCAAGTGTGACTCTTTCTCTGTGTTTTATCTTTATCTACTTTTATTATTAGTGTTAATTTGTTACATTGTTAATAGTGTTTCTTTATTTTTATTTTTCATATATATATATATATACACATACATATAGAATGTGGCTTCTACACCCATCACAGGGTTCCTTGCGTGGCATATCTTTGGTATGTCTTTCAACCACGCTGACATTAAGCTCGCTAATATTTTTCAAAACATTAAGACATTCTAAAATTCTAAATACCTGCACTGCAAGAGAAATATAAAAGGTTTCACAATTTAAGAACATAAAAATTAAATAACATTATAATATTCAGTTCTCATTGCTGTTAATCATCTAAGGAACTTCTTTTTTGTATATGCCACTAGTGAGCGGTTATCCATGTGTCATTTGTTTTTAAAAGATCGAATTAACAGACCATGTTTCAAGCGGTCCACCTTGAGAACACCTCTAGTTCACCTACATTACTATATTTTTTTTTCTACATGAATAAATGAGGGTAAACAATAATTAGCAATCTTGTTATCTAGTTACAGAATAGAGACAATGTAAGAGGTCAGAGTAAGGTCCGCTGATTATGACAATTTACGAAGTAGTTATTATCCAATTTCTCTTCCTAACAGTAATTTTAGTTCATCATAGCAAATCTGCCGCTAACAAATATCTTCTTTCCTTGCGCATCTACTCACTTCTTGTAGAGCTTCATTTAACTTGCACTTGGCACTGTCCTGGCGCCAAAATTAACAGATCTCACTGCATTTAATTTAGAGATGCCACACAAAGCTTCTCTCTGTCCGTACCTTACTCTGTTGGTGAAAACTTGGAACATTCTAACACTTACCTATTCCAACTTTGTCTCATGATGGTTCCTTGGTAACAGTTTGCCGTTTTACACAGGTAGAGTATTTTGCAGGCTTTCTGGGATATGTTGCTGCCTTGATAGAAGGTAACTAAAGAAAACTGTCGATGGTACAAGTCCGTCATTGCATTACCTGCTATTCATTTGGTAACGCCAGACCTCTTTGTGATAATGGGATGTACCCCATCTTGTTGGAACGCAGGAGTCATTACATTCCTCCTAACTGCGGGTATGCCAAATTAAGTTGTCCCAGTTACAGAGAGCTCAGCTAAGAAGAACGAGTTAAATATTTTATTTTGTGATTTGGCGCAAAATTTGAGTTCTGAGCTTGCGGAATGGTGGCTTGAGGGTTCTGTGTGACCTTATACTCGCACGTTATGGTTACTTTCCCGCTAGAAAACTACACAGCCCTCAAAACTCTTCATCCTCCAGAACTGCTGACATAAGATTTTTGTTGTCAAGGCTTTTAGCAACTGTAATTTGGACATTCATCTACATATTGTTATTTGGGGTAGCTGCAGCTCACAACTATCTCGGTTCGTGATTTTAGGTGAAGGTTTCTCTGATCCTGTCAACATTCGCGTGGCCGTCAGGTGCTTTCTCTTCGAACTGATAGTACCAACGATGATGTTATTCCAAGGCGATAAATTTCTACCAAAACGTGTGCGGGAATACCATCATACAGTTTTAATGGATTTTGTGTTTGCTAGCCCTAGCACAGAATAAGCTTTTTTCCTTGCTGCTCTACAGTTTTCTTTTTCAATGGCAGTGCCCATGACAGTAAGAATGTGTGTGTAATACGCGGCAAGTACTTGAAGAGTTTTTCTATAAATTGATATCTCTTGCGTCTTTTATAACAAATTGTTTATTTATATTAAATATACAATTTATTTAATTTATTTAGAATAATTACATAAACATACAGCTGATGGGAATTTATTTTTGAAGTTATTAACATTTCGTCATCCATGCCATAGCCAATAACTACGAGATAAAATACAAATAGATGTTTTTTTTTTTCAAAAAATGCTACTTGCTTTATTAATTTTATCAAATTGGTAGTTGAATAATGGAAGCTCAGAATTCAGACTGGAGCAGGTGAACTACATGTGTATACGCGATGAACTGTCAAGTGTTTGAATGTTTATTTCACTATCAACTCTTCACTAAAAGTCTTAAATAGTATAGTGCGAAAGAGTTCTATAGTACAGAGCCCTCGTTTGGACGCGTGGCTGACTGGCTTAACGGGCATTTGCTTGGCACTGGGAAGCACGCCGTTTGTCGGTGGAGTCGGATGTTCAGAGCCCCTTAAATTCAAGCGCATAGATTTCTCATGCAAATTATTCGTTTTACACAGAGTTTTACTTTGGGTTTCTTTTTAAGAACAGAAGTTAAAATAAGTTCAAATAAATCTCCGAGAAAACTTGCACAGGAAACAGGAATTTCGAACCTCGGCTTGAAATGCTACTAAAATTTTAAAATTAAAATCCTGAAAGATAACTGAGTTCAGGAATTAAAACAACGCGATAATGTGAATAGAGTTAACTTCTGCAATTGGATGGTGGATAATGTTAATGATCGCTCTACTGATCCGCGTTTATTTTATTTATTTATTTTCTATTTTTAGGTAAGAAGCGTGATTTTATTTACATGGTCATGTAGCGATACTAAAGTGTATGGAAGTTGGAAGAGCTGAAGACAATATAAGAAGAGGAATTGTTTCAATTTTAGAAGAAGAATTAATGAGTGTTAATGAAAATGTTCTTAAAAGTCGTGAGAGATGTGTGGTGCCACAAGGACACCATTGCCATATTTTATTGAAGGTATGGGGTTATTGTAGTTATAATTTGCAGGAGATAGCTAAGTGCTTGAATTCAAGGGGCTAGAAAATCCGACTTCCACCGGCAAACAGCGTGCTTTCCGGTGCCAAACAAATCTCCTTTAAGCCGGCCACGCGAACAAACGAAGGCTCTGTATGTTCGATCTCTATAGCTGTTTATGGAGTTCCACAAAAATCAACTTTACAGTCTGGAAAAAACTTCGGCTACTTCATGAATTGACAGGAGAAATTATAGCTATTTGACTGTATACAAAAATTGATAAGGTTCAGTCTCGCGGCTTGCATTAGTAAAATAAGGCAATATTAACATAAGTTTCGCTTTACAGCAAATAACCGCATTAAATAAGAAAGAAAAAACGTTTACCTTGAAAAAGGAGGGAGGTCCTAAATTCTCCTGATATATGCTACGCCTCTGTAGTTGTCAATACCAAATGTTATGTAAATAACATTTATTTTTGTTTTATTTATTACATTTTTACTTCATTGTATTTGTTAAATTTTATGAAGCTACTTACGAACTAATTAATTAATTTGTAGCTTACCATCTCAGTGTGAAAAAAGGTTTAATATTTGACTGTTCAGTGACTAAATAACGAGCTAACAAAAGAGCATTAGCGGTATATTTGTAGATGCTTCTACTGAGCTGCCACTATGAAGGATTTATCTTCAGCTAAGAGTGTTGTACAAACGTTAATGCTCGAGTCGTGCTGAGTACAGTGAAATACCATTCGCCACTCGTTGCCAGAACCTTGTAATGAAGCTTCCTGTTCCCACGGGAGCTTTCCTCTTCCCACATGCTACGTAGAACAAACATTACTTCACATCCCTTCCCGTAAGAGCGTGGATTTTAGCTGGAAAGATCTCTGTATCCAGGAATTACACGAAGTACAGGAGAAATAGAGTTTGTTAGAGTAAATCGGCTACGACAGGAAAGTGAACTGTGCACAAAATGCTCGTTTGGGCTGTCACTCATAGCGGTGTTCTGTCACAGACGCGAAAGTTCTTAGGATCAGCGTACCTTATTTCTGAAATATCAGAAAAACCCACTGTGTCTTCTAGCGTTAGTAACATGCTTCCCATAAACAATGCCTTGCAACCAAGCTATTAAAACGTTGATTTTATTAGCGTACTCCGAAGGAATGTGATACCTATTGCGGTTGTACCCATGAAAAGATTTTTGACACATTTTTCAAATCTCCATCGATCCTTCTAGGCGCCGAAAATGGCAATGAAAAATTGTTATATATATGAATGCTCTGTCAGTCTCTAAGGTTGCTTTTTCTCAACGAAAATCGGCATATAACGATAATTAACAAACGATTCCTTTGTTAACCAGCATTGGGGTGGGGGTAAACCTAAAGCGAAAATTTCAAAGAAAATTTAAAAATCTCTCTAGCTGCCGCAATTTTGTTTTTTTTTGTCTCAACGTAACTCGGTATATGCATTAAAATAAATTAATAAAACATTTTCTAAAAATCAGTGAAATCGGGCTACTAGGAAAGGGGGTACACCTGTAAACCTAGTGGTGAAAGTTAAAAAAAATCCCCCTACCGGCCGCAATTTTAAATTTTGTAAAGGAAACTCCATATATGCCATTGAAATAAAATAATAAAAATAATTTCTGAAAATCAGCGAGAACAGATTATTAGGAGAGGATTTACCTGAAACCCAAAATTAAATAAGAAAAATAGTTTCTGGAAAAAAGGGATACAGAATCATTAGGAGTAGGAGTATACCTGAAAACCAAAATTTAAAAAGTGCTCTAGCGTTTAATTTTCTCTCTATTGTTTCAAAAAAAAAAAAAAAAAAAAAGAGGATAAATTAACTCAGCATATAAACCGTATTTATAACGATGCATAAATTTTATTTTTGACAAAACCATTGTCGTGAAGATAGAAAATGTGAAACATTAATCTAATATCTGCTTGAGAATTATATTTGAATGTAATAACGCTCTGTAATGACCTTTAGAAAACGTTTGCATTACATCTTTTAATAAAATAAAATTTAAGTTAAATTTCAAAGTTACCGAAAATAGATGAAACGTTTAATTGTTTATTATTGATTGTGCATATTTGCTTAGTACATTATAGTTTTTAATTTTAACATGTTTTTAATATCATATTAAATACACAAGATTCAGTTCATTTAAAAATGTTTAAAAATATTCACACTGTGTAGCCTTGTCCATCGATGGTCATATTTTCATTTCATTAATGGTATACCATTAATTTTTGTGGTTTAATCTCAACAACAACAATAATAATAATAATAATAATAATAATAATAATAACAACAACAACAACAATTTTATAAATGTGGTTTCTCTTATGCAATACTTATAGATTGCAAAAACTCTAATTCAGTTCCCCTAATACCACACAGTAATGCCATTACCTATTTCATTTCATTAATTAATAAGGCTTAATTTGGATCTTATATTCTTTTTAAAGTCATTCAAGTGGTTAGGAATTCGCTAAATGTACCAAATCCTGCGTGACGAACTTTTTATTTATTCCTACTAATTTATTTGCTAAATAATCTATATAATAGTTCTTTTACGCTAGCCTTGTGTAGGACATTGAGGACAGGGCAGCTAAATTGGTTAGAGTGTTAGTACGGAAGGTTGAAGATTCGTGATTCGAATTCCAGCCGTGATCCGAATTTTTTATATGTGATTCTTCCTTTCCAATATATAAATATTTCTTTCTTAATATTTGCACAAGCAATGTGCTTCCTGGCTATAGTCCTATATTTTAACACGACAACATTCTATGGTAGCCGGGCTATAGTAAATATATCACAAATCTATGTCACTATTGACTTACATTTCGCACTCCATATTGGAGAGGTTATGTAAAGCAGACCTCTAATTTTAGACTAATGCTATTTTTCCCTTTAGAACTAATGATCTAGCGGTAGCATTCGTGCTTCCTACGCGTCGGGCCAGGATTCAATTCCCGACTGGATCAGTTTCCTGACTGAATCGAAAGTTTTTCCCTAAACTGTGAATGCCTAGGAAACTTAAGACACAAAGTTGGCCGATTATCATTAACCATACTCCAGGCAGCTATCCTTGGAATAACATAACCCAGTCTTCCAGACATCTCAACCTCAGAAGTTAGCTACTCTCTCGCCAGGCTGCAGGAGCATCCTACAAGTCCAAATGAACAGTGAATGGGGGGGGGGGAGAACTAAAGTGAAATATTTTCATGTTTTAAATAAAATTGTGAACGTTTGTTAGGGGTTTACTGAGCTTAAACTTCATTTTTAAATACGTGTTTTTAATTTTTTTTTCGGGCAGTGATGAATAAAAAGTTTTGAATATCATTGAAATTGGTTCAAAGACCTTGATGTATATTTGTTTCACCTATGAAAATACCCCTGGAAAGTTATGGGTTTTGTTGGGTAGGAAATAGGAACACAAAAGAGCAATGTGCTTGTGAGACTGGATTTTCGGACGCAGTTGGGCGAAGGAAAGGGCAAGAGTGGAACATATTACACACATCAAGGGAGTAGTGCAGTTTTTTTCTAGTGCTACTAATTTATTGTTGAATTCAAAAAAAGGTTGTGGATAAACTGTGTAATGCTGAAAGTAATGGCAGACAAAACCAGAAGTGCAACGGTTCAGCTTTGGCTCAACATGTTTCGGGATTAACTTCCGACGAGATAATTATATTTTATCAGCACTGTTGCAAAGTGGCAAGTAAAAAAAAAAAACAAAACATTACGATGTAGCTTTCAATAGTTAAAGTAGCTGAAATGAAAATTTAAATTGCGAAGAACGGACATAAAACGAGGTATAAATGGATAAATCTGTTGAAAAGAAATACTGGGTTTCTCATTCCAAATACAGTGTGTGTATGGAATAAATTGCTAGATTTAAATCACCCAATTTTGTATTAGGGGAAAATGTTATATCACTTATAAAATAAGTTCTGCCTGACAAAGAGCAGAGTTTCACAACAGAAAATTTAAGGAAAGTAGTTGCTTTGTATCGCAACGCCAATGCTGTTTTTTGTACTAATTTTCTAAATTGTAATTTTGACACATATTCGTATATTGTCTCTTTCAGAACTACCCAGCGACTCTCACCAATATGTCATGGTTCTCGTTTCATTTGTCTAAATATTACTCTAGTGACATCATGAAGACAACACTATGGGGTTTCATATCTAAATATGAAACATGTATTAAATGTCACGCTCTTTTTATCAAATAATGGGTGTTAACAATTTTTACATTGCTTTTACAATATCGAGGTCAGTTCTATAATGATTCATATGTTGCAAATTGTTGGTAGTTTAGTTGTAAACAAAATGAAAAACATAGCACTAATAAATTATTTTATGCATGTGAATTATTTATTTCACAACTAATGTAATCAAGAACAATTGAAAAGGTTTCTTAAATCTTGAAAAAAGTATGAAATTTGCTCAATTTTAAAAAATTTAAACAGTCTGGCATAATGGTTAATAAAACATTGAAATAATATAGTGTCTCCAGTCTGTTAAAACTGGCACATTTGTACTTTACCAGTAATGTACTGAAATCTATTTTGGCTCCTAATTCATGCATTGAAACACGGAAGTTTTCCTCACAACACAATTGGATAGTAAATGACAGAAAACAGCTGATAAAAAAAGAGTTCTATTGTAATATGCGCCACGACCTCTTTTAAAAAGTAAAAACGTAAAATAATTATTTGAGAACTACAATTAAACAATATGAATAATAAATCCGTAAAATGCCAAGTGCTATTTATTTCTATTCTAGTAAATGTTGTTAATTTTGAAAATTCCATAGTAAATAAAAGAAATAAAATTAATGCTAAATTATAGCTATACAATTGCTAATATCTCGCGAAAAGTATTTTTTCCCCAAGATATTGGGGGGAGGAAATAAAACTTCTATGTATAAACAAATGATATGTATAAATGTTTTTCTTAGTTTATGTAAGTTCATAATCCTATTAGCTGTAATAAGAATAATTCCCGTTTCTTTTGTTTACATGTTAGGCAGCTCATAGTGGTATTCAAACTAGTAACTACTTATTACAATCAGTGCTGTACACAATTTATATAACGTTTCAGTGATACCAACTTTGATTTAATACATCAAATTTAAGCGAATATTTATTACCTGTTTTATGCGCCCGCGCATACACATATATATATATATTAATTTTTCTTTATTTCTTATGCTTTTAATGGTGGTTTCAAAATTAGGTATAATGCAATGAGCTATATTGCTTAAATTAGTATCTAATATTTACTTGCATGGATAACTACGTTGGCAACTTTGAGATAATGTACAGACGGGAACGAAATCAATAATAGCTCATCTCAGTGCATGTTATACCTCATTTCAGCGCGATAAAATTAAACTTTCAAACAGCAGATTAGTGTGATATATAAATGAAATATATAATTTTACAATTATACTAAGTACGCTTTTGATGTATAGTTTAATCGCAACAAAATGCGATAAATGTTATTAATTACTATTGCAGCGTTATTGGAAACATTATCCAGAAGATTATTTAATGTTTCTTTTATGCTCCTTCTAGTAAGAACTATTCTTTTGAAACAACATAAGCTTTAGAATGTCTGCAATAAATTTTATTTATAAACATAAATAAATATAAAATACAAATAAAGATATCCCATTGTGTTCCAGAGAGCAAAGGCCTCCTATGGAAAGCTCACTTTTTTCTAATGTGATGCGCTATTCCATGCTAGTTGTTCGTATGTTGTTTAAGACACTAACTGCCATTTCTCACTCACAGTGTGTGATACTCGGGTCACAAGTGAAATTTTTTTTTCGTATGCTACTTTTATTACTTGTATGTTAAATAAGTAATAATATTATTATTATTATCATCATCATCATCATCATCATCATAATAGATTAATAAGCATGCTTAAAAATGTAACACATCAAACGCTACAGTCTAACTTAATCCGTACCCCCTTTTCGTTCTTTAACAACGAAACAGAACGAATAGAAAAATATGCAGGGAGATCAGAATATATTCCTACCGCATATCGGCAGTCTGCACTCCGCTAGAGAGGAATTTACCTCACTCCAAAGTCAAGTGATTCACATGCTTTTTCTGTTTCAGTGAGCAATAAAACTTGCATAATTTTGTAAGACTGGTTTTTAAAACCGTCAGATATAATATTGAACGGCTAATGCATAAGTTCGAAAACGAATTAAAGGAATTTTCTAAGCGTTAACATTAGGATAAAGAGTCATTTTTTTAACTTAACATTGGGACATCATTTGGGACATTTTGTGCCACTTTTAAAGAAAATACGGGTAGGGGGTGTTCTTTTGCATCTTCCAGCAGTACTATGCGGTAGCACATTATTAATGAATGGACTACGTGTATGTAGTTTGTTTTTGACTCCATAAATCACTTCTAGGGAACATTTAAAACACAGGAGTTTACCTGCATACTCTGAAAGAACTAAATGAATAATTAGCAGGAAAAAATCACCTTAATTTCTCATGAGCAACTCTAGCGAATGATGCTACGCACTGGGAGAAGCAGTTGTTAAAGTCATGCAATATGTGCAAGTAGCAGCTTGTAGCTAGTTTGCGGGAGGCTTTGCCACCGTAATTTACTCGGTGCTTTTATTATGTGTAAATTGTGTGGTAATTATGCCACTAGAAACATACAGTCGTGAGGAATGCAATGAATATGTGAAAACGTGCTGTTGCAGAGAAAGAGTAAGGCGATTCGCAAGAAAATGTCATGGCAATCATATTCTAGGTAGAGAAACTGTTCGCGTATTTGTTAAAATATTACGAGAGAGAAAAATCTCTCATTGACAAGAAGCATGTTCTGGACCACCGTGTTCTTACTGAAGAAAAGTTAGATGATATATAGGAATTTCCTAAACAGATGCCAGCAATGTATTGCCGCTGAGGGACACCATGATTCAACAGCTATTATAATATATGCTTATGTTTATTATTATAAATTTTAAATACAGAATCATTTTATGTTTTCAGTAAAAATATAAACATAATCTTCATGCGCGGTGGGTCCGTATCCTTTTATACGGGTGCGGCGGTTACACTTCACCAGTAAGCAGTCGCGCTAAGGTGGCCCGTAACTAAAATAACCTCACATACTCTTTCTTGGTATTATATTTTACGCTACTTACAAGACCGTTGTATTTTAGCGGGCTCGCTGATAGTAAAGTTTCCGTTTCTGTGGCGGAAATACGGTTCGATCACCCCGGTATAATTCATGGACATGACGTTATTCTTCTGGAGCATGGTGCACTTTTGCCTTCAGCTATGTGAATTCGCTCTACGCTTCATCTCAATGGACAAGCCTATGTCGAGATTACAAATGCATGTTTTAAACCAATTATACCACAGTTGTTTTATGGAAATTAATTGCACATACACCAGCTAATTAAAAACTTCGCTTACGAACAGTCGTGAAATTGATACATCTCGTATATTAGTGCACTGAAAAGAATCAGAGGCAGGTTAATATCAAATATCAAATTGGCAATGTTGATTCAATATTCGTGATTCGATTTCTGATAGCATCCACAACGAATCAGTCAGCTCAAAGAAAAAAAAAAAAGGACGCGAAATGAGTTATTATTATTATTATCATCATCATCATTATCATCATTGTTGTTGTTATTCTGGTTGCCAACCTTTGCAGAAGACATAAATTTATACATATCGAGCAATTGCTGGACAGTGAAATTAAACATTTTCATTTAATCGAGTTAATAATGTACTTAATATTCCATCCTTTATAATAGCAAAGAAAGCTGCAATTGTTTAAATTGTTCAACACACACTGCAACCGTTTAAATCAAACGTACATACAATTAACAATTAGTGTAATTCTGAGTCATATCAAAGAAAATATTTTGAGTTTTACTCGTACATCAATATATCTCATTGCAGTAAAAATGGCTCAAAGGCTCTCCATATTTTATTTTTAAAAATGTATTTTTTTATTTTCGAAAAAATAATCATTCTCTACATTATCCTTCATCGTTTGTTCCTGAGTGGTCCACGCTGCCGCTATTCTCGGGCCTAAGCAGCTGAATTAAGTGTCAGATAGCAAAGAGAATGCTGAAAAGATATATTTTCCTCTAGACTGTCTCGTAGTTGGAGGGTATTGCATTATGGATACAAATAAATATTGCTACTACATCATCTGGCTAGGCTGGGAGAAAATTTTCTTTCCTGAAGTTAATTTTTACTCCTAAAATATTTTGTCTAATTGAAAGAAAGCTTGAAGTTTACCCAAGACTTTTAGTTCATATGAAAATTACAGCTACAAGTTCGCTCGTTTTTAATAGCTGCATAAATTAATGAAAGCTTATCAAACACATTTAAGGGCTAGGGAATAGACCTTGTTATACTCACTTGGTGACGCAGCTTTACATTAACGTAATTTAGAACTCTATACGCCATTTACAAATATCCTCAACTCGACCTAAACATTCTGACTGCGTCTTTAAGTTTTTCTCCGTCTCTCCACACATTCATATTTCTTCCTTGGTAGAAGAAATTGGCCTGCCTCTTCTTCTCTTTCGTTTCCATATCTGCCTTTTTATCTTAATTTGAGAGAAGGACTTGAAGCTTCAAGTATCTTTCGGGCCTGTCAGTTTTCTCATCGATGATGCACACACTGTCACGAAATAGTACCTTCCTCTCAATTTTTCTCCGACACACTTGAATTACGTTCATGCTATTATTTATCAAAACCGTATATGAACACTCAATGTTCCATTAATTCAAGTTTATTCCTTTATCACTTCTTTGTGTAAAGTCTTCATTTTGACCCGATAAACATATGCATGCTGAAATATTTCGCCATCCAGTCTCACCAAGATTTCAGATCTATTATCATCACTTCGACCTTTAAAGAGTTCATCTTTTTCTCCTTCTCCTCCTCCTCCTCCTCCTCCTTCTCCTTCTCCTCCTCCTCCTCCTTCTCCTTCTTCTGCTTTGGGGCATACGTTCCAGTTCTACCGCCAATTTTGCAAACAGAATGCCCTCGTCTGCAAGATATAGGTTTGTTATTCTCTTACCGTTTACTTTCACCCCAAATTTCCCTGTCCAGTCTTAACTTTCTGAATATATCTTCTAAGACACATGTAAACAGCTTCGGAGAAGTTGATCTCTTTATTTTACTTCTCTTTCCATTCTAAATGGTTGCCTTCTCTTATCAGTTTTTACTTTAGCATTGCTTCAGTCATCAAGTTTTATGCCTTGATTTGCTAGAGCTTACAACAAGCTACATATTTTGTTCTAGTGAATCAAAAACTTTACTGTAGTCTACAAGTGCGATATATAATTTCAGCTTGAATTCATCATTTTTTTTACATACAATGTTTGCTTTAAAGTTTGTAGGTGATTTATAGTGCTGAATTCTGGGCGGAAAGCTGCTTTTTACAAAGAGTGAAAGTGCTACTTTGTACATTCGTGAACTATTTATTAATTTTTAAAAATGATATTAATAAATTAAATGAATAAAGTATAGTTGGCTAAGATATAAATGTCAAACAATAAATACAAATATGACCTTTTAATGACCATTTGCAATTCTATTATGCCAACAAAAGTAAATAATTAGAAAGCACAAATTGTTTGAGGATATTTATTAATAATTACTTCAACATTTAATATATATATATAAGCTGGCTTGTCAGCGACTGGGTCTTTGGTTTTTGCAGTACACATGTGTCAAGTGCTTTCTCCCTAAATCCATAACATTACGAACATATTACACCTATTAAAGGTATCCAGCTCTCATGGTCTTCAAAATGTAAAATTGCTTCTGGGTTGTCAATACTGCTGCCTCTGCAATTTATTGCTCATTTCGGAGCCTGGTCGTTAGTCATTGTCTAAATTGCTTTTTCTGCTTTTTTTTTAATCTGTTACCCGCTGCTCCGGGTGCTTTTACATCCCTATCACAAACACCAATTCTACAGTCAGTTTCAATTTATTCCAAGTTTAATTCAAGACTTCGGTGGTTGATCTGTCATTGAAGATCACGAAGAACTTATAATCTAAAATTCCTGCCGGATATTAAAACAATTCAAGATAAGTTATAAATGTATAAAAATATCTTTAGATTGCCTTCAATTAATTTGTGAAAAATAGTTTAGTTTGTGAACCAGTGTTAACTCATTTTGTTTTAAGTGCGATTCAAATTTGAAATAACATTTTTGAAGCTTCTCTTTTGATTACGGATATTTTGAGGAAAGACTGTGATTATAATTTATTATAAATACGAAGTATACTAGTTATGTAGAGCGGCAACAGATGGCAGAACAGGGTTGTGCGCGCAACTCTAGGGAGCTGTACCTTGAACTTTGCATTGAGAGTAGTACAATTAGTATTTTTGTCATCATGTGCGTGTACTAGTCTGCATTTTCGTCATGGACAGCAAATTATAACAAAGAGCTAACGTGAAAATTTGTGTTAAGCTTGGGCAATGACAATTTTTCTTTGTAATATAATCAACCCGGGAACTTTTTGATAGCACCACGAACAGGTAATTTGAATAAATCTTTAATTCATAAGAAATGCAAAAATATAAATCTTTGAGTTTTATTTTAATGAACTATCATGCCCCACAAAAAAAAATTGAAACCAATACACTACATTAACTAAATAAAAAGAACAGTCAAAAGAGGCATTCAGCTAGCAAAGACTACTGTAAGTGAAATTGAAAAGACAGCTCACAGCATTAGGAAATCACGAAGTTCATTGAAGACCCCTCAATTCCAGGCTTGGCTTGCTGGTTCAGCAAATAATGCGATACCCCGCCAATGGAACCCAAGTCTGCGCCAGTTCTTCAGCAAAATGTTCTGTTTCCTCTTTTAATGTAATGAGTGTTCCGGGACAAACGAACAGATGAGAATCGCGGAGACGGCATAAAGCGGTGACCTTTAAAGAGTACAATGTTTTTCTTGATACAGGGCGTCCATCAGCTTTGTGGCACAATCGATATCAGCGGAATACTTACGTATAATTAACATACAATACAGCTAGCATGGGAACTTAGACACTAGAAGCTAAAACATGCCAAAACATAGTTAGGGCTACGCGGTTTAAGATTAACTTTCAACGAGAATTGGAATACTACAGAAACAAACAATATTTTTACACGACCTGAAGTTTGTATCTATCTTTCTTAATTACATTTTTTTACATAATATATTCGCAATTGATATTAAAATATATGTAGAAAATTGTAGAAAAAATTTACTAATCCAAAGAAAGTTCAAACTCAACAGTCTAAATAAAATCCAGGAATTAATAAGAACTAATAAGAATCAATATATCTGATGACTGTTGACTCTATTTTATTTCTTAGCGTGTGCCCTCCTCCATAACAACAGAAGGATCTGTAAAGAAAAGTACGCTTAAAACCTCTTGTTTATAAGTTATAAATTATCATTCAATATCATTCACAACGGGATGAATATAAAGATTTAATTTAGTTAAATTTCTATTAAAAAATCCTAGCACTAGCTGTTTATTAGACCACAATTATGTTTGAAGTATGCCTTGTACCAATGCTTGTCATTCCTAGATATTACTCTTTGTAAGTTATAAACGTCACCGTGTCGATACCACGATCAGAGACACTGTGGGATTTCAAAGTAATGCACCTAGACTCAACTGTGCATACAATCCTTAGGATAAAAATATATTGAGTGGATCGCAATAAGTAACATTGATAACTCTTGTAACAGGTAAGAGGTAATCATTTTAATACCTGTAATAGAAAGTATCTGTAAAAATTTGGTTCTAAAGAAATAACTGTGAAAAAATAGCAGTATCAAGTACTGGTCTCTCTATCTCTGTGAACGAATGAAGATATTGCAATAGAGAACATACACATCGTGAAACATTATATTGTTGATAATACTGTGAGAACTATTATCTGTTTTATCACCGAAAGAACATAGTGATCCATGAATGTTGTGATTACATTGAAGAGTAGGCGAAACTGGGGCATTTTTAAAACTGTTATATCTTTGAAGCTCAAACGGACAGTATTAAATTATAATATACTGTGTTTGAAAGTATATATTATACTGGGTGTTAATAAAGTACACCGTAATATTTTCAGAGATTGTAGAAGGGCCTTAGACAAGCAATTTGAGGCGGGAAATCTATTGTCTATGAAAACAAGTAATGGAACTGTATGTGATAAGTTGAAATTAGATGCTAACAAGTAAGTGTTAAAGCGTTGCTTTAAAATGTCTCCAAACATGCTTCAAGAGAGGATTTTCAACAGTTCATTATTAGCACTTTCAAGATCTAGAGCTGTTAAAATATTGGACTAATCGTACGGCAACGTTTATCTGATTTACTATATTATACAGGTGTCCCCTGGAAAACCGGTACCCCTCACTGTCATTCACGTAAAAGGCAAGTGTCACTATATTATATTACTTCTTATGTATGATCTGCAGGTATTTTGTGCTGTTGATAGTCTTATTGAAAAATGGGGCTGGTATTGGACATTCCTGACACTGCGCGCCACACCTGTATCATCTCTTAAGTGAGGAGGTTCTACATGCACAACATGTGGGTTATCCTGCGACCACTATCTGAAATTCTGTGAGTTAACATAACGAGACAAATGAAACCAACTTCTTTCATAAAGAAGAGAATGTTGTCCAAGTAACAATCGAAGACAAGAGCCAGTTGCAGTAAATAACTAGTTTTTCTGACTCTTTCAATGAGTACTACGCTCACATCAAATGCTCGGAATTTGAGCCTTTTAGCATACGACGACATGTTGTGCGGGATACAACAATTAGCTGAGATAATCTCATTATCGGTTTTTTTTGGGGGGGGGGGCTTTTCTTATGTCCATGCGAATTCTGTTGAATGCCGCCGGGGTCTTTAATGTCGGACGCTATTCCTCTTCACAACGAATTCTATAGTTCTCCACTTCTTTTACATATCTTGAATTGTGCTGGTTGGGGGAGCTTGATACCAGGATATTTTGCCTTAAACATTTCTGTAGTCTCCTTAATGGAATCTATGTGAAATTTCACAATATCAATTCGGTGTTCAACTAAAACCTGCACCATTTCTCTCACAACACTTCCACAATATTCACGACAATTACTGTTAAGCTCAAACGGAGTGCAGTGTGGACAAATTCTAAACATGAACGCAATGAGGCATACGCATCAAAATGGCAGTGGGGCAAACATCTATTTACGAAGGCGGTGAGGTAGTGAAGCGTGCCGGTTTTATGTGGGTCAGCCTGTATAAGAGAGCCCAGGGGAAGTTATTCACCTGATTGTGTGACCTAATGTACAAGACCAGAGAATGTGATTTCTAAAATCGTAGGTTCGATTCCTGCAGAGTAGATTGTTTATTTAATTTTAATTATATTTTATGATTAAGCGCACATAATATGGTAAAGGTAAATATATATTGTAATAGATAGGAAATCGATAAAAATAATTCGCTTTTAATAAATGTCAGTAACATACCAACTGCCGCTAACAACTTCCGTGCTTTATTGTATGACGTATCGAAGAAAAACTTCATAGTCAGTAGCATACTAGTTATTTAGAAATTTAAGGCCAAAGATTTGAAATATGGAGAAACAGACCCTAGATTGTTTACCTGAAACTACTTAAGATCCCTATACAATATTGAAATTTGTTGCGCAGCAATTCATTAACACCCGATATATTAGTTAATTTAAGTTTGCTAAGAAGTTTTACATTAAATTTAAAGCAATAACACAATTAAGACCTGTTCCAGATTGATTTCTTATAATTAAACTGAAGCTAAAACTGTATTGTATTAATTGGTGTAATGAAATGCTACAAAATTTCACCGAGAAACTGCAAAATTCATGCACTATGCAACAACCCACTGTTTGTGTGTTCTAAGATGAACCCAATCCCACAAAAGTTGTTCGTTCAAGAAACACTTTCAAGATAATTATCGTTTGTTTCTTCGGTACTGGATATGTCGCAACTATTCCTTTAGAGGATCAAAGAGGAGTTAATGCTGAACGGTATACAACAATTTGCTTGTCGGAAGTCATCGATAAAATCAGGAAAATCAATCGAAAACATTGCATCATTCTTAATCATGACAATGCCAACTATCATATAGCAAGTCAAACAATCGATTATTTGAAGAAGAAAAACGTCGAATTAATGTCTCATTGCTCGTATTCACCTAATTTATCGCCCAACGACTTCTTTTTGTTCCCAAATGGAAAGCAAAAAATGCGTGAATAGCGATTTTCATAATCTCAAAAAGCTGAAACATTTAAAATGCATGTTTTTGAGATACCAAATTCAGAGTGGAAATAAATGTTTCGAGAATTGGTTTGAACGCATGCAAAGTTGTATAAATCTTTAAGGCAAATATTTTGAAAAGCAATAAAAAGTTTGTTTCAAATTTTTATTTTCTTTCCCAATTTTGCAACAGTTACAGTTTTCAAAGTTATTTGGAAATACAGTTTTATAGTTTCCTGTCGCTACTAAGATTGGGCGACATCAAGTAAAACGCAGTTCTACGGGCAATGGTACAGAAAATAACGTCCCGAAAGATATCCATAGCTCAGGAACTGAAGAAAGTCGAAATATTTAGCTACCAAATTGTGATTGGTAGAAGTCGATGTTTCCATTTGCTGTACTATGATTCCCTGGTTGGTGGATTAGTATAGACTATCGCTTTCTGCACTTTTCGGATGTTCTATGAAACAGAAGACCAAGGTTAATCTCATAAGGAAAATAAAAATCGAACGCTTGAAAACTTTTTAAATCAACCTGAAAGGTTATAAGACGAAACTTATGATTACTGTTGATGAAGCATATCTATACATTATTGATTATTGTAATAAGATAATAAAGTTTGTTTGTTTGTTTGTTTTTTTTTTTTTTTTTTTTTTGTATCTGCAATAAGGACAGAAATCAAACTCATCAAATGGCACAAACACCAGAAGGATTAATCATATATCGGAGGAATTGCTGGTTGATTTGTTGATTTCGTTTATTTACGGAAGCTCTTTAACATCTCAGGTCATCAGGTTCCATCCATTTCCGGGCGTGAAACGGCCAACACATTTTGCTCAGAGGCCTATTCTTTCAGGCTTGAGATTCTTTTACAGGCCGTAAATCTATGCCATTGAACCCACGACTTTCCTTCCCTTCCGAAGGAGGGTTTAGAAGGCAAGTATGGTTACCACTAGACCACCAGGACCGGCTTGCTAGTCGAGAAACTCTACGACTGATTACAGTGTCGAAAGAGATTAATATCAACGTTGTTAAAAAAGCGAAACAAATGATCAGCTATATGTTTGCCATTCTTAATGTTACTTCTCTTTTTAATTATTTTATTGTTAAAAGTATCGTTACATATTTTATTATAATATGTCTAATCTAATACCTTGTATTAAATCAAACATACCTAGAGTATTATAAAAACACGTGCAATCTTTGGGATCCGTAAACGAAGATCTGCCAAACGTTATATTATACCGTGATGAGACCTCTTCCTATAAAGTCGATCTGACTACAGAAACCTTGAACACTTTTATGGCAAAAAGTGGATGGCCTAAGAAAGAAGTCATTCCTATAAAATTGCATAAGTCCCATAATTTTTTTGGTTCCAAGTTCTAAAACCGGAGGTTTTTTTTTTCATCTAAAGGTATTGTACTAATAGGTTTTTGAAATGCTCTGAAGAGTGACTAAAGAATTGAGCCAAATAGTGATCAAATCTGCAGCTCCTTTAGTAGGAAGAACAGAGAGGTTATTAAATTCATTACTGAGAAAGGTTTTAGAAGGATTCACGAATATGTAAAGCGAATCTCAAGTTAGTTCACACCCTTTGTATGAGTGTCTACTTCAACAAGAGCGTTGAATTTACTGGATGCAGCAGGCCAAACTGTCTCGCGTTAAATTGTGGGTAAATGTGCACAGTCCAGTTCACGTGATATAAAACCTCTACAAGTGCAAACTCCAGCACGCATAATGCTTTTAGAGAGTTGTGTATTGTTTAATTACAGCTCCCAGACACAAGCAACCCTTTTTCAACAGAAATAATGTGACACACATGTTGGAGATTTGCCATCCTCTGTTGAAAACCATAGCTGGACTCAATCTATAGAACTTCAGTGCTTAGCTAAAAAGATGAAAGAGCAAATGTAAGTTTAAGCATTCCCAATGCTCTCAATATCTTTTGAAAGTGTGATGGGTACCTCATTCCTTCTCACTGAACTTCGTTTTCAGAAATGAATACGAAAACTGTTGCTAAGTTTATAGCTCCAACAAGCTAATTCAGAAAAAAAAATTATAGACGTAGAATTTTTAGATGCCAATCTCGACTTCTTTTATTTCTAGGTCGCTTTGTAGAAATAACTGAGTCGCGTCAACAGCCAAAAGAGCGCATAGACCTAGTTTATCCCCAATCTGGTCGGAATTTATTCACTTTTTGTTGTAAAATTAAGTGATTTGAAAATAAACTTACAATATCAGAGAAAGAAACACGATTTTATAATTAAATCGAAATGTGGTTTTCACCAAGTGATTCAGTTATGGGTTTCTCTATGTCAGTCTTTCTTACACATAAGCCAGAGTTATTCAGTAGGACGACCGCATATTTTCCAGTTATTAATATGGTGTTTAGAGCTTTCTTAGTGCATTCTTGTGCTATGAACAAAGAAAGACGGTTCAGTTTAAACATATCAAAAGGTTATAATGCAAATATTATGCAACAACAAGAAAAAAGCAAGCAAATGATTTATTCTAAAAGCTGGATACCTACATTGCTTCATCCAGTATCATTATCATCCGCTCTCACACTTCTGGAAGAAACTGGAAACCCGTAGCTAAGCCGTTTTTGTTTATGTATGAAAAGTACAACCTTAGTAGAGTGGCTTAGTTACTCTCTCATTGATATTCGGCAGTCCACCCTCCGCTCTAATTGAATCGAATTTGCCGAAAGTGTGACACCCAACGGGCCACTGCTTACTTTAAGAAAACGTAGCTTTAGGGCATTCAATTTCACCAAATACTTGACATCTTCGTATGTGTATTCTTATAAGCTGAAAGGAAAAAAGGAAACAACCAAAGCAAAGAATACTTCCTGAGGTAACTAAGAATGGCAACATTTCGAGAATAGTTATTTTATATTTGTTTGAGCGTCTCTTGGAATTAACGGACATTTCTTATGGTTCATTGCAAATGCACTGAAATGAAATTAACAAAATATAAAAACACTATATAGCTAACACTAGAATGGGACTGTTGTTTAAAGAATAGTAGGTTTTGTGAATGAGTTCTAGAGCATAATGGAAACATACATTTTAATCTTTGTGTGTGCGTGCATTATGTGGGGGGGGGGGCGAAATTCGCTTCATCTTCACGAATATGCAAATGCACAATAAAAATTTTTATTTCATTTACACTAGTCCTTAAATTCAAAACAAGACTGTTAGTTGTCGCGATAAGTGGGTCATGCTGTTTCATCAAAAGTTTTTCAGCATATTAATGTTCATAAATCTTTAACAATGTACATCCCCTTTAGCAAAACCGAAAACTGTTGATTTCATGATATACGTATTCGTGTTAAGTGAGAACACACACTTTCACTTGCATTCATGCTGCAAAAGCTTGAATAGTAGATTGCACGAAAAAAAATCCGAAGAAGTGCTTAACAAAACAAAACAAAACAAAACAAAAAGAAAAGAGGAGAAACAAACAAACAAAAATAATGTAAAAACAAGAGAAAGAACAAGGAAGGTTGACACAAATCAAACAGGTAGCTTTTGTCTAAGAGGCATTTACATTGCAATGACAATATGTTCAGATCTGGAAGGAAATTAAATTTCTCTTGGTATCTGTTGTAACGTTTTGAGTATCCGTGAACTGGAGAAAAGCAGAACGCATTTGAAAAATGTGAAACAAATAATGTTAATTACGCCACAGACGTAAAAGTTAATGCTTTATGAGTATTCCAACATACCAAAAGTTTTCAGAAGTCTGAGGAAATATTCTCATAAACACAAAGCAACAAACCTATAATAGGAAGACTACACAAAGATGTTTTATGCTCGTTGCATAAATGGATAGCTATTGCTAGTGTCTAAACCACGTAATCAAACGCTCGCATCTTGAAATTCTTGCAGCATGTTACCCAAGATCGCAACTTAGTTATCCTTAAAGCAATTATGTTAGAGAGGTGTAGTGTTGTGTAAAATTTCGTAAGGGTGGTTGCCTTCGGGAGTGCACAAATTGCTGTTTTCCCCATCCAATTTTCCACCTCTTCGAGTTTCTGACTCGTTTCTTTCATCTTTTCATGGGAAAATGTCGTTCTTTATGGAACACTTTTTTGTTTTGCGATTGCTAGAAGTCTGTGTTTATATTTTTAATGCTAGCTTTAGTAAGTCCACCTTGTTACGCGAGGAATTGAAAAAAAGTTTTCATAGTCACAAAAAAAAAAAAAAAATACAAAGAATGACGTTCGGCCTGTAGGAAATAGTTCTATATAGTAAAAGAACTTTTTAACAAATTAAAAATAACAAACAAAGTTTACTTTTTCCTGAAACTCAAAAATATTCATTGATAGACCGCTAGAGTTCCAAGAGGAAGTGGCCCTTAATCCCCATTTTGATCCTATTTTTCTTTTGTTATCTGTTTCTGAGTACTTAAGAACCTCTTTCTGGGAGAAACCCGTTTTAGTCTCTTATTTTTTTTTATTTTTTTTTTTTTAGGTACAGCTGCATGAATTCCAAACTTGAGGAATCTTATGACTTTATACTGACTTCTTTTGAAATTTCTGTCTTGCTATATTTATGATTACAACCAAAAGAAATTGTAGCATTACTACTTGGCAGTTCAAAACAATTACCAGGAGGGAAAGAAATGTCTTTTTCTTGCACCTGACTGTACTCATCAAGGCAAATCTCCCTTCATCTCACTCTAACCGAACGAAGAAATTAAAATTATTCCATTTTAATAATACAATATGTTGCAATGAACTATCTAGACAGGTTTTAAAATGGGGATATAGAGGACTAAGTCGAACTGCAAAATTAAAAGGGAATTGGGGGCACATAGTGAGATAATAGAATGTAAAATTAGAGCTGTGAAATATTGACTGAAAATCATTCAAGGAAACCAATCTTTCATTACAGCAATCTACTTCAAGGAGCAGCTTAGATTGGGAGGCAATAAGACGTGGGCCTTCAAAGTGAGAAATGGGATTAGAAACCATCGGGTTGGGAATATTTGGATAGCAGGTCAAAGTAACAGAGAACTGTATAAGGAAGGTCGGGAACCGCCTGAAGGATGTAGACAGTCAGCTTACAGGCGCGCAATTTGGGGAGAAGATCTCGTTAGAAGTGTAAACGGGGTTAAAATCTGGGTGGGGGATGGAGCAGTTCATCAAAACAGAGGCCATACTCATTAAACAGAGTCTCACGTGGTTTAGGCTTGGAGCGCTGCGGTAGATCAGAATCTCAAGTGAAAGTGGACTGAGAATTTGCCCTTTATGTGGAGAGGAAGAATCATGGTCGCATATCCTAGCGAACTGTAGCAGCACTGAGGTTGTCAGAAAACCTTTTTACTATCTCTATCAGAGGGAAAGGGGAATGCTGGGCTTTGATGGCAGGCAAGGATGAAGGGCAGGTAAGCAAATTCATCTCGTCTGAGACAGCTCAAGTCTGAAAAGGCCGAAAACTGGGGGGAGGGGCGGGGGGAACTAAAATGAATTAAAAGCTGTATTTAAAATGTATGTATAGGTGATATTATGTTTACTTATTCCACTGACAAGGGGAAGGGGTTACATGTTCTGGATGTGTTTACGCAACTAATTTTGAGACTATTTATATTATTATTATTATTATTATTATTATTATTATTTTAATTGCGTTAAGCAAGGGAGATATCACTTATTTACTTATTTATATAAGTAATGTACTTTTAATGTAGATGGTGGACCCGTGCAGAGGTTGCAAAATTATTGGTATTTTGTTAATTTGAATAAAATATAATCGTTCATTTACATTTTAAAACAAAAATTAGCTTCCTATAACTTTATACAACTATGTTGCTAATGAAGTCCATGTAATTATTTGGAATATATAAAGAGATTATACATTTTGTGTACTTAGGATGTAACTTTTCACTGTTTGGCAAGATTTAAGATATTAGCGTTAACAGATGAAAATATAATATTTGTATAGTGAGTGTGGTTATAGATAAACAAATTAACTTTTTATTGGGAAGTACAGAAGAGCAACAGAACGAAAAAAAAAAATAATAAAAAACTAAATCGAAGAAACCTAAATACTTCTATTCAGTTTTACTGAAGTATATTGAAAGTATAAATAGAATTTATTAAATATTTGTTTGCCTTTTTATATAAAAGTAGATATTTTTCTTAATAATAAATAATTTACAATCTCCGTGGATTTTATTATTAATATTATTTTATATGATGAACAGAATGCATTAAACTTTACTTAGAGCTATAGATAACTTTTTTGATGGAGTTTATAAACAAGCACAGGTTTTGTAATCATATAACAACAGTGGAGCACAGTTCTTCAAATGATACTCCAAGATTTTAAAATAGTGGATTAAATTTAGCGTTACAGTTACTTGCATGTAGGCAGAAACAGGAAAATTGTTCTTCTATCGAAGACCGAGATATATCACAATGCAACAAGAGAAAGAAGAAGAACAAAAGACATTCTAAAGGCTATTACAACGTTGAAAAGGATGCCGGAGCCAATTTAAGGCATACGACAGAAATAATTGATTTTCTCCCTGCCAAGATCTCGTATATTTCTCGCTGTGCTCTTCCCCACTTGGTTGTATTTAATATGTGCCAGTCATGTCATTCTACGAAACCTCATTTCTGTAGCTTCCGATATTACTGCGCCCCTTTCTCGCTCTACATAGTTGATACAAAATATGTCGAATATTGTCCCGGTTATTGCTTTTATGATTACCAAGTCATACAACTGTTAAGTAATTAAGTTTTGTCCACACGTTATGCTTTTATCTTTGACGCCTGAACTTGTATCCGCCATTCCACTATGTTCTCATTATGTAGGCAATGCATAAATAAAGTAATATAGAGCTTGCCTTTTTAAGAATGTCAAACTATTTGTATATACACAAACTATTTCTAGAAATTATGTTTTGATGTTTATTGTTGTTATTAATGCTTATGTTAAATTAATAGTTGATGGATACTTTCTTCTATTTGATTGTGCTTTCTCAAATTTTCCTTTTTCTTTTGCTGTATACTAGACATAATAAGTTAAGCCACTATAAGCAGGTTAAAACTTAAAAATGAGAAGATAATATTGGATAATGTATGTTATGTATTTATGTTTTTGAAATTTCTGTAATAAACGGAATTTACAAGCCACCTCTGCATTGACTGCTAATTCGATTCCGCGTTTGATTTTGGCACTTAGAGCCTGTAAGCAGGATCTGTTTAGTTTCGTGACGACAAATGGAAAGTTATTACACCCCTGAAGTAATGAATGAGGTCTAGGAGGCTAAGGTTAGAGTTTATTACAATTAAAACAATTTTAACTGGAATTTAACGCTACTTATATATTTTCTTTTCACATACTCAAATGTTTTTTTTTTTTTTTTACAAATTATTTGTTTACTTGTGGCACAGTAATGTTTAAACGTTACTTCGTTTAAATGTGTAATACTTAATGTTAACAACAAATATTTTAGCATTTGGCCTGTTGTTTTAAATCATTCAGCAACTTTTATCCCCTCCACAAAATGAGCAGATCCTCCTACAAGAACTATCCGTTATTTTTTGAGTCTTCTTTTTCTAAACGGAGCCATTCCAAATCTCGCCTTTCTCCCTAGAACGAGCATATATGCCTCTTTACCCCAGGTTAATTTAATTTCATTCAATAGGCTCAAGGAAAATTTCGTGTTACATTCTTCCTCGATTTCCTGCCTGCTGATAATCTCTAGCCTTGTTCTAACCCTCTTCTACGCGTTTTTATTATTTGCATTGCCTCGTTTCAATATTGAACCCAGGATAATTGCTCTGAGTCCTCTTTCCACCGCTACAGGCCAAAAAGCAGGTGTTATACTTTGCATCTGGTGTCTATAGTATTTAGAGCGAAGTGTGGACTCCTATATTAGTCTGGGCCAGTATTTCACCGTCCTTATTTTACTATTAACTGTATCTTCATAGCAGCCCACATTGGTGGTTCCTCGAGGAGGATGTTGGTTTGCACTATCTCCAAAAACGTCAGTTTAACTTTTCCTAACTATTGCTTAATGTATTTTTAGTGTGAAAAAAAAGAAAAGCAACCGTAATATATGTTGAACCTTGTGCCTGAAGTTTGCATTTGCGGCTATTATCTACAGGGGACTTGATTTGCAAACTCTCTTAAACCAGTGTCTCGGGGAGCTTGTGGGTAATTTTTGACCGAGGAAGGTGGGAAGAATCTGTCGCCCATGAAAACTATTATGTGCATTGTGCATTGCATTGTCTTTTCTAACCTGAGTTCTCAGTAAAGCCTCCACCTTTATACACACTGATTGTTATTGCGTTATAAAGTTGAATAAAATATTTTAAAATACTATAATAAAGTATAGAGAAACAATATATTAATGGTAATACAATCATATATATTAAAATTGGTAAAACTTGTAGATATTTCAATATCAAATAATTTTACATTTGAAGCATCAATGCTCTCCAATAGCCATATCAATCTTTTCGTTACTGTAAGCGGTTCATGAATGGCAGGATATTGAAGCTTCATGTGAACTCGTGAAGTAGTTAACTTTATATCGTTAATGATAAGGAAATGAACATTACACAAAGCTTACATTCTAAGCCTTTCTGTTTGCGACCATTAAAAGAGAAAGTTGAAATTAAAAAAGGGTAAGACAAATCATTAATTTCAATCAAACTGTCATTTCAAAACATAGAAAGATTGTTAGACGCTTTCTGTGGAGACAGTCTTCGTATTTCAGGTTTGAATTAAGTCTTCGAAAAGTTTATTGGCATGAAAAATAGAAGAGGGCATTTTTTCAAATAGGTGAGTTACTTCGTTATTATATATATATATATATATATATATACAGAGTATATCAGTAAGGCATGTAAAAACTTTTAAAAATATGTGAACATGGGTCCGGAGTTGCTTTATTTCCTTGTTAGAGTCCTTTTTTACATGTGGTAACCCTGGAGTATCTGGTATTATTTGACAGCCTTGCAGAATACAAACACGAAGACTCTATACCTTGGGGTATCTATAGAAAAAATGACCATCTGCCTACTCCGCACTTGAATACCAAGGAAAGAGATCCGTAAACACACAGAACTGACACTACTTGCTTGATGATAAGTTAAGTAATGAAGTAAGTAGCATGACAAACAGGTTGAGAGTTACAGAGGGGTAGTTACAATACCCCTACCTCATTTAACCAGAGGTAAAAGCAAATGTTTGCATACTGTACATAGTAAGTAACTATTCTGTTGTGGAATTATTGCCACAGGACTCTGCTGGCATTCTAGCTAGTTATCTTATCACACCTTGTAGACAAAGGGCTCTAACGAGGAAATAAAACATTTTCGAACCCATGTTCATATGACATACTCATCCTCTATAAACCGTCAGGGAAGGGCGCCGTCGTTATAATGCGGACTCGTGAGCGGGAGGCCTGGGGTTCGATACCGCCAGGATATCCTTCCTGACTAAGGCTTTTACCAGATTTTCCTCATTCCTCATAAATGGCAAATGCCGGCGAGGGACCCTAAACTTAGGCTTAGAACGTTTCCTTCCTTAAAAAAATGCTTTCCCAATTTATTATTTTATCCCATGTATCATCAGTGCCCATCGCCTGTGGTGCCTCTGTAGTAAAAACCGGCATTAAACACTGTTTAAAAAAAATATGCAAGGAATGGTTCCCCAAAGTTTGACTTAACTTTTTGTTATATCCCGTATATATCTGTTGTCCAAGTTTTGCCACATTAATTGTAATTAATGAGATTCTAAAATCTTGCACATAGTATTCAGCAGTAACAGTGGTAAAGTAGTGCATCTCGAACCGCCGCTATCCTAGTAAGCAGTCGCACTCTGCTGACTAGCACCTCAAATAACCTCACTGTAGAACACACAGAGCTGTTCTAAATATTGCGCTATTTGTGTACCCATTTCAATGGTTTATTTCTACCTACTTCTCTAGTGCTCATTTTTAAATCTATATTGTTCTTTACGATTATTTTCATTATGCATATATTATGTAAGACTAACATTGTAGAATGTAATTATTTTATTGTTTTAGTATTATTAATACTATTTGAATAGCATGCATTAACACAGTTATGCTGCCCATTGGCGAAAAATCAAATTTTTTAAATTAGCGACATTTTCTATACACTTTTCCCTGTAGCACAATGCACAACCCCTTAAATCGATCCTCAGAATAGAAGAAAGGAATTAGAGACACTGCTGAGGGGCGTGATTTATTTTTGATACTGATTTATTTTCACCTTTGCTGAAAATAAATCAGTAAATAAAAGTATTTGTTTAATTATAATTTTTTTAAGCGCCATACCTGAAAAAACTAACTTTAATGAATCTACGATGTGTGTGTGTGTGTGTGTGTGTGTGTGCGTGTGTGTCTAGGTCCATTAATATAGTTAGTTTTTCAAATATTATGTTTGTCATGCAACTTATTTCATTACTTGACGTATCATCAAGCAAGTAGTGTCAGTTCTGTGTGTTTACGGACCTCTTTCCTCGGTATTCAAGCATTGCAAACATAAACCCATGCGCTATTCCTCATGTGTCTCAAGTCAGCATTGCGAACGGACTTTGGGATGCAAATTTTTCTTTACAGGTTGTGGAGGATTAACCGTTTGCAGACGTTCTATCCGAAACATTTGTGCTTTTTCCTGCACTGTCTTCGATACCATTTCTCACCATACAGCATACATAGGGTGACAGTACTCCGCTCTCAAAACATTTAATTACAACACGTTAATCAGCTTTTGACGGATTCGTAACCGCCGTCATTTCGCTCAGTGACTGCATAGCTAAACGATGTAGGCCAAATGCACCTCTTATCGGGGTTGATGATCTATACAGTTACACCTTTCCCTACCGCCTACCAATGCTGATTGGTACGTGCAGCTAAGCGAATAACGGGAATTGGATGGATTTGTTTGATCACGCTCTTATTCACTCATTTGTTTTTGCCTTTGCCGATATAAACTAAACATAAAATATAGAAAAATTACAGAAAAAGGGTTGATAAAAAAAATGATTCGGCATGTGCTGCTAACATATACTATCGCATTAAAACGAAAGAAAAATATTGCAGGTACCAAATATAAGGAAATACATTTTTGGTGCTTGTTTCGTGCATTGTAAGAGCTTGTGAGCTATGGCAGATAATTGAAGTTATCTAAAGAAAGAATAAGTCAACTCTGATCGCAAAACGTTTGCGCTTTTACGAAAGACGTTCGGAAATTATTTATAATAGTTTTGAACTTTATTTAATGTGTAACATGGTTCAATGCACATAGGATATCTCAATATACTCCCCATCAACTAAATGCACCTTTGCCATTTTCCTCATAACTTCACTATGGCGTCGCGAAACCATTGTTTGGAGTACTACGCCACCACTCATGCACAGTTGCCTGAATTTCCTTGTTGCTGCCTTCGCAGCGAATCCTTTATGTTGTCGAATAATGCATAAGACGGAGCGAGATCCGGTGAATATGGTGGGTGCGGCACAACAATAAACTCAAGCGATGCCAATTTTGCTGTCGCAGTGTTGCTGAGTGGGCCAGCGCATTATCATATTAGAGGAACACTCCTGTCGACCACTTCCGCTTTCTATGTTGCTGTCTCTTGTGTTAGCTGCGCAGAGTCTCGCAGTACACTTCGTTGTTGACAGCCGTTTCGTGAAGAATTCAGTCCATTAATGGTATGCCTGAAGTACCCCAAAGACGGTTCATCTACTTGTCCGCAGATGGGGCAGCACAAAACTTCTTGGGCCTAGGATTGCCTGAATGTTTCCATTGCATGGATTGGACATTCATCTCTTGTGTATGACAGTGACACCAAGATTAGTCACCAATCACCAGCTTCTAAAGGAATTTGGATCTTCATTATGCATTTCCAATTACCGACGACAGACTTCAACGTTTTTGTTCTTCTGTGCCTGTATCAAGTCAGATGTGCGAATACTTTTTTCATATTCAGATCGTCGTGAATAATAATGTGCAGTGTTGAGCCTGTCTGACATTCTAGTTCATCAAAGCGATACTCAATTCAAACACAACCTCAATGTTGCTGGGAGACCGCGATATTGACGGACGACCAGTATTCTCATTCTTGTGTGCAGATTCCCTGCCGCTGACACCTGTAAATGGTCTTCTGTGCAGGGGCTTCTTGACCACATGCCGCAGTTAAAAGTCCATGGATATCTGCAGTTTTTACGCCATCCTTCCATAAAAGCCATGCATACCATTTTTTCCACGTTTTTCTCTACTCGACAACAAACAAACAAACATTCTGCTTTCAACCACCATCTAGCTTCCGCATGCTGTACTAGTATCGCTCTATCGCCCTACTAATGAACATACCCAAAGATACGCGATATTTGCAAAACACCGCTATTGCAAAGCATTTCCGAACACCTCTCGTATAAACATTTTCCAAATATAATGGTTTGCCATATACAAGCGTTTTTTTAAATAAATATATATTTTAATTTAAATTATGTCATGCTTTTGAAATGTTTGTATTAAAAGCATGTTTATAAATTCATTCTATTGTCAAATTTCTGTCAGTTTTTTTTCTTTTGAATGTTTATTATGTTTATGGTATTTGTGCAGACTTTTTTATTTTTAATTAAGATAAAACACTGTGGTATTTATTAAAGAAGATAGGAAGTAATTGCCCAAAATAAGCTGAAATTTGAGAAGAAATCCGGAAGAGTTACAAAATGATTACTCTCTTTTGTAGATATCTTCGTTTACTCATTTTTTGTTTGAAGGAGCGTTGAAAGCTTCTTTTAAACTAATGAGAACTCCTTTTTACACTGTAACGTAATTACATTTTTCCACTTTAAGCTGGCGAAATGTTACTTGCCTCTCACAACGCCATTAAAATATTATTGCATCACTTCTCTAAGCACTCTAAGCTTTCCCCTGCAATCCTGGATGAGTCTCCATATTTGTGAGATTTATTAATGCAGTAATTTCACAATCTTAGAGAGAAATGACAAAATTAAAGTATTCTATAGTTTTGTATGAATAAACGATTCATTGATTCGGCTGCTGTTTTTCTTTTGTTTAATTACACTTTTTAATTGCCTTTGTGACACGACTATTACAATACGATATAGATTTTACTCATTAATAATATTTTCTCCAACGTTCTTTGTCATGCTTTTAGTTCTAATTGAGGAAAACTACAAATTAAAACCCTTAAACCCTAAAACAAAAGTAATAATATCTTTTATTGGCAAAAGAGTATTAATTACTTTTTAATTCACTTCGAGTGCATTAATACATGGATCAATACTCGAATATATTTGCGTAATAACAATATTTTTTCATGTAGTTTTTAACATATAAAATTCAGACAGAAAATATTGTTTGTTATGGACGAAATGAAGACAGGAAGGGTGTAGTACACTGCTTTCAAACGTTCATCCGCTACAGCGCAGCTAACGACAAAGGAGAAGCATAGGCTGCTAACTGGTTCCTCTTAACTTTCAGTGATCCCGGCTATAGCAATTGGAGCGTTGTCTTTGTGCCGTTCATATGATTAGTTGTGAAATTTAGTGTTTTTTTTTCTTTATTTGTGTTTTACTCTGTTATAAACGCATTATAGAGGTTACTCTTGCACCTGCACCTAACAGATGTACTGTTTCTAATCCTGTGCATAGATTTAGGGAAACGGAATCTGCTCTGAATAAGAAACCGAAAGTAAAACGCCGTGTACTTACCGAAGAGGAATTTCACAAAATTGGAGAAGTTCTTTGATTCAAGCTCAAAGAAATCTCTGCAAAGCCTGCACAGGAAACAGAAATGTCTCACTTTTAAAATTAAAACCGTAAAAGATAAACGTTGTTCAGGAATTGCAGTCAGGTGGTAATGGTAAGTATAATGCATTTCTTTAACTGCGTTTTGGATAATGTTAGCAATAACTCTATTAGCCCACATGTATTTTTTTAACAGATAAACCATTATTTGAAAATTATTTGAAAGGTAATTATATATTTTTATGAAGAATTAGGAAAATTTTGTTGTTCGCCATTTAAATGGCCATGTAGGGGCACAGAACAATAATTACTGGAGAGCAGAAAATCCCGAAATGACACTGCATCATTAAACACTGGCGTATGGTGCATAGTGAATTATAGGGTTTATTTTTAATGGCAATAGCGTGAATACGTAGAGATAAAACAATAATAATCGCATTTTTCTTCTTTTTCGAAATATTATGGGGAGAAATTGAAAAATAGTCTATCGAATATTGGAACAACTGACAAATAATAGAAGAAGAGAAATTGCAGCAATCTCACAAAAAGAATGTGTGTAAAAACAAACTTTCTTAAAAGGCGTGAGAGATATATGTGATGACACAAAGCCATGCTTTTCGTAATTATTTTAATATCTGTAATAACAAAGGAAGGCGATTATTGAAATTGCGATTTGCAGCTTGAATAAGTATATCAGACTCGGCCGACATATACCGTGCTTTCGTCATGCCGATCGTGCTCTCACGGATGAGCGTCCACATGAAAGATAGTAAAACCATTAAATGCTAAACAGGAAAAAGAATAAAATAATCCTTTCAGAGCTTCTTGTTTTCCTAGTACATACAATGGTCTTCAATCTTTTTTATGCAAAGCACTTATTTCATACATTTTATTTTTTTAAATTCGGCCAATTTAAAAGAAACTTTTTCCATTCAGGAGCAGATATACAGAGTTTTATTATTAATTACAGGATAAAACTTACTTTCAGAAAATACTCCTGGTAGTAGGATTGTATTTATTACAGTGATACCAATACAATACAAAATAACTTCAACAGGCGCACGGGTCCAAGTACATGCTTTTATAATGCACTAGAAAAAATCCAGAAGAATAATTTTTAAAAACATTATCAAAAATTATAAAAATATAAAGAACTCTCATTATGAATGACACACAGCTGGATTCAACCAACCCCCTCTCATACCTGAGTTGTCTCACTATCATCATAACTTTTTCTTATCTCTCCTCCCTTTCTTACCTGCTAGCGGAGCCCCTTGGTTCGATCCGGTAAAGGTGTGCGGTAGATACGTTTCCCACCATTTTTAGTACCTTTACATTCAGCCAGAATATGTGTCCTCAATTCCCCCTCCTCACAGATAGGACAAATTCCTCGCTCACATTTGTCAGTGATCTTAATCATCCACCATGCCCCTAGTCTGAGCCCGCGAGCCCCTGTCTAGTGAGTCTGGCTCTTGTTTTGATGTATTGCTCCATCCCCCATTCAGATTTTAACTCCGATTGTACTTCCAGGGAGATCATCTCTCTGCATTGTGCAATTATCTGCTGCCTATTCATATCCCTCAAACGGTTCCCAACTCTCCTCCATGCGATCTTTCTATTCCCCTGACACAGCTCCAAATGAAGCCCAGCCTATTGTTTCTAGTCGCTTTCTTAAATTGGATGCCTATGTCTTGTTCCTTTCCATCCCTAGATGTTCATGATAGCATAATAGCCTAATTAACGTTTGGTTTACTTCAATAATTCACAGCCAATACTGCACTACTCTGATTTTACACTTTATGGTTTCTCTGAAAGAGCCGAATTTCCTCAATTCTGCAGTTCTCTGTGCCTCTCCCAAGCCCCAAAACTTCTTTCAGAAAACATGTCCTCACTGAATCTAGGTTATCAGTTTATTTCCATCCTCAAATATCCGCCCCATATGTCATTGTAGATCTCAGTAGTGTCCCACAGGCGGTTTCCAGTGCACCTATAGGCATGTCTAGAATTCTGCTACGAAACCGGGGGGGGGGTTTCTACTGTTTTCACTCCTGTTTTATGCTTTGTCAAGTTTCTGTTCATCGTAAAAATAATGCTCAAGTCTTCATGTAAGTCCATATCTCAGCTTTATTATTAACCGATCCGTTCTTGAAAGTCATTGTATTTGTCTTATTCACCTTAACGATGCTAACCACGCTTCAGAGTATGTTCAAAGTCTGTGCAGTCCTTTTTGAAAGCAATAATTCAAGGTAGAACACAGTGCCATAGCATCCGGTATAAAAGCGCTGACACCTTGTTGAGGTTGCTTTGTATTGTATTGGTACCATACGCTCTTACTACTACATAGTCAGATCTTGTAAGTCCTTAACCAAATATTAAACAAAAAATATTACCTCAAATTAACAATAATGCAGTCTTATGACAACTGGAAACACTCCTGTTATTTTGTTACTATTTAGACTATGCATTTTGTTTTCCTCTTTGTCAATAATGCAACGACCACCATTATTATGATTCAAGAACAAGGACTGGAGAAACCTACGAGGCTACACATTATGGCGAAAGTGCTCACTCTACGGCTATTTCTGCAAAAGAGGGTCCAGATTTATTGCATGTCATAAAGAAGGAGCAAAGAGCGTGATGCTTAAGAGCCACACAGGTCAGGCAGCTCTTGGAAAAAGATGCTGTAAACACCCTTGATTCCGGATTAACTTGAACAGTCGTGTCCTACCCTTTCCGGTTACCACAGTCTAGATTAATGATTTCCACTGTAATAATTGTGACACGCGGAAGTGAACGCATTAGTTTTCACAAGGTATGAAGATTACACATAACGTTTTATGCAATTTTAGCATTGAAATATTTCGAAAAAGTGTCAAAATGTGATGTTATGATTTATTAATTAGTAAATATGCATGGTTTTTTAGTACTCATTTCTATAACCACTTTTGAGCCGTGGTCCACCTGTTGAAAACAGTATGCTACAACATCATTATTACATATATGTAGTAGGGGTAAAGAATGAAGATAAACATGAAATAGGAACAGAATCGTTGAATGATCGAACAAATCGGCAGTATAGTTTTTTAAATAATTATTCCTAAACCTATCGCAATAATGATAATAAACATAAGGGATAAGATAATTCACTTTGAAATACTTTCACTTAAGGGACACTGGGAGTGAATTCTAAAAGTTCCGCATTTTTGTATGGATTTTTCATAAAACGTTTACTGCCATTAAATAAATATTATATATAATTTCATTCAGTTTGGATAAATACATTGCGAGTTATAACTTATTTCATAAATTTTATTACCTAGATATAATCAAAATGTCACACGCTGCTCATGAGTTGAGAAAATTGTTTGGCATTTCTTGCAATTGGAGCTTTGAAACACATACAACACATGTAGAAAGATATTTTAAATAAATTTGAAGGGTGAGCTGTGGTAATTTTTTTAAATATATAAAAATTTTAATGTTTAAAATTTATAATTTTTTCATAGAAAATATTTTTATAATTATTATTCGTGTTAGCATGTGTTTTGCCTTATAGAATATCTCTCACAATTGATACTTCTGCACATTGTAGGGAATTTTAAATGAATTTGCAGAAAATCAGTTACGCGTGGGATATTTTGAATGTGTGAAAATGAAGTTTTGAGAAAAACGCTGTTTTATAAAAAAAAAAAAAAAAAAAAAAAAAATGCTGCGGAACAGTGCGATTTAAAAGGACACGCGGAACTCTTTAAATGGCTGTAGAGTCAGGAGGGAAAGGGGGGAACAAGCAAATGTTGACTTTTGTGCACGCCCAACGGTTCAAGGAACCATTTGAAAAAAAAAAAATGGCAAATACTCTCTTGTCCTTTACATATGACCACAATATCTCTCTCTGTTATTCTCTTGGGTCTCAGACAAATTAATAGTTATTTATGTAACTAGTGTTTAATTATGATACGAGTAAATGTTTAGAGCATGAACGACAATGAAAGCGCTAATTTTCACGAGTGTTCACAATGAAGAAAATATGTAACGTTTTGTGCAATTTTAGCATTGAAATATTTAAAAAATTTAAAATGTGATGTTATGACTTATGACGTAGTAGATATGACGTATTATACTGCATGGTTTCTTAGCACTCGTTTCTATGACGATGCTATTTTGTTTTTGTTTTAAATAATTCAAATAGAAATGGATGATAATTCCGCAATATTTGATATGAAAAATATGGATATCATTCCAGAAGAAATTATAAAGAAAGCTGAGGTAACTGAGGGTTTGTTAATCTTCAAAAATCGAAAAGTGTGTAAGAAACGGAATAGGACAAATTCTGTACTTGGAGAAAAGAGAAGCGTGTTATTTCAACTGCTGAAAAAATCTTATTGGCATATTTTTAGAGCTGGTAAATATATAAGATTTATTGATTATTAGATTTTTAAATAGTGTGTAACGTCTGTTTTTACTGCTGAGGCATCACAGGCGGTGTTACTATTGATATTGAAATAAGATAACACGGGGAAGGCTTTTTTTTAAGGAAGGAAGCGTTCCAGGCCTAAGTTTAGGGTACCTCTGCGGCTTTGTCATTTATGAGGACTGAGGAAAACGTGGTCAGTCAGAGAGGATGGTCCTGGTGGGAATCGAAACCCAGACCTCCCGCTCATGAGTCGCGCCGTAACGACCTCGCCCACTTGTGGCGGTATAGTAAGGTTAATAAATTTTCTCTTAGTATAATAACAGACTACTAATGGTTCAAAAGTAACGTTTTAAAATGAAAGTATAATGGGATTAATTAATTAAATAATTAATTGCATTTTCAACTATTCCATGATCATGAAAGTTAATTATGGTGATTAATAACTTACATTATTGTAGTTTCAAAACATTTGTTTAATAAAATGATTCTCGAGTTTGAATGTTAGTAGGCTTATTAGAGCGAGGATTTTAGCATTTTCTTACAGGTACGTTGTTTGAAATTGTGTTGTGAAGGTAGTGATGGCTTCATGGAGCATTAGTGGTTAGGTAACATTTTCTGGCACCAGTGCCAGAATTGGGCTAATTCTGCACCATTTTTAACGTCATAAGGAGCATGTTTTAATGCTAGGATTGCATTTGTTGCTATCGTGTTTCGATGAGGTGAGTCATTTGCTTAGACTGTTTTTGGTTTGTTTGTTTGTTTTTTTTTTCGTTTACATTAAATAAAACACACCGGATTGCAAGGTATTCCTTGAGGTAACAGTTTTCTGGCTAGAGTCTTACAGAGCCTCATTCCACCAGTTTTAAGTTCTGCATCATTCCTGCTTCTATTCATTTCTAAAGCAGGGTATAGTAAAGTTGGGATGGCCATACATTTGTCAATCAGTTCTCAATTTCAAATGACCATAACTTTGGCAAAACTTTATATACTGCAAAAATAAAAACACAGATGTATTCCTAAATATTTGGTATTTTATTTTCATAAGAATAAACAAAATATTATAAAAGAATAAACAAGAAAAAGCTATATATGACCACTAGCATGTTGTTAAATAAACTTTCCTTCTCATATCTATAAACAGCATTCTTAAATAGCTGTTAGTAAGTCCTTGGACTTTATTTCCCATTATTTTATCGCTTTTTTAAATCGGTAAATATATCAATTATCTCAAATTTGTTAACAAACTTACGAAATACTTTTACTGAGCAGGGTTCACTTCTCAATCGATATAAATTTCGAAATCTTCTCCATGCATTGAAAAATAATTATCTGCTTTTGTAATAACACAATTCGAACTTATAAGAGCATAACCATTCTAAAATAGGAAAATTGGTCCGTATTATAAACCCAGTTGTGTATACAAGTTTGGCACAGTTACCATAGAAATGAAAGTTATATAAATGGAAACGAAAAAAAAAAAAAAACAACAACAACAAACAACAGAAATTTACCTTCAGCCTAATGTTATGTATACGAAACCAAACAGTTAATATATAAATAGAACATAGGCCATTTTAAAGGGAACTTACCTTAGGATAACCCTATATAACAAACAATTCGTGTGTTTTCTCTTTATTTTACACCTACTTTATTTTTATAATTATATGGCCAATATGGAATTTATTATGACCTTTACTGCGGTTTAAGCGTTATTGACATCAGTATTGACTACAGGGTACATAGATTCCAAAAACATATTAAGTATATATCGACCACCTCCTTGGTCAAGCAGTTAGTGTTGCCGGTTTCGATTCCCGCTATCTACATAGGGATTTTTCTAAGTTAGGGAGGTCTAGAACAGAGTCTACCCAGCCTCGTGAGGACAATTCGGAAACTGCCTTATGGAGAGGTAGCGATTCTCGATCACGAAAGCCCCGTGATAGGTCACCTGCGAGTGTCGGCATGCTGTTCACATGTTCCCCTGCAATACTGCCCTTTATCAATGAATTCGTAAGACGGAGTTAGAGAATGCAGAGGTCAGCGCGGCAGACAATGGCTCACCCAGGGGCTGTAAAGTGCCAAACGAGGATTAGATATATATTATTGAATATTTATCTATAAGTACGTAATTAAATAATGTAAATGCTGAAGGCGCAGATTATTATTTCGAGATGTCGCTGTTTATCTCCACCATTCAACATTCAAAGGAACTTTGTCGTCTGCCACCACGCAAGTTTGTTCCGATTCTGAATTTTGTTGCATTATTTCTTGCACTAATGTGGAGATATCTTGCGTCACGATGGAAGTCTGGAGCTGGAAGCCATAGCAGACGGAAAAAATAAAATAGGGCAAAATTATATTCAAAATAACTCGAGCAAAACTGCACAAACAAACTAAAACTCGTATTAAACACTCTGTTACGTATACCAGCTATAAACTGTTCCTTTCGAAAGCAAATAATTGACAAAGATGGCTATATGCAATAAGGAATAAGAAACCTAACGAACACAAGTGTGCGTATGTTTTTTAAGTGTTTAATGCTAGTTTACATTAGTTTCAAAAATTGGCATTGATAACATTATAATTTGGGAAAGGGATTTGGGAGGGGCAGGAAACGTTTGAGGCCCAATTTTTAGAGTGTCCCCCTGCCATTTGTTATTTGATGAGGATTGAGCAAAACCCACAACAATCCTAGTGTCCTGAACGGTCCTGTGCTTTTATATCATTTCCCACAGCTGAATACCTTATCTATAACACCTACCTAATGAAGTTAACAAAATTAACTATAACAAAAATATATACGTATGCCATAGGCATATAGTTGAAACCTAATTAGTAAAAATGAATATAAATTAAATAATTGAACGAAATTAAACTAAGCACTTTAAATTAATCAATACCTTTAATAAACAACAGATGTTTTAACATGACGGTAAATGAAACTAAAAACCGTTCTTCTTAACAAATTTTGTCCCATATGGTATATTTGTAACTTTTAACCTATTTTTCTAATTTACGAAAGCACTAAAGTAAACATATCTCATGGTGATATTTTTATTCCCCTTTACTTCAAAGGTCTGGGGTGAGTAAAACAATATGCATTAGTAGTACATTCACTCTAATTAAGGAGTACCTGAGCAAGAGAAGCGGCTTGAATTGAATTAAATCCGTAATGATGAGAGAATACCTCGTAGATTAAGTCCTTCGCTGGCACTGTTCGTCATCTGTTTCCTGGAAATGTTTGCGATGTGCATTTGTCTCTGATTTACAAGATTTCAGGTAGCAATTGTCCTTATTTATATATTAAAGAACTCATTAAATGTAGTTAGATTGTAATTTTTTACACTATCGATCGTAATGTAACTAATACCAACCTAATTTTAGAACTGAAAATAGTAGTCTAGTGGCCCTTGAATAAAACATCAAAGATTAGTGCTGCAAAGTAACTTTATACCACTATTTTATAAAGTACAACTGAAAGTAGCAGTTTTGCTAAATCATACAATTTAATAGAATAAATTTACGAATTATTCAAGCAATGCAAATTACTTGCTGTTAATATGAATAGTTGAATTATATGAAGCACTTTGGGGGAAATTAATTCCTCGCACTTTACTAACTGCCCTGAAATTTTTCTTTATGCATTAAACACGTTCTCGTTCATACAGCTTTTTTTAGCGAAAACCGAAGGAATGAAGGAAGCTATTGTGGTCGTCACCATGAAAAATCTGATTATATTGAGACTGTTTCATTTTATTGCTATTATTATTATTATTATTATTATTATTATTATTATTATTATTATTATTGAGAAGAAATGGAAATTTCTTCAGAAAGAAATTGAAACGGCATGTGCTGAGGACACTTTCGCAAACGTTGCTCAATCAGTAGTTCAACGTACTCAGAGGTGTATCGACGACAATGGTGGGCATTTTGAGCAACTGTTCTTACTGTAAAGTCTAAGATGATTAGTGCTCATCATTTTGTGTTTTGTAAATTCAGTTTTTTCTTTGCTTGAAGTGTGTATACATTTTTGGCAACCTCTGTACAAACACACACACACACACACACACTTATATATATATATATATATACACACACACATATAGGTGCATACAAACCACACATATATGTGTGTGTGTTTTAACGCTCTATTGCCGCAAGTTTTGTTTTTCTCAACGAAACTCTGGGCATAGCTATCAATTAAAAAACGATTCTAGAGTTCGTTAACCAGCAAAATTGGACCATTGGAGGTGGCTGTTAACCTATTACATTAAGAAAAAATCACTCCAGGGGCCGAATTTTTTTTGCTTTATCTCAAGGAAACTGAGTAAAAATCTTTAAAAATAATTTATAAAAGTGGTTTTCGAATAGCATGGCAACCGGGCCATCGGGGCGGCAGTATTCCTGAAAAACTTTTAGGGGTTAAAGCGAAATTTAAAAAATCGCGCGGTTGCAATTTTAAACATTTTTGAAGAAACCTTGGTATATACCACTGAAATAAAGTAGGAAAAATCAGTGAAATTGGACTATTAGGAAGGGGGGGGGGTACCTGAAACCCAAAATTTAAAAATTGCTCTAGTAACACCAATAACCTTTATTCCCACAACAAATTTCGGCATGTACCATTCCAATCGATTAAGAAAAACAGTTTTTGAAAATGGTTAGATTATTGGGAGTGGGGGGTATTCCTAAAAAACTTTGAGGAACAAGCCCAAAATTGAAAATCGCTCTAACGACCGCAATTTAAATGTATCTTAAAGGGATATATGCCATTGAAATACTGAAAAATAGTTTTTGAAAAATCAGTGAAATTGGACTATTAGCAATGGGGTACCCAAAATTTAAAATCATTCTAGTGGCATTAATTTTTTTTTTTTTTTTTTTTTTTTGCGAAACGAAACTACGTGTATACCATTGAAATATAATAAGAAAAATTATTTCTGAAAATCGGAAGGGCGGTTGCCCAACATTTAAAAATCGTTCTAATGGCACAGTTGTGTTTTCTTCACAACAAATTCGGTATATACCATTTAAGTAAATAAGAAAAATTGCTACTGAAAATTAGGAAAATTGGACTATATGGAGAAAAAGTATAGTTGAAAACCGAAATTTATAAAGTGATTTTGGGTTCCATTATCTCTATGTTGTTTTAAATTAAAATGAGAAATTAATTCAGCATATAAACTGTATTTATAACATCATATGTTTAATATTTAACAAAAGCATTTTCGTGAAGATAGCAGTTGTGAAATATTAATTTGTGTTTGAGAAGTATATCTGCATGTAAGGGCGCTTTGTAATAACCTTCAGAAAACGTTTGCATTATATATTTTTAATACAATAACATTTAAATTAAAGTTCAAAGCCATTGAAAATCGACGAAACGTTCGATTGTACTTTGGTGATTCTGTATATGTAATTTTTTTTAAATAGTAACATATTTTTGTTTTACTGAAACATATGAACACCATCTTGTTAAATACAGAATATAACTCGAAACTATAAATTATTTTTCTCTATTTTAGCGAATGTAAATATGTCAATGTGTAGGTTCATAAATATGGTTACATTTAAAAATACCCACACAGTATAGTTTTATCTATCAGTGGTTATACATTTAATTTAATTAATAGTGTATTATTAATTTTTGTGGTTTAATTCCAATTATAATAAAAGTAATTCTAAAAAAAATGTGCTTTCTCTTTTGTGATACGTGTAGATTGCAAGAATTCTAATTTTGTTTCCCTAATACCGCACAGTAATGCCATAACCTATTTTTCATTAATTAATATGACCTAATTTGGAATTTATATTCATTTTTATTAAAAGCTATTCAACCGGTGATGAATTCGCTTAGTTTACACAGCTCCTGCATGACGGAATTTTAAGATTTCTCAGCTAGCAAATCAGCCTTATACTAGTCGCTGCTTCAGCCATCTGGTGTGGTTCTTTCAAAAGCTTTATCACTTTCGTCAAAAATCATTATAATTAAATTACCCTTCATATCACCGACCTTCAAAACGTTTCAATAAAATCAACAATAACTAACAAAACACTAACGCATAACTATACAAACATATGAACAAACGGTTCGATATTTCTAGTTCTCGTTATTTTTAATTTTCCAAATTAAAATAAATTGTAATAAACTAAAAATAATTTACATTACGATATTGTAGTACAAAAATTGTATGTAATATACTTGTTGAAAGGCTCATTGCGATCCTCGCGTGAAATACAACCCGAGGTTTACTTATCACCTCGAATGCCTTTCAACACTTATAATACATCTCGCATATCAACATTACCTGTTCTACTGTCATACTTTAAGATACTTGTACAATTCTTGAAATACAGATGTTTATTTGCTTCTAAAATACAATAATAAAGCGTACATGAGGCAGTCTGCTGAAGATGTACATGCTGCGACACTTTTCAGATAACCCATTGCATGATTTAATTTCATTAAACATTGAGAATGCTCTTTAAACCATACATCAAGCTAATGTCCTACTAGCTTGAGTTCTACCATTGATCAAACAAACTTTAACTTTGGAAGTATGCTGTAAGGAAATCCCCAGAAAATGGTTATGAAAATTTAATTTTGCAGTACAGTAGAAGAAAAATAATGCACAAACAGTGAAAAAAGTTTATATAAATTGCTAATCAATATCAGTATATGAAACACATGTAAAATATATTTTAATTTTGAATAACAATTTATGATTTCATTTCATTTTGAAGATAGTTTAATTCCTACATTATTTTTAATCTAATAAAATACCAAAAACTTTAACATAAACGTAATTCAGAAACATATCACTGATTGTTTGAATCTTTATAAAGTTTTATCTTTCAACTGTAAACTTTAAACTAAATATTATGCCACTTTTATTGCATAATATTTAATCCAATCATTGACAAATAAATACTAAAGTACGAACATATTGTAAAATCTCCTGCTTTAACAAGGAATAAAATATTTTAATGTGTTAATTATGGCACTTTAGATTCCCACCCCACACTATAATCAAGAGAATATTACATTAAAACAAAATAGTAAATTAATATTATAACATTTTGAACGAGAAGTGGAAGACAAATACCTTCCTAAATCTCACAAGGTCGTCAGTTTGACGAAAACACGATCTTTTGTAGGCAGAAAGGAGTGAACGCCGATTCCTCTTTCTTGCAAGGCAATAGATGGTGACAACTCCTCCTCTAGCCAGAGGAACCGCGAAAAGATATACCATCAGGAGGTTGCGAAACAAATTCACATTGAACAGCTAATGAGTAGTTCAGGCGAATAATTTAAACAGTTGAATTAGACCTAGGAAGCGTCGTTATGGACCGACTGACTGCCGCTAAATAAAACCTTTAGATTAAATAGAATTTAGGAAGTTGAAGCCCGGGAGTTGTCGTCGGGAGTTGCCGTTGGGAATGGAAGCCAGAGAGTTAAAGCTAGGCATGGAGGCTGAAAGTTAAAGTAGACAGCGCAAGTTTATCAGTTAAAGCATATGTGATAGTAAAATAGAATTAAATATCAGTGCGTAAATCGAAGTTCCTAACAGTATCAAAAAAGTGCAAAGTGTAAAAAATGTAAAAAGTGGACTAAAAATAAAACTTTTGTATAAACCGGACTCATTTTGCACTTGTTCCTATGACAACGGCTGTTCAATTTCGTCCGAAAAGCCATTATCATTAAGTGTTATATAGCCGAAGCAGAAGAAGACCGAGACATCACGACGCAGTCAGATCAACGAGTGGAAGAAAGGAGCGAGATGAACCACAGGAAGAATTTAGCAGACATCATACCACCCTGAGAACAATTCATCTTACGTATAAATTACCTTCCATCACAGTCAAATTAATCATCTATTTATTTATTTCACATCACATACGACAATGAAATATTCACTTAACCCTCTCCTACACACCATCATCTATAATCTTAATACCTCCCCCCCGCAATTACAATAATTTGATTTTCCTTGCCGAGAAAATTTAAAACAGTAGATCGATAAGTCAGTGTAATAACATAATACAATAAATTTTATTATAAAATATTTTATAGGTACTCTAGTAGAGCTAAAGAAAAGTTATAACTGTCTACCTGGGTCACTGGGAGTACGTTTAGAAGGACGGGCCCAACAAATTCTGCATCCCACCCCAGCCGATTTCTTTTCCTTTTTTTTTTAAGTACTAGTGTTGCATTTATTTAAAAATATGTTTGTTACAAAATAGCTAATCCATGTCGCATTAGTCGTGAGACCTTACGTGCTTTTGTGCAACACACTAAGAAATACATGATATTACACAAGCCCATATTCAAATCTTAAGGATCAAACAATATATTAAAATGTTTTAAAATGACATAAATAAAATTAATAGAAAATAAAAGTACAAAAATTAATAAGTGGCACTCCTACATCTATATGTGTGTATAAATATCACCAAATAGTGTTACTAACTTCTCCTTCCCGGTTGTCTTGTCTTTTCCGATCTGAGCTTCTCACTTCGTATAAACACTACCTACTCCTTTCTATTTCTTCTTGTCTGCCAGCAAAACCCAACCGCCCTCTTTCCTCCTAACAAACGGATTCTGTAGTTACATTTTTCTCCATTCTTCCGTCCCCTCGTAGAAAGCCAGTATATGTTTCCAAGATTCTTTCTCCGCATGTATAGGGAGATTAGCTGAGTATCCGAAGAAGAGAGCGAGGTCAAGTTGCCACTCAGCATGCGTTTCGCCTAATTTCATGGACATATGATCTCTCTGGGCCAACGGTCAACGTGCCGGCTCATCACACTGTGCTTGCGGGGTTGCATTAGAATGAAGACAAGTGTATCGATCGGAAAGGAAGGAATGCGCAAGAACGACACAACTTAAAGTACAAATTTTGTTTAAAAGAATCGTTACCTTCCTTTCTGCCAAGATTACAGTCTGGCAAGTAATATATCTAAATGGAGTGTGTTCAGTTTTTCATATCAAAGAAGAAGAAAAAAAGTCACTTATTGTGTTCATAAATAATTACGTATTCTTAACATTTGGATATTATTTCATTTATAAATAAAGCAATTATGTAGCATTTTCAAAGATTTGTACTAAATTGATTTGATCGGGATTTAAATCTATTGACATGTAAAACTTCATCTTATTTACTGTGAATACTTTCTAACAGAAAGGGATTGCATATTTGAATATTATTTATGATTTAATAATAATAACAATATAAATTGACTGAAAGGAAGACGAGATATTGGAAGGCCTAAACGCTGTTGGGGAGATTTCTTCTGAAGCGAAATAAATCTGTTTTGTCTATCTTGAATAATGATAATTTAATTACACTATGTACTTTGCATTACAAATAAATAACCAAAATTATTCCTCCTGCAAAATTCAGTTGCTTATAGGGCTAACAAATTGCAGATCCAATAGCATATTATTTTCTGCGTTGCATGAGGTATTCTATTTTAACCTTTGCCAGATGATGCTGATTTTGTAGGATGAGCAATGTATTTAAAAAAAATTCTAAGATTAAATTTGAAGTTTGTAAATCTACTAATATAAATCACTCGTTGAGGCTGGGTGTAGATTATTGTATATTAAGTAATAGAATTTGGAAAGAGAAGATTTATTTGGAAAAACTGATAATAGTAGAGCCATCAAGTATTCCCACTATAATGTCTTTCCGGGTCTGAAATGGATCGTTAAGGACGAAGGAGGATATTTCGGTTCTTTAGCCTTGCTCAAGCGTACCTACATCACCAAATGAATACCTTCAGGAATGAGATCAAGGAGACTCCACCGGCATAAAGTTTGAGCCCCTCAGAAGGGTTGCTTTCATGTGAAATGTTGAAACGGAAATATTTCCAAAACGCAAGTCACTATCACATCGCACATATCACCAGCCCACCTTGCCTGGCACGTTTGACCCTTAAACAAAACCAACTGAATGAAATAAGATGAAATGTGAGAACGGAAAATTCAAGTACGGATTTCAGCAACCCTGGAAAACCGCGAATAAAAAACCTCAGGTCCAAACAATCAGAGTGAAGGGGTTTGATCCCGGGACCTCCCGAATGTATCATTCTCGGTTACTTCCAGTATGTTGAATTTGTTCTTTTTAGATGATTCTTTTTGTTAATCTTAAGTTGTATGCATTCCGTCTGCCTTCTAATCTTAACTTGACCAAACCATCTGTTGCAAGACAGAAAAAATGCACTCTCGGAAGAAGGTGCTGTTTTATTACTTTGAACCGTTTCTTTATCAAATAAAGCCACCAGAATAAATCTTACAATAATATTGTTTTCATTCTGTTAGTAAACAAGGAAGTGTTTTCACAGTTTTCACGTCGGTATTTTTCAGTCTCATTTGGCGACTGTGTCGCTACTTAATTTTATTTATTTAGTTAGTTTATTTACGGACGCATGGTCAGTTATATCTGCTGACAAACCCATACAGGCCAAATGTAGCTTCATTTGTCTAACAATGCTGGCTTGTTGATAATGCGCTGCATCATGAATTCACAAAACTGCATTCGAGATCACTCTCGGAGGTTTCTGCAAAAGTTGAATTTTATAAAGATGTTACTTGGCATTTTTAAGGATTTTCATCACTGAACTTTGGCTTATATTTGATTCTATCGACAGATTTGTAGTAGAAACTTTCTGATTTTCTTGCACATGGAGAACATCCAAGTAAATATGATCAGTTACACTTTTCGGGCGACCTGATCTTGGCAAGTCGTTCACGCTTTCAGCTTCAATAAATTTCATTACGACTCTTATCCCTGTTGTGTGTGGAATTGGATTGAGATCCGGATGTATATCATTAAACAAATTCGCCAACCCTTTCTAAGACCATTGGCCGTCTCCATAGCCCACCATAATTAAAATCATAATTCTTTCCATTTCGCTCAACATCTGATAGAATTATTTAACACAGATTTAATCCCTTAAATAAGACATTTCTGTATCAATAAACATGTTTCCTGGATATAAACAAAGAACAGTGTTTATATCATTACTGATAAAACACAACAATCAAAAGAAATATTTAATTATTGCTACAATATTTTGTATTCTTGATTTAGCATTAATAAATTTGTACAAAAGTATCCAGTATGGGTACTTTTAGAAAAGCTCTAAATGAGCATTATTTGAAAACATAAAAATATATTGAGTGTTCTATTTAAAATAAGAGAGCTGATGTTACTTTCGGTTTAACATCACATGCCGATTTTCATATCAATGAACCGCATGCTTCAAAAGTTATTTAGATACGGTACTTTATATAACCCTGTACATCTTGTACTGGAATATGTTGTAGAGATATAATTGCTATGTACTCCAAGCACAAACTAAGCACAATTGCATTCTTCTGTCTCTGTTTTTAAGGCTGTATAAGATCCCTCGTTTTCTACGTTTTTATACCATTAGCTTCGTCGAGGCCCCTCTCTTCGCATTATCATTAAGGAAATTACTGTTTGGTTATTCAAGTCATTACATGCATTGCAAGTATCTTTTTGTAGTCTGTACCGAATCTGAAATTAATACTGCTTTTAAGGAATAGACCTGAGAAAACCAAATTCTACATTTTTTTTTTGCCATTTCACTTCACTACATAAATGACATATAGTAAAAATTAGCAATGGAATTTCAGACAATTCCATTAAATATTTATTGAAACATTTTTTTATTTGTATGCGCCTTTTTCCTTGCAGTGCAGTTTTCAAAATTTTGGAAAAAGAACTTTGTTCAAACACATAACGGGACAAATCTCTGCATAACTTTTATTTGAATAAGGTATTTTTATAACGATATTCTCGTTTTTATTTGTTGTAGTTCAATTTCTTGTAACAATTTTTATTTATCCGTGTTTCAATAGTCGCAGTTAAATTTTTCAAGCTGATAGCCCCATAAGGAGTTATTTTAATTTCCGTATGTGCAAGAACATTTTCTTTTAAAAATGACTTTTAACCTTTAAGAACTAATTTTTACCCGTGCGTAGAGCCCTATAAACAGTTAAGTAACATGTCTGTAATTGAAATTGGAACAAACAGGCATCGTTATATGTATCTAAAAGAAATTAATTTAATTAATCTGGAAAAATTCTGCATTTTTTTAGTGTTTTTTATAAGTCGGTCTCCTTAAAACAAACCGATTTATTTTGTAATCAGATATCTTTTTTCATATATATTGTTTTTACAGACAATTGAAAAAAAGCTAATCTAAGCAATTTATGCTTGTATAATGTATACATAGGTAGGGAATGATGCAATGCGCTCACAAATTTATAAGTTATCTTTAGAAGGTTTCCCACAATTATTAATAGGTAATTTTCCTAACTTATACTAATCGATCAACTTAAAGATTTTGGCATTTTAAATTCAGTATCATTAGACACCCCCTATTCCTTTTTACTTCCATCAGCCTTTGCAGGTGCCAATATTGGTAATTATTTGTGATTATACCATTAGATAACCGCATCTTCTAATCTTTTTATAATTTAAATATATTTTATGACATTTGCTTACTGTTTTAATAACTTATGATTAAAATAATATAAGGTTATACAATTTACATTTTATCATTACGAATAAATTTAGCAGCCGAGTAAATATGAGATACATCTTTTGTATTTGTGCCTAAGCCACCAATGGGGACATCTCCGGGTGGAAACTTTGGGATGAGGCAGTCAGCGGGTGGTGACGCGCGAACACACATCGGTCCCTAACATGTTTCCATACAGAACGCCTCGGTTGGGCGTCCCTCCTCCCCTCCCGAGTTATTCGAATCCTTCGAAAAGTCCGCTTTCACTTCAGACCTCAACGAAAGTCACCATAACTCCGCACCAACTCATCTTATACGGCAGTTTCGAAGAAACTCATTGGAGTAAGATTAGGGATCGTGGGATTAAATTGCTGCACGATGTCCACGCATTCTTCTATTGAAAACGTTCACAACGTACGTTCGAACAACTGTAGCATAATGTGCAGGAGCACCATTGTGCTGGAAGTAGAGTTGATCAAAGTTGTCCAAATACATAATGATTCCTGGTGTAACCTCTTGAAGTAGAGCAAAGTACTTTTTACCATCGAGATTTTCGTCAATAACGTGCGATACACCTTATTGCACCCCACACATTTACGCCGGGTTGATTTAGCGCTTGCTCCAAAGCAACATGATCGTCTTCTGTGTACCAATAAGTACAAATATGTCGGTTTACATATTCCGATAACTTAAAAGGGACCTAGTCCGACTACACAATATTTTGAAAGAAATTGAGTTCATGTCGAAATTGATCGATATAATCTCATAAGATTGTAACCGCCTGTCTGAATTATCTTCCAAAAACCATCTGTCAGACGTGGAATGTACATTTTGAACCCTGTGCTGATGCAATATCCTTTGGTTTGACCGACGTTACATTGCTGGAAATTCTACCGCTAATCGTCTTGTGAAATTCCTTGGACTAGACATTGAGTTCATGTTATCCTAGGTCACCTACTATTGTATGTATTAGAAACAAAACCTTCAATATCAAGTGAATTACATTGTAATCAGCCTTACTTATGGTGGATCTGACTCAAAATGGTCTCTCCATTACCTAAGTATAACACTTAAACCTCGTTTGGGTAAGCAATCTTTACAGCAAACATTCTTTTGTTAACATTTTCAATGTTACCGACGGTTCATTTTCTGTTTCCTGCTCTTCCCGTTGAAAGTATTACTACCTAGAAACACAGTACAGTACATTAGTTAAAACAAAGGAAGGAAACGTTTTGAACATACAAAGAAATGAAACCATATGTTAACTAAAATTCACAATGCGTCACCCTGTATAATACAAATAGACACCAGCTTTCAAAAATGTCAGATTTCGCAACACCCATAAATATAGAAGAAAAATAAAAATATTTCGGTACTCATCTTTGCTTGCCCCGTTCACGTAATAGGATGATCCTATTCCCTCTTGAAACCGGCATTTTGAACACGGATCCAGTTTACCATCGTTCCATCCCTTTTACCAGCTCAATCATATCCTTTACGCTTCACTCGAATAAATCACATAAACTCCTCAGAATGTGATTTGTTAAGTTTGTGTAAACATTTATATCTCCAAATAACGATTTTCACGCTTTCCGCGACACCTCTTCTGTTATTTTATGCGGTGAATATGAATTTTTCTGAAATAATTTAATGCAACGTTGTATGTGAATTAAATAATTTCTACTAGGCGTTTATAATTTTGAAGTACGTGTGGACTAACGTGTATTTTACGAAGAGGTAAGTCACTTATGATATTGTCTTTAAAAAAAATGTTTGTAATTTCTCTCTCCTCTTTTGGTGTATTCTAGGTCTCCCCAAGTTAGAAGCGTGCTAACATGTTTTATCTTTTCTGTTTATATATCTGTGTATGTATGTATGTTTATGTGCGCGCGTGTCTGTTAACGTTCTAGCAATTTTTGGTTTTCTCAACGAAACTCGGTACATAAACGATTTACAAACGATTCGAGTTTGAACCATTAGGGGAGGGGTTAACATATATAAAAAAAAAAAAAAAAAAAAAAAAAAAAAAAAAAAAAAAAAAAAAAGGAAATGAAGAATCACTCTAGCGGCCACAATTTTTGCTTTATCTCACCGAAACTCAGCATGAATTTTTAAAATAAAATTATTATATTAGTTTTCTAAAATCATGACAATCAGTCTACTTTAAGTGGGGGCATATCTGAACAATCTTTGGGGGTTAACACGAAATTTAAAAATCGTTCTAGCTGCTGCAAGTTTCAACGTTTTTTTTAAAGGAAACTCGGTATACGCCATTTAAATAAAGTAAGAAAAAATAGTTTTCGAAAATCAGTGAAATCGGACTATTAGGAGGTTTACCTGACCCCAAAATATAAAAATCGCTCTAATGACATGAATATGTAATTTTTCTCATCAAAACTCCGTAATGCCATTTAGATAGAGTAAGAAAAAAAGTTTCTAAAAATCAGGGGAATAGAAGAATTAGAGGGGGGGGGGGTTACCTGCACTCTAAAATTTAAAAATCCCTTTAGTGGCATTAATATATGCTATTTCGCAACGAAACTCTGTACATGCCATTTAATTTGGAAGAAAAATAGTTTCTGAAAATCAGCAAATCGGGATTTTAGGAGGGGAGCCGGTAAACTGCAATCCACATTTAAAAGTCGCTCCAACAGGACAAATAATTGTTTTTTCACAAAAACACTCGGCATATACTATTTAAATCAAACAATAAAACTATTTTTTTGAAAATTATCATATTATGAAGTGGGGCTATACCTAAATTTTAAGCCTAAATTTAAAAACTGCTCTAACGGACGCAATTTAATTTTTTTAAAAGAAAAATTAACATATATCTTTGAAATAAAATAAGGAAAATAGTTTCTAAAAATCAGTGAATTGGACTATTAGCGGGAGGAGGGGGTTACCCAAAATTTAAAAATCGCTCTAGCGGCATTAATATTCGTTTCGCTACGAAACTCCATATAAAATCGCTATAATGTCATCAATTCATCTTTTCGCAACGAAACTCCTCATGTGCCATTCAGGGAAAACAGGCTCTTAGACGGAGGGGCGTGTACCTGAAAAACAAAATTAAAAATCGCTCAACAAACGTATATATCATTCATTTAAATAAACGAGAAAAAATTAGGGAAATAGGACTATTGGTAATAAAGGTACATTTTAAAACCGAGTGCTCTTGTATTTAACTTTTTCTATATTGTTTTAAAATAAAAGGAGAAACAAATTCAGCATGTAAACTGTATTTACAACTATGCATATGTTTTATATTTAACAAAAGTATCGTCGTGAAGATAGCAAATATGAAATATCAATCTAATATGTGTATGAGAATTATATTTGTATGTAAAAGCGCTCTGTAGTAACCTTCAGAAAACGTTATGTTTTTTTCATACAATAACATTTAAATTTAATTTCAAATTCAATGAAAACCAATGAACTTTCGATTGTTCTTTGCTGATTCTGTGTATTTGCTTAGTACATTGCAATTGTTTAAATATTAACATGGCGAAGATTTTCCATTGTGACGATTGGACTTTGTCTCAACGTCGTGACCGCAGACCAACGAGTGATTACTTATTCATAAAAATTGTATCATTAACGCGATCTAACAGGTCTAGACGCAGTTGTCTTTCTGTTCTTGTGCGAGAGACAAACTTTGCTTACCAAGCTTTTCTGTCAGGATTTCATGATACGATCCCACTGCAATGTTACACGCTTCGACAATTGCTCAAAGAATCAGATGACTCTCCAGACATGGGATAATATCATATCTGTCGCAGGGTATTCGGACGCCAGTCATCCACTATGGACTGCCGACCACTTTTAAAATTATACCACGCATAGCACTAAACATGGTTTAACAATTATCACAAGTAATATCACAAGATTGTCGATAAATTCAGAAACGTAGTGAATTTACTTGGAAATTCCAGACACTCAGTTGATATTTATTAGGACTATTTCACGAATAAAATAAGAATTGAAATATAATTCCCCTAAAATTGACTTAGAATATTGTAATAATTGTATATTTATATTATGAATACTTAACCTTTTCAAGTCATCTGGCAACAGACGAATATTGATTATCACTAATATCAAAAGAAAAGAGTCGAATACGTGTTTAGGGCTATTTCATCAATATAAAAAAGTGTGTGTGTGTGTGTGTGTGTGTGTGTGTGTGTGTGTGTGTGTGTGTGCGCGCGCGCGCGCGCGCGCGCGTGTGCATGTAATTCGCGCACAGAATATTGACAATGGTATAACTTACACTAATTTATGAACACCTACCTATTCAGAAACTGTGAGACTGAAATAGACGAAAGTCGACTATTACAATCGCTATCGTTCTATTTACAAATACCAACCGGTAACAACATAACAGACAACATTTTACCATTGTGAACAATCCATTTATTACAATTTATGGTTATTCATGGAGGTATTTACACAATTTACAAAATTATTTCAGATTGTTTGGCAGAATACCCAAAAACAATTGTTTGAGTGAATACACATTAAGTTAAAATGTACAATTAGTGTGCTTAGGAATTATAATGAAGATATAGAGTTGGCTACACTGACCAGAAGACAAATGCACGTCGCGTGGTAAGGGATTTAGTAAATCTTTACGATAATTTCACTGCGATATCGAACTACGCTTGGTCAAAAGTGCAAATTTTGTTTTAATTTTTTTTTTTGTCAATTTTAGATGAAGTCATATAAGTGAAATAGTCTGCATAAACTTATTCCATTATCTCATGAATCATGTAAAGGATTTACGAAGTTTGAAGCAGCATTTTATGTTAATGTACTGCTCATGATATCCCGCCATCGCAATAATTGCAAACACCATAATGCTGTTGCAAAGAAAGTAGCGTGGAACTCGATTGAAATAAGATGGCGTCTCGTTAAGGTCAGATAAAATCGGCGCTACCAACCGCTTCTTGCTACGACACTTCTGTGAAGTACAATTTTGAAATTACATAACTCTGAACAGACCTCGTGATGAATTTAAATTTTCTCCAGTCTTAATCCGAATCCTCAAAAGAGTTTCTAACTCCTCAAACTTTCCGAATTCCTCTATAAGAATAAACCAATAAAAAGGGGGAAACTCTTTCTAATTGGTTTTAAAAGGTTACAGTCCAGCATAGCATGTCGTAGGTGATACGCTGCAGACAGTTGAGTGGAACTAGAAATGTTGTAGAGAGTAGGGAACTCGAGTCATGTGCCCGACGCAACGTTTATATTTCAGCATGAGTTGCTAAAAACTTCCAGAATTATTGAGAGTTAGTTTCGATAATTTTCGAAAAAGCGCGGTACACGGCTTTCTCTTTATTGGGGCGTTTTAGGTGATTCGGCTAGGTTACATACTGAAAACACCCAAGGCCTCCACAAGGTGAGAAGGCGATTCGATTATCATTTAATGTGCTATAATTTTTGGTCAGTGAAAGCTTCTTTTGAAGTCAATAGAATTATAACTATTCTTTCCAAAGTTAAAAAGAAAGTAATAGAGTAGGGTTTGAAAAATTCTAATGAGGAAATATTCCTATTTTCGAATCTCGAATTTGTTTTAAAATTTGTGGGATTAGAGTATTTGAATGTCCCATCCCAAGTTAAAACCTAAAGCACTATATAGAGATGGTTTTAAAGACCAGTACATCAAGTGATAAGCAAATATATAGAGTACTGTTTACAATTAATACTTAAACTCTACCAGTCCGAGCTATATATCGATTTCAGTACTTGATTCTTCAGCAACCAGCACGGCTCAAATCCTGTTATTAACAGGTAGAATTTAAGTTTATTAACATCACTCTTGTAAATTAGTGTTTGAACTTTTTTTTTCATTTTTATGTACCTTTATACGGACGAAGTGAGATACATTTCGAGTGGCTGAGTTTTCCCCGAGGTTTTATGCCCTTACTGTTTTATCTGATTGATAATTACTTTTGCGTTATATTCTCTCCGAACAGAGTTTCGTGCAAAGAACGCACAGAAGTGGCAGAGGGATGGGGAAGCATTGACCGTACGATGGCGTCTGGACGTCATCAAGGTGAAGTAACATTCTGAGGCAATAATCGGCGCGTTGCTATGGCAACTTATGCTGAAGGTCAGTTCTCCAATCAGCAGTACAAACAAGCTAGGCCTCGTAACTCTCTGTCAGACATTCTCAACATAGTAAGTAAAGTGGATCTTGTAGAATTTCTCTAATATTTGCGTCTGTGTTCACGTAAAGTGGGCGAACTACGCATTTGAATACACTTAATATTATGGGAACTGAGATTCGTGCAAACATTTACTTTGATAGCGCAAGTCCATACGAATAACCATTTACCAGAAGAACATACACTCTCTTGCACATTATTTTATGTGAAATATATTTCCATTTATTTCTGTAACATACTTTAAATACTTTTCAAAACATTTTGTAACATTTTAACCACTTTTATGTATTCAGATATAATGTTAAGTCTATAATTTCCTTTATAGATTATCTGCCAGAGATGATTAATTTCTGCTGCAGCAAGTTTTGCTTGATTGTCACACAACAGCTGCAAAAGCTCAAAATCGCTTGCAAAGGACATCAGGAGTAAATGTCAGAGTGAGAACAGTAAGAAGGAGATTGAAAAAACACATTTCACCTCTTGCTTACCCAGCAAGGGACCTTACTCGTCAACATCTGAAGGGGCAATGGAAAACTGTCCTATTCACGGATGAATCGAAGTTCGCCTGATACCAGGAAAAAAGTATGGAGGAAAGTATGCCCCTTGCACCTTCTCATCGGCGATGACTTTCAGGGAACGTTCCGGCATGATGTGGGCTGGTATCAGTGTGAAAGCCAAGAAAAAGTTGGTTTTTAGAAGATTGGAGTCCTGAATGCCAACCGGTACAAAGAGGAAATTCTTCAGGAGTTTGTTATCTCCTATGCTCCATATGTTGCTAATGATTTCCGCTTCATACATGACAATGCCTAATCCACTTGCGTAAGGTGTGGACTCAGGCGCTTGTTTGGCCAGCACAAAGCCCTGATCTCAACCCCATTGAGCATGTTTGGGACATGATGTTCATCAATCTTTACCTTTGCGTGAGCAATGAGAGACCATAGGACAAGAAACCCAGCCAGGGAGGAAAGGCCCGCTTCTGAGAGTGCCACTAAGTGTTGGAAGGTGTGTCGTAGTGTTACCAATGCAGGTGTGTTACCGGTAAAATCGAAATCGTTATGAAATGTGATTAACTTGCATTTATGTTCATGCTCATACAATAAAGGATATTATAGAATCAGTATGATATCTAAATACATAAGAGGGGCTGCAAATTTTTGGAAAAATATTTAATGTTGAAAAAAATGAATGTAATTATAATAATTCACATATAATAATACGTATAACGAAAAACATTAAGAATTTTTAGCTGTTGGTTTCATTTTTATCGTTGGAATAGCAAATGTTGAGACACATTTAAGTAGTGCGGAAACTGTACTATTTTTTATTTTATACACGACCCAAATTCCAATTATTTATTAAAAGAAACATAAATGCCCATACATTAATTTTATTGTAACAAAATTATGAATTGATTTGGTTTGGTTTGGTTTGGTTTATTTATGGACGCTCTTTAACATCTCAGGTCATCAGCGTCCCATTCAATTCAGGGCGTGAAGTGGCCGATACATTTTGCTCAGAATCCTCTTCTTTCAGGCTTGAGGTTAATTCGTGCCGTAAATGTACGACACGGGACCCACGGCTTTACTCCCCTTTCAAAGTATGCCATATTTAGGATTTTTACGACCGAAAAAAAAAAAAAACTAAAAAAAATCCATCGACCCTGGCTGGGATTGAACTCGGCATCTTACGAGGCAAATATGGTTTAGGAGTGACCTAAAATGGCTAGTTTCACATTTTCTAGCCCTATTCAGAAGTGCAGATTCCACACTTGGTGAACAGGTTGCAAATACGTAAATAATTTTGTACATTAATCTGGGTTGACTACGATGAAACCGGCACAGAAATTATTAGCAGGGGAAAGCGAAGTACTCAGAGGAGACCAGACCAGAAACTACTTTGCACATCATGAATATGGCATACGATAGATCGAACTCAGTTTGTAAATGAAAGACAATTAATAAGCCAAGGCGCCATTCTTGATAAGAGAGCTGCTCTGAAAGTTTTGAAAGTGAAAGCAGTAACTTTGAAAAGATAGGAGACCGGATCATTAAGTAACGCACAACACTTTTTGTTAAAAATGTTTAATGGTTAAGACAAAATAGTTCATACACAATATTGGACATCCCTTAGCTACTTTACAACAAAGGAACCAAGTCTCTCAACACATTTCTCCGGTCATGACAATAAATTCAATTTATCCTGTTCATAGAACTCCGTCTTTTGGGAATATAGTTATTTGCGCACAGCCGATTTCACATCTTTGTCGGAATTGGAGCGTTGGCCGTCTAGGAACTTCTTCATTGGGCTGAAAGTCCGAGGGTGCAAGGTCCGAACTGGATGATGTGTGTCGGAGCACCTTCCAACACAATTTCACGATTTTGATATGGAAATGGGCCGCAACATGGGCGCGAGCATTGTCATGGAGCAGTCTGAAATTTGCATCGTTGCGTTTGTCAAGGATACGGAGCAACTTCACCAATATTCTTTCATACGATACAGTACTCACAGTGTTATTGTGTACCAGCAAGAAAGTCCACCAGCAGAACACCATGCATATCCCAGAACACGATCACTACACCTTTTTTTGCAGATTGCGTCACCTCCCAATTTCTTCTTTGCTTGGGAATGGGGATGTTTCCACTCCACTGAGGCCTGTTTTGTTTCAGACATGCTGTTTTGTAGCATAACGCCGTGAATGATTCAAGCATGTCATCTTTCGCTTGCCTTTCTGGCCATCTGTCAGGTTGTTCGGTACCGAACAGGCACACGAAAATTCACGATATCGTACACCGTACCATAAGAAATGTTGAACAACTTTGACAAGGTTCGCAAATGGACACGCATTTCGGTGGCTGTTGAGTTACAGCGGTAACTGGTCGTTCGGAACGTGGCGAATCAGCAACGTTCACATGACACCACCCGAGTCGTTGCTACGGTCCAAACAGTCTTTCCCATACACGCTCAACATTTCCTTGCGTGTTTCACTTGGGTTTTATCCTTTCGCTCACATAAAACGAAATACTCCCTTTTTACTCTTCACAAGTTGACGACAATAAACACCGCCAGGAGTGGCCGAGGTCGTTAAGACACGGACTCGTGAGCGGGAGGTCTGCGGTTCGAATCCCGCCAGGACCGTCCTCCCTGACTGGGGTTTTTTCCAGGTTTTCCTCAGTCTTCATAACTGGCAAATGCCGGGGAGGTACCTAAACTTAGGCCTGGAACGCTTCCTTCCTTAAAAAAAATATATCCTTTCCCAATTTATCATTTCATCTCATGTATCACCAGTGTCCACCGCCTGTGGTGCCTCAGTAGTAAAAACGGGCGTTAAACACTACAAAAAAAAAAAAAAAAAAAAAACGACAATAAACTGCTCACCATCTTTGCGACATAGTTCTCGCTTCTGTCGCAAGAGCTATAGTTGATCAAACTATATATCTCTCTAGGTGAACTTCTGCAAAATTTGACCGCCCCAACTGTAATAACATCGCGGTAAAAAAAAAAAATATTGATCGTTACTTAATGGTGCACCCTCAATTATAACCATGATACCTTTTCGACGTATTCTCCATCACAATGTAAGCAACGTTCCGTTTGCTGAAACCATTTGTAGAATGATGAACGTCCTTTTTGGTTGTTGTAATGCTACAAATGCCCCTGCAGCTTCAGCGATTCAAATGGGTGGCCACGAAATATTCTTTACTTTAAGGCACATATTGTGTTTAGTACCATCTAGCAGTGACCTCACACCTCCGCGACACCTCAAACCCCCTCCTGCGTTACGTTAAACATACGTCACCTTCCTTAAGACGTGTTGGCAGCGTGGGGAGTAAAAATGATGGCTAAGGATATCAGCGTATTTTTGGATGGCAGTAAAGCAGCTCTAGAAATTAGCACACGGTGTTATGTTATTTATTGTTCTTTTATATGTGGCGAATTACGCAATCTTACATGCGTCGTTCATAAGGTTTTAGCACAATCTTTGTCCAATGATTTAAATATTAAAACATCGAATTTTGCCCTTAGCGCCGCGGAACACTCTCGTATCTTAAGCACTACTAAATAATATAAACATCTGATCACAATTAATCGCAGAAGTCCCGGAAATTCTCCACAGAGCTTCGTTTTCTTCTTATATTTTGTCTAGCGTCACTGTAGTCTCCATAATATTACCCTAATACTGTACCGGATTCTACATTCTATATACTTCATACACGACCCTAGCGAGTGATTCTCACTTTCATCCTATCACAAACATTTAAGTTGTTTGGTTATTGGTTGTAACCCAAGCGCACATTTCCGCCGTTCACAGTCAAGAATTTCATAATTTTCCAATGTCATGATGCTACTTCATTGATTTACTAAATTGGAAATTTCGATACTACGCGACTTCTAACAATTTAGCGTACTCGAATTTAAATTTCATTGGATTACGCTATTTTAATATCGCGATTAGGGGAAAATCTTTTGCATTACAAGGAATTTCTACGTGCTCTAAATACGCTGTTACAGCTTCGCTTTATGTTATCTTACAAGGAGTACAATATTTGCAAAGGAGGTTTTGGTTTTGCTCTCTTTAATATCTTATTCTTTTACGGATTCTTCCTGCTAATACTTTTCTTTTGTAGGTTGTCTCTTTTCCTTGCTTATGTTTACAAAAGTTTCCTAATGCAATTCACATAGATGTAAGGGAAGTTTTGGCGAACTGACATTGTTGTTGTTGTTTTTTTTTTTTTCATTCCTGCCTTGATAAATTTTACAAGCTGTCATGTATTGCCCTTTAGGTAGCATCTTAAGTTTTTGGATATAAAATGACATCATTAAATCAATATTTATAAATTTACATGAATTATTTTTCTTATTTACGGACATTCTTTAATATCTCAGGTCATCATCGTCACATTCAATTCAGGGCGTCAAACGGCCGACAAATTTTGCTCAGAGGCTTCTTTTTTCAGGCTTGAGATTCTTTTTCGTGCCGTAAATGTACGACACGGGACCCACGGTTTTACTTCCCTTCCGAAGGAAGTCAAACTTAGGATTTTTAAACCTGAAAAAAATCCATCGACCCTGGCCGGGTTCGAACCCGCTTGGTAACCACTACACCACCAGGACGCCAAATTAATTATGTAGTACATGCATACATACATTATATATACATGCAGTGTGTCCGTAAAATCATGGTGCAGTTGTCAACACTTATAATGACTAAAAAAAAAACGAAACCAAAGGATGAAACCTAAGATACACAGAAGAGCAAGTCAAAGAGTTTTTTAAGCATACGTTTCAATTTTGTGCGCGCAGGTAATGACGCAACACAACAGTGAAGCGAATCATGTCATTTAATCAAGATGTGGACGGTGCAAAGGAAAGTTCATGCGTCCCGTGGCTTGCAAATTTTGAATCCGTGACACGTGTTTGTTGCGAATATCGTCGCGTGTACAATGAAGACCCTCCACCTAGGAATAACATTCACCGTTGGGATAAGCAGCTGAAGGAAGAAATTGGAGGCATGTTGGACCAAAAACGTTCAGGTAGGGCTTCAGTTAGTGCCGAATTTGTTGAAGCTGTATGGGGTAGCTACCTAAGGAGCCCCAAGAAGTCGGTGTGTACCTGTGCTCGATATCTAGGCCTGAAGAAGACTACAGTTCATAAAGTTTTAAAGAAACGTCTCCAATTTACGTGTTACAAACTGCACTTGTTACACGCTATCCGCCCAACTGTTTAGAGTTTGTTGTGCAGATGGACAATGATGAACAATTCTTACAGAAGATTGTGTTTAGCGATGAGACCCATTGTTGGCGAGTTTCTGGATTCAACTTTTCTCCAGAGGGGAATAGAAAGGGGTGGATGGAAGGCCGCGATCGTTTTACTTGTGGGGCAATGTCAAGCAATGTGTGTGTTCGTATCAATGACATTGATCATTTAAAAGAGAGAATCAGAGACACTATTCACTCTGTTGCGCCTGAGGATCTTAGTCGTGTGTGGAATGAATTATCATATCGCTCAGATTTGTGTAGGACAACAAACGGAAGTCACTGCTCTGAACAGGGATGCAAACTTGGAGAGATTTTTTTTTAACTTTATGAAGATTTCACCTTTCTATCTTGTTTCGTTGCTTTTGTATGACTGTTCAAAACTGCACCATTACTTTACAGACACACTGTATATCAGGTGGTCTCGGCTAGCTATGTGACCATTCCCCCCCCCCCATCTGACCCAAATCGACGGTAGTAGCTTATTTTATGAATCATACTGATATATGAGCTTTCGTTATACGTTATGGTGTTAAACGTGTTTTTTTTATCTTCCTCCATGGACGTTTTCTAGCATCTCCCGGTACCCTTCCACTAGAGCGCATGTTTGTACATCTGTGAGATGATGCGCAATTCAACAACTGCAGAGCTTCCTGACATGAAACTTTGCTTTCAAAATCGTTTTTACTGCTGCCTATCCAATATTCAGGGGCTTCCTAAATCCGGGCATATATACAACGACTATCTTTCCGCAACATATGCTCTACTTCTTTTATATTTTCATAAGGTCTTCATCTTTAAGAACTAGTTTCCTCTCCCAAATACTGTAAACCATCAATAAGTAAGGGTTTGCTAAAGGCAAAGACCGAAAAATGCAGACTCAATCTTTCAAGACATTCTCTTCTTTTTGTAAAATAGTTTGAAAATCATTAAAATAGCAAAACGGAAATGCTCTCGTTTTGAAATCCATTTTCGCACATACTCAACAACTACATATTTACTGACACAACATATATGAACGAAAACTGTGCTTTTTAAGTCGCACTAAAGAAAGCCGTGCTAATATAATATGATTTCTGGGTCTTTGGAAAATCTAAGAAATGCAAAAGTGACAGAAGTGATAATTAATAAATGAAACTTCATTAAATTAACACTTAAGAGATCTGGTGCACTTTTTGTATCCAGCATGTTACAGAAAATTACATAAACAAAACGTCAATAAAGTGATGCTCATGTGAAACTATCTAATTACTAAAACACTTTCATATGTTAAAATATGTAGGCTTTTGTTGCTACCTATGACATTGACTTCACAAATTTACACCCACTTTACGATTTTACTATCAGGACTTCGAAACACGGTTTTTTACCCTCCTGAATCAACTTTAGACGGAGTTTATTGCTGACGCGCTGCGTTATCTGTATCTGCCACAAGCAACAGGCCTTCTAACACCGAACAGCAGTCATGTACAAACAGTCTATCTCCAGGCACAGTCGGTCGTCAAGTGGCTATCGCTCGTAACGTTCGACCGCTCTCAATTATGACCGTGTTGCTTGTTAATAGCGTAAGATGGTACAACTCCGCTCAAAACGTAAATAATCCTGACTGACGTTTTATTTCATGGCTTATGATCATTTCATCCAAATAATGGAATATCGTTTCTAATTAATTACAAACTTTATTAACATTTTCTTTTTTTACAAGCGTTTCTTATGAAAATTACCTCACTGTTGACACCGAATCTTTGGGAGGGATAATTCGCACATAATTTTCACAATAGATCTGAAGCCAAAATCCAAACGGTTGTCTTTTGTCGAGGACAGACTGTTAGACACCATAAATGGGAAATAGATGGGGAAAAAAATACATTTGAATATTACAGAACAAGCTCTTACATAGACATTTATTTAGGCAATTTACTAAAGGTGAATTAGATGATTTTTTCTTGACATAGAGTCCTTACATTTAGAAAACAGTTCTTTAAAATCTAAAATATTTTTCTTGTCCATTTGAAGTATCTAGTTCGGCAGGTCACCTTGATAACCAAGGACTTATATTTTATTTAAATTACCTAATCACGATGAAATACAGGGTTTCCCTACAATGCTGAAGGCACCAACTTTAATTATAAGGAAAGAAGGAAAGAAACGAACAGTTTATCTCAACTCAATTGGTATGAAACACCATTGCATACTTGTTGCAGCGTATCCTTGAAGCTGCCTGAAGTCGCTAGCGTCTTTTGTTTCTGCAAGATGGAAAGCAGGATAGCACTGCGAGTATGGAGTTGTACTACTGTTAGAACACTATAGTATGGTATTACTGTATTAGGAGATGAAGGAACTGCAGTGGTGAATTAGAAATTGGTATTATTATTTGATGACATGAGCAAAATAACTTTACTGAAACTGCATATGGCAGCTAGCCGACAGCCTACGCAATACGACAGTAAAACATCGCGGGCGGGACTTAACAAGATCCCTAGAGAGCTGTTCGAAACAGCTGTATGTAAAATTCATATGTTCGCCAAGGGACGATGGAGGGGGGGAGTGGAGGGAAAAAAAAAAGAACTAATCACATACAGCAAGAGACAACGTTCAGTTATTACTTTGTTTTATAATTCATGTTGCATTTACAAGAGGGCACAACCGAGGAAGGGAAAACTGTGCACATTCCCCTCCTGATAGTATACAAATAATTAATAGACCTAACACTGACAGAGTGCTATTAAAAATACACCCAACATTAGTCTTAACTGATTAGCATATGCAATACACATGTGTTTAAAAATGTAGTGGGAAAATTATCATGTTGATTATAGGTGAAATAAAAATTATATTAGCTATGAATGAAGTTTCAAATACGTCTGTCTTGAATTCGAAACTGGGATATATCCTATCATGCCGAACCTGATTTGTTAATTTTACTATTGGCCGTTCAAATATATTTAGTACAGCGCGCAATAAATCCAGCTAATAAAATAGTGCATTTTAAGATAACCAGGAAGTGCATATTTCGCAAATATGCAGGAATATATTTTCCGCTGTATATCAGAAACTTATAAAGCTATCAATATGAACTTTTCATGAGATATTAACCATACTTAACTAAAGCTCCTCTGTAAATTTTTATTTTTTAATGCACATAACAAGTTTTTTAAAAAAATAAACAATTTCCCAAGAATTTAAAGTTTTACATAAATGTGATTTTTCCGAGGATTGACTGGACCAATTTTGTTGAAAATTTGCACACATAATGTATGCAAATGTGAAGTGTGATAATTAGAAGTATTTATATATCACTATTTTTGATAAAAATTATTACCAATAAGAAATTAAAAATATTTCAAATTTTTCTTCCAAATTTAAAAATTAGTTTCTTTCCAGCAATTAGCAGATATATATTATTCTAGTTCCCAGAAAAGCATGATCTGTACAGTTTAAATTAAAAAAGTAATTCCAATTTCATCAATAAGAAAAATAAGAAAAATGCATGATTATATCACAGCTTTTCCAGTTTTTAACTATATTTCATTTGGGTTTTAAATTTAAAAAAAAATGTTTTTATGATATTAGAGAATTAAAATTTATAGAACATCTTTAATTAAGTTTTCTTAATATCTCTCAAAATTTCATATTGATAGTATTTAAACTTTCTGAGGTAAAATGTATACTGTTGCATTATTTGCTATTTACACTCACTCATTACCTTAAATTATAGAAAATATTTAATGGCGAGTTCTCAATCACCGTCTAATTATTATAAAATGCAGGGGAGACCAATCTAGAGCGACATGCCAATCGGTTGTCTTGCCACGGCGAGTTAAAGAATAATTTTAAAATTATTTTATATAAAAAGAACCCCATTTTGTTTCGTACATCCTATATGATTATCAGGCTAATGTAAACAATGAATTTTAAACTTTTTTAAAAAGTATGTCATATTTCAGACATTAAGATAAATTGACAAAGGAATATAAAGGAGTTTTGTAAGGTGCAGAAATTAGAAATAAGAATATGATAATGCATAGTGCAATGAACGTGTAGAAACTTTCAAATAAAACTTTTTGTTACAATTCAGTGTTATGTAAATATTATAATAAAATACTGACTGTTACCAGCTACATAAGAAAATATGAACAATCAGTTAACCTGCAAACATACCATAACATTTTTCTCCTTTTAGTCTAGCGCATTCTGTATCTGATACTGCTGACAACCAAAATTGGCAAGGTTTCCATTGTGTATACAGCTTATTGAGCAAGGCTAATATTAAGAATCTTCATTTTCGTCATCAAAATGCCTTTCTCATAGCACGATTATTTTCCTAAATTCAGTTTGGTCTTTGCTTTTTGCGCACGCAGCACCAACCTACTTGGCCTGGCACTTTCCACCTTGTAGCAGAATCAACGCAGTGAAATGACATAACAAATGCATATTAAGTTCAACTGCCTTTGCGGGTAAAATGGCACACTGCGTCATTTTAACATGAAGTGATGCATGTCATTTAACTTTTGAATTGGACTTCACTGGCAGAGGCAGGAGAAGGACATTTCGGTATTTCAGCCTTACTTATGCCTTGTTTGTGGCAATGGGGGCAACTCGGGAGGAAGGAATGTGGTAAGGGAGACACCGAACACCATGGATGTAGGTGCGGTCAGGCATGCACAAAGACGGGGTCCCTAACATTTTTTCTATATAAAACAAGAGATGTTGGCGGGCCACCCTCGGCTGCCGGTGAGAAAACCTTTCCAAACCGCACACAACACCAGCCTGGTGCTTTCAATAATGTAACAGAAAATGAGTTTGAATAGGAGAACAAAATATTCGTAGAAAGATAAGCTCCGTTTCATTGTTCACATGGGTCATGATGACACTTCCGAATACTAGTCCACCATCAGTTAGTTCATGCCTACGTGAACTTCATTCCATCTGAGTAACTCGTGCTGTTCGTATGCCAGCGTTTGCTTGCCTATACCGACGGTAAACACTACTGGATGTGGCATCAAACACTGCCACGCCAGTGTCCATTAGCTCATCACTTTTAGATATCGTCATTTATTTCTCCATAAAACAAAGAAAAACAAGTAAAGAAGTCTTAATGCTTGTGTTCAAAGAAAGTCACACGTGTTATATGACATAAGGATAAGATGTTAGAGATGGCCCAGGGGTGAGTGTTAGTTAACGTACTCACTTGAGATATATCATTACAAGTCATCAAGTTAAACTCGTAAAGTAAAGAAAACGGCAACTCAAAAGATTGACTCAGGTATGTGTGATGACTGACTGAGTTGAGGAAGAGTATGAAAACAACCTGCATGGTTACCTATAGTATTCTGCGTGGTATATATTGAGCCTTCTTTTTCCACAATCTTTAACATATATTAATCTAAAGGTATGCGAATTCGGTCTGGTAAGCAGAAACTAAAGTTTACTGAGGAAACGTAACCTTTTCTTTTTGGCAGCAGTTGGTTATGGAGTAGATTATATTTAATGACTTAACTTTATGAAGCGGTTCATAAATGAGCTAAGCAGGGAGTTATGTTGTATTACTAATTTTGACGACAAGGTCATAACAACCAATTGACGATAAACGTGTGATGGTGACGTTAATTATGTAATGACGCGCAATTGTAAAACAGATTACCTAAGCAATTTCCTTTTACTACCTATCTCAGGGGAATATGTTCCAGTCTTTGTAGTTCCTGGTCGTCTAGTGGGAAGTACATTTACCTCGTATAATAAAGATTGCGGGTTTAAACTCGGTCAAGGTCGATAGCTTCTTTTAAGGCGTAAAATTCCTAAGTATGGCTTCCTTCGGAAGAGAAGCAAAGCCGTGGGTCCCATGTCGTACGTTTACGATACATAAAATACTATCAAGCTTGAAAGAAGCGATCTCTGGGTGAAATTCATCGGCCGTTTCACACCTGGATTTGAATAGAAACTGATGACTAGAAATGTTGAAGAGGGTCTTTAATTAAACCAAATAAATAACAGTCTTTGTCTTTTATTGTTAATTAATTAATTCCAAATCTACCATTGTATAGGACTGTTTACATAATTAATAATCAAAAGAAAGAATTAAATCCGCTTTTGAAAAATTAACACCAAAAATACAATTCAAACAGAAATATTTAAAGTACATTGAATATTTTATTTTTAAAAATAATCATTATCTTACTTAAAGTATTAAAAGTATAGGATTTAATGTCCTTTCTTTATAACATTTCCTTGCTCCCCTTTTAAAATGATATGTAATTTTATCAACTAATTATTTTTTTTAGAAAATTAAACAAATTTACGTCTAATTATTTTTAAGAGAAATTATTGGAAAAGTTATACCAACAATACAAATAAAACCATTTTTACATACAATGTTTAAATTATAATGCCTGTTTACCACTTCTGGATGTTCATGAAACATTTTAAATGATCGTACGTACATGCAGGCAAAAAACTTTTTAGAACTGATCATAGTTATCTCGAAAAGCTTTCTACTTAGTTATATTTTGGTTTTAAAGCGTGCATGCTGGAGTCAGAAGTCCTACATATTTTTTTCCTTTTCACCATGAAACGTTTGTTAGACCTTTAGAGGTGGGTTAGGGGAAAACTCGTGTAAGCTTGCACAGTAGGATAAGAGGAAATGTTCCAAAGAGGTTTTTGTCACAAGAAAAAAGTTGAAATGATGTCCTGGCATTGAATGCTGGGAAAGATTCGGTGATGAAAAAAGTTACTGGTCTTAAGTGATTCAGAGAGAAAAATAAGCGAGGAGAGGGACTGGGTTTTATGCAGCGCAAGAACCAACCCACCGAAAAAGACTGAACAACCTAAAAGAAATCATAAAATGGAAAAAATTACTACTGAAATGGGGGAAAAACCTAGAGCTGAAGGTGAAACATTGCAGCTGTGCAATTATAAAACAAATAAGGGTAGCACAAACATGTTTTAGAAACTGTAAAATTGATTTTCTCATAATTTAGATTTTTCATACGTTTCGCTATATAAATTATTTTGTTGATAAAGTTTTAAAATTTTTTCACTTATAATTATAAAAGTGTAAATGAAAAGCTAGTAACTGTATTGTTTAGTTCAGGTATTGTTGTTCCTAACAGTTGTATAGCTATAAATACCGGGTGTAACAATAAGGTACGGCTAAACTTTCAGGACATATTCCTCATACGTAGAAGAAAAAAATGTGTTATATGGACATGGGTCCGGAAACGCTTTATTTCCATGTTAGAACTCATTTTCTACAACTCTTCATAGTGCATTAACACGGGTAGATTACAGAAATAGAACATACCAGCATACCATATGGAACTTTTTCTTAGATTCACCGCCAGCGTTTTGCATTCTAATGCAAATATGATATGCAACCCATTTCATTGGCTTACTACCACACGTACCATAAAGTGTTTAGTGTTCATTACGGACTTGGCACAAATGTGGAGTTGCTAGATGCTCATTTGATGTATGGATTAGCATACGGCAATGACCGTGCCGTTCAATGTTTGTATCGAGAGAAATTCCCAGAACGAAGGTGCCCCGGTTTGAAGCAATTGATCGTCGTCTTAAAGAGCATGGGGCGTTTAAGTGTGCTACTCGCGACGGGAGGAGGCCTAGAAGGACGAGAACACCTCAATTGTAGAAGGCAATTCTTCATGTAGTTGATGACAACCCTTGGCGTCACGTAGGATAATTAGCTACAACAAGTAAAATTGACCATGTGACTTTCTGGCAAGCGTTACATGAGAACCTGCTGTATGCATACCATTTACAGCACGTGCAGACACTATCAGCAGCTGATTTTCTTGCACGGAGACACTTCTGCAAATGGTTTATTCAACACTGATTTTAGTGCAACTGTGCTAATGAGAGGACGTTTCAACGTGATCAGAGAGTAAATTTTCACAGTTAGTACGTTCGGGCTGACGTGAATCCTCACGCAACTGTTGCATTACGTCTTCAATAAAGATTTTCTGTCAGTGTTTGGGCCGGCATTGTTGGTGACTGTTTGTTAGGGCCTCATGTTCTTCCACAAACTTACCATGCTTTCTTAGAGAAACTCTACCTGTTATGCTAGAAGATGTGACTCTACCATTGCGATGAAACTGTAGTTCATGCACGATGAGCTGCTCCTCATTTCAGTATTAATGTTTGTCGGCTTCTAAATAACAGGTTCCTTGACAGATGGATAGGTAGAGATAGACTAATTCCCTGTCCTCCACGCTCTCAGGACCTAAACTACTGGACTTTTATCTGTGGGGACATTTGAAAACACTTGTGTATCGAACACCGGAACAAGATGCAGTGTGTCTTCGTGCCCGTATTGTGGAAAGCTGCGAAACAATACGCAATTCTACAGGCATACATCACCACATCCAACATCCAACGCGACGGCGGGTTATGCATGTATCAATGCTAGTGGGTGGCATTTTGAACATTTCATGTAAGCAAAAGTTTCATGTGGTATGCTGGTATGTTCTGTTCCCGCGTGTTTCCCGTGATTAATGTATTATGAAGAGTTGTAGAAAATGAGTTTTAACGTGGAAATAAAGAGTTTCGGGACCCACGACCATATAACGTATTTTTTTCTTCTACGTGTGAGGAATGTGTCCTGAAAATTTGATCGTAACTTATTGTTACACCCGGTATGTATAATTTGTAGTGGGTAATTTATTCTAAAATCTTTTAAATTTGTATGCCAAGAAAAAAAATATCAACTACTATAATTTATGTATTTTTTAAAGAAATTCCTATACTTTTTGTAAAGGCAGGTATATATTCAATATTATGCAACTGCATTTATTGCAGAAAATGAAAAATCACGAACGAAACTTTTTTATTTTTATTTGTTATTTATTTCTTTATTTTTGTTAGTTGGAGGAAAGGTAGGGGCAAGGGACCATCGGGGGTTAGGATATAGAGGAATCCCTAACAATGTTTCCACATAGAACACCCAGACTCATCTGGGTTTAGAATTCGGAAAGCCGGCTTAACATATCCGATGGCAATAAATCTGACTAACATATTTATCCAGCAAAGCCACTACTGTAAGCAGTTCGAGTCCTCGGAAGGGCTGCTACCATACCAGACGACAAGGCAAAAATCTTTCTCAAGAACACGCCACCGTAACACCGCACACAACACCTAATCATCTCACCTAGCGTTTTTGACCCTGTAACAGGACCAATGGAATGTGATCATATGAAATGAGAGAACGAAATAATTTGCTTGAAACACCTTGCTAGCTAGTTTATAATAGTACTTAAGAACATATCTCTTTGAATTATTTTGTATTATATTTATGTTCTGTAGTTTTCAAGGCTATTATGTAAGATACTCCCTTTTCTGCAATTGATTGCTAGTAGCAGGTACTATCGAACCCCAGCTAGCATTCTTACGCAAATACTCTATTCTAATATCTGAAGTCCAGGTCATATTCATTTGTGTAGAGGGACCGCCACGGGTGGCCGAGGTCGTTAAGACGTGGACTTGTGAGCGGGAGGTCTGGGTTCGAATACCACCAGGACCGTCCTTCCTGACTGAGGTTTTTTCCAGGTTTTCCTCAGTCCACATAAATGGCAAATGCCGGGGAGGTACCCTAAACTTAGGCCTGGAACGTTTCCTTCCTCAAAAACATCCTTTCCCAATATATCATTTCATCTCATATATCATCAGTGTTCATCGTCTATGGTGCCTCTGTAACAAAAACGTACGTTAAACACTACTCCATTCATTTGTGTAGAGGTACCAAATAAGCCTACGCTACTGTCGCGTGGTAACAGTTGGTAAACAATGAAAATGCCCTCATGTCCAAAACATTGCTTTACTAAACGAATAATACAATTTGGAACTTGTAGATATGTTTGCATAATTATCATACATGCAATATATCACAATAAACAAAATAGACGGCACAGTAGAGTAAACTTAACATACAGAAACATAACAACTGCAATTACATTCAAGAAGCTGCATACCAATGGCACGCCTTTTGCCTAATCTGATTTCAGAATGAAACATTCTTAAAAATATTTCCCATTGCTACTCAAAAATCCCTGCAAACTATAGCAGCTCGTTTGACCCAGCATATTCACTGATGTGAAGTACTGCACTAACTGAGAAAATGAGACGGGATCGAAAATTAGTTATTAGGGGATAATGGTAATATTCAAATTCTCTATAAATGTGCTGCTAGTCTAACAAGGAAAGATCAGGGTATGTTGTCGCAGAAACACAAATTGATCTAACTAAAAGAAATGTCGAAACACAAAACAGGAAACGCCATAAAATGTTTACATGTAAAGTTTTATAGCAAAAGTATTTCAGTTGCGGATCACCTGAGCGCGGCTAGTTACTGTAGAAATGCAGCCGCCGCAACCAAAAAAAGGAGATAATATCGCCGCACATAAATATAGTATTTTTAATTTGTTGTTTATATTTTACTGAAAGTATAAAATGATGCTTTATTTAAAACTTATAATAATAATAACAACTAATTTATATTATAAGCAGGGGGGCTTTTCAAGTGCAGCAGGCAGGTACATCTCCACTGAACCACTCTTTTATCCTGTATGTAAGTAATTATTAATTTCCATTTTAACTCAACTATTAACTGTTTTTTTAATGCTGACATACAAATTGTTTGGTAGCAGAGAGTTGCGTTGATATGATTTTTATACCTGTATAGCCCTATCCTGTCATAGCGAATTTGCCTGCACTTGCGACCTGTTCCATAGTGGTTGTCATGGCAACCGTAGAGGCTTGCTTTATGCTCCGAGGTAGCAAGTACAGCCAAAAACATATTTTTTGATTGATTTATTTATGGACGCTCTTTAACACCTCAGGTCATCAGCGTCCCATTCAACTCAGGGCGTGAAACAGCCGACAAATTTTGCTCAGAGGCCTCTTCTTTCACGCTTGAGGTCCTTTTTCGTGCCGTAAATGTACGACAAGGGACCCACGGCTTTACTTCCCTTCCGAAGGAAGCCATACTTATGATTTTTACGCCCGAAAAAAATCCATCGGTCCTGGCCGGGTTCGAACCCGCGATCTTGGGTTTAGGAGGCAAATATGGGAACCACTACACCACCAGGACCGACTAAAGGGAATCGGACAGTGGGCATCATCTAGAGCAGGGAGAAATGTGTGTCGTTGATTAGCTGGTTCGCTTCTATAGCAACTCAGAAGAATGCGCGAGCCAGCGAGCATTGCCAGTTTGCAAAATATAATTTTTGAAACTTCCTTTAGCTACAACAATTTTTAAACTTTACATGTACTTGTTTAGCTACTTGTTTTATAGTCTATAGCTAAAAATTATAACTTTTTGGATTGTATTGCGTATTATTTCATTACTATAGCATTTAGCTCCGGCTATATTGAAGCGATTGGTGTGGTACTACTGTTTGTAGCTTCGATTTTCTATGACATCATTCCGGTGCAAAAAGTGCGTTATTGCATTTTCATAAAATGAAGTACAAACAGTGAATCTTGTGTAAGTAAGTGAATATACTTTTTTAAAAGTTCATTTTCCTATTATACTCTTGGTGTTGTACCTTTAATGTATTTTATTTTATGTTAAAATATAGTAGTTTTTACTTTTATCAACTTTCTATTATGTAATAAATAGTCTAAAACGTGAGTAGATGTAACTGTGTAGGTATAGATACGTTTTTCAACTCAAGCTGTGCCGTAGTTACTCAATATTATTTTCATTAAACTCATTATTTAGAGGAGGGCTGCACCAACTTTTTATGTCATGAACCGCCTTGGTTATAGCCTGTATTTCATCGACCTTTTCTTCCGTAAGAACTCGGTGGTTTGGAACACTTTCTTTGCCATGGAGAAATCTTGTCTCTTGTAACAGTTTAACAAGTGGGGAACAGTTTCTCTACCTGTAACACAATTACCAGGATATTTTCTTGCAAATCGCCCTTATTAATTCTGTGCAAGAATCCGTTTTCCCATATTTATCGTTCATAAAATCCCGTTCTTCAAGACTACAACAAATTAGCACACAATTTATGCAATGTAAGCTCGAATAACAGAACGCACATCCATTCGTCGATAGAGCGTCTTTCAAACTAGGTACAAGTTGTTACCTACACATGCATTATATGGCCTTGACGAATGGAAGAAGCAGTCACGCAAGAATTTTCAAATAGGAAAACTGCACAAATTTGAAATACAATACATTTTCCCCCAAATTAAAGCTTTGTGCAGAAAGTATGTAGCTGGTACTGGAAAGCAAACTGAATATGTTGGTGGGATCTAACGGGTTATGTACCTCAGGCTTGTTTTTATTGGACATGAATTATTTCACATGAACAAGTTTTTGTTCCTCGTGTCTCCCACTACTGCCTATCATTGTAATCATCACTAAAACTATCAGAAATTAAGTTCTTAAACTACCTAGCTTATCAAGAGCTATGCTGTTGGTAATGCTGGGAATTTCTCGGTGACTAAACGTCGGATGCTATTAAGCCCTTGGCGCCGCGTGAACAAAACGAGTGCATTATGCAGGGGTCGAACGGACCAAATGAACAAGGCCTCCATGGCCCCTCGCCAAAATATTAACGGGGATTAAGAGGCAAAATTAACAATACCAAAGACGGAATATTTGAATTATTGTTCAATTATTCAAAACAGGAACTTTATAATCTGCCATAATATACTGCATATTTAAACACTACATTGAGGTCCCATGAAGCTTTGCTAGCTAGCTACTCCGGGCAGCAATAAAGAAAAGTGCATTACCTGGTAACTAAGGTTGGAATTGTTTGTTTAGTTCCTTTCAATCAATTGCTGATTTGATTTATTTGCGGGCGCTCTCAGATCATTGGCGTCCCATTTAATTCAGGGCATGAAACGGCCGATATAGTTTGCTGAGAGGCCTCTTCTTTCATCCTTGAGGTTCTTTTACATGCTTTAAATGTACGACAGGAAGCCCATGGCTTTACTTCCCTTCCGAAGCAGGTCATATTTAGGATTTTTACGCCCGGAAAAAATCCATGGATCCTGACCGGGATTGAACGCGACCTTGGGTTTAAGACCTTTCAATCAACCCAAGATGTTGGAGGGATTGTAGAGAAGATAAGGTTGGTAGCAACTGTTTTTCTACGATATCTTATTTTATGCACTATTATCAGAGTGAAACGTGAAACTTTACGACAAAAAGGAAGTTAATGCATTGCTATTCATTTTATGCAGAACAAGACATTCAATATTCTATGCACATTATTTATTTAGTAAAGACAACTGCATCAAAACAGTCCAGTATTCCAATAATGCGGAATAAAATATTTTAACTGTAGGCCCTACTATTTTAAATTGCATAACATAAGGCAAAATATCCACTTAAGTTCACGTTTAATTACTGCAACTCGAACAACACCAGGAGCAGAAACTTGAGAATTGAAGATTGAGCCCTTCAACTTAAACATAAAAGCAGTACATTTTATTACTCCTACAATCTCCTCAACTATTTCCATTTTGTAGAACACAGGTGCCAATTGTGTGTCTTCCGGGTTTTAAGACGCAGTTCATTGGGTTTCTTCTCCATCTTCCAGATGTTTCGTCCACGACTGTGGTGGAAATCTTCAGTGTTGTGGTCGCGGCAATCTTCTTGGATAAGGGGCAATGATACCCATTGGACCTCGGAAGACTCATTTCAGATTATTTCCATTTTGTTTCTGCACGTTTTCTATACAGATGGGGGAAAAAAAATAATAATAATAAAATAAAATACTATAATTTATTTTGCGATTTTCTAATTTCAATAATAAATGCACATTAAATAAAGTTAAAATGGGGACGATTGCTGCCAAGAATTAGACTGTTAAGTTAGTAGGTGCAATTTTTCCTAGCGTTAGTCAGTATTTCGAGAAGCGCGGTCAAACACAAGAACTACGAAGATGATTATATGCTCTATGAATTTAAACTGAAGAATAATGCAACTGCAGTGGTGCGGAAAATATTACAGGCCTTCGGTGTGAATGCTATGAATTGTTGACAATTTGTTGTCGAGTTGAAAATTCAGTAAAGAGAATCAGATTGAAAAAAGTCGAGCCACTGCTGCATTTGAAACACCGATCTTCTACCTTCCTTGGCGAAACTCTAACAAACTGAGCAACCGTGTCCTCCTTCAAGTAAAACCATTCTCTGTTTATTTCTACTGGGTGAGTAATGCTCGATGCAGCCGTGGGATCGGTTGGCAGCGCTTCGCGAGACTTCAGTGTGAGTTGATATCTTGCGTAAGTAGCACATGTTTGTTAGGCGACGCGATACAGTGTATTGAGTGAAAGTGTATTAAGTGAAATGGAGCAATACGAATACTCTATTCCCCAAAGAGCATTAATGTATTATTAATATGTGCGTACAGAATCAGCGCGTGATCTAAAGAGATTATTTCAAGTGGCATTTCCCGATTTTAACCCCCTGCGATTTGTATCTCTAGGGGGCATTAAAAGAGAAAGAGGAAGTCTCTAAGTCAGATATATATTTGGTGATTTTTCCTTCACGGGACCACTATACATGTTGTTCGGTTGGTTCAATTTAGTATACTGCGTAAACGGAAGTTTTCAGCTATGATTATAGCGTTAGTTATTACTTACACTTGAACACTTAAAAGTTACATTTAACTACTATAAAATAAGAGGATACTGAAACAGTCTTCCTTCATTTTCTATACATTTCTGTAAATCGCTTATTAAATTAGCAATTATCCTTTTCCAATTACCTCTGAAGAATTTCTTCATGATTGCTCTTTTTCAGTTCATCTAACGCATGTGGATTTGTTTCGTACACTTTTTCTTTTAATGCCTCCAAGAGATAAAAATTGCAAGACGTTAAATCAGGGGACCAAGGGGCTAAATGTTGTTAATGATGATTCTATCGTCGAATATTTCATTAATTGCATGCAAGGAGACAAGGATTGTATGTGGCACTGCAAATTTGGAAAGCCGCAAACCTACATCCCCTCACTGTGAATTCGTGGAAATGGTTGCAAAACAATCTGCAAACACTTATCATTATTGATTGCTTTTTATAAAAAAAAAAGGCCTTATTGTTCTCGCTGCTAATGGCACACCGCACTCCTGTCTTTTTATCATGAAGCAGATTTTTCTGAACTCCAGTATCGGTTATTTTGTGAATTACCATTCCACCTCGTTTTTTTCATAAAGAAAAGTAAATTAGGTTCAATTTCTCCGATATGCACACAACCTACTCCTAGATACAGAGCTACCCGTTTAAGTTCTTGCACTACAGTAATTTTTATAGGGTTTTAACTTCAGTAGCTTCGAACAGAAAAATAGAATATTCATGTTTTTTGAAGTGAGCATATCGAATGCTATGTAGCGTTTCTTCTGTACTGGCTGTGTACGCTTATCATTAAGAATAGTTCCCGTCTCACAAAAGTTATTTGCAAATCTGTAAATCGAACTTCGATTTAGACTACCAGAGAATTCCTCTTGAAACACTGTCCATATAGTACGAGGATTCTGAAAGCATATACAAATCGTAAATAATCTTTTGGGGAGTAGAAAAACAAGAATTTAGATATATTAACGCAATTAATACCCTGAATTACTTCACCTTTTGAATGCTTAATACACTATCACACAATACACAAGAACAGGTCCGTACCTTCCTAGAGTTAAATTTTTACTGACTTCCCCTCCGGTTTCCCGACCAGCTTTCAAGCGACGGGATGAGACAAGAAATCGGTAAATTGCACATGGAGTGGTCCCGTGAAGGAAAAGCCATCCTTTAGAATCAGATGAGAGAGGTTGATGGTTCCGTACTTGGAAGAGGTGCGTGGCTCAGTTTGTTAGACACCGGCATGGAAGGCCGAATATCCATGGTTCGAATTGCAGCCTTGACCTGAATTTTGCAAGTCTGGTTCTTCATTTACAACTAATACCCTACACAAAGTTAACGTGAAAGAACCAATGTTTATAAATAAATGTTTCAGAAGGGGGCTCAAACTGATACCTGTTTGTCGTTACTGTCACCTCAGCAGAAGAATACATTTCTTGATAGCCTGCCAACATGCGATGAGAGGTGGATCCTCTACAAAACGACAAGATGTCTTCATCACTGGTTGAATTTATCCTCAAACAACCGAAATTACAATTACACCAAAAGAAGGCTATGCTCTGTGTTCGGTGGATTGTGAATTGTGAACTGCCACCAATAGGCCAAACAATCAACCCCAGTATGCGCTAACCATCTGAAACGCGTCCACAGAAAATCTTAAAACTATCATACGCTCTAAATCTTTTGCATGATAATGCAAAATCACATACAGCTAAAGCCTATCATTAAACCATTAAACGCTTTGGTTGGTGATTCTAGTGCACCCACCATGTTGTGTAGACATTGCACACCAGATTATCTTTTTTGGTCAATTTATATGTAGCCTTTTACAACCTATGTCGACCTTGCAAACTCCATGACTTTTGACACATAACACATTTTCCCCTGAATCTACAAATTCGTTCTTTGAAGAAGAGACCTGTATAGTTGCTGGCTCTGACAGATTCTGAAACGGAAATTTAAGAACATATTCGCTCACGCCAAGCGTTTTCTTTGTGCACTTTCTCCAATATTTCAAAGGAAAGGTCATGATCGCAAACTGCAGTTGTCTTTGTAACCGGTACAGTAACAGCTATGCAGGGTTGACATTTTCGGTATCTTCCACATGCCTGCAGCTCAGTAATATAACATAGTAGTAGAGGGATCTTTGGTGCTTTCCCGTTCCTAGTCGCCATTTATCTCTATCTAGAACACGTTCTTCTTGAAATCCCTTGGTAGCTATGACTTCTGTAATGCTTTGTTACTAGGATCTATTTGTCTACTTTGCACTCCTCTTCCAGGTGGATTCTTTTTTCGGCCATCGTCCTTTTGGAATCATTTCTAATGCTAATGGTATTTTAACTTTCGTGTAAAGGATTTTGAGATCTGGTGTTTCACTCAAGAAATATTTCCTTCTCTCCTCTCGTGAAGATTTCCAACTTTTTCAGAGGTATCTATCATTAATTCTTTTCGTTTCGGGAAAGCGGTAAATTTTTAACATTTAGAGATACCACATCGTCGTGTATTGGCAGCATTGTTCCTAACATTGTGTATAATGGTCACCAATTCCGACTATTGTTTTCTTAGATTATTCATAGATATAAGCTAGCAGAACAAATTATGTTCCCTTTCTAGAATACTATTTAATAAATGTATCTTGCTTCAATAGTGCCTACGTCATTTGCTATGAGCATACATCATTTCGCAAAGTGCTATGATATTGATTCATATCGATACCTGTAGCTCCATATTAGAGCATCTTGAGACCATTTGTTCTACTCCCAATGTATTTAGTGTCAATGTGCCCTTTGTATGCATTATTTCTGAACATGCAGGGTTATTCAAAAGTAACGCATTAATTGCTTTACAGGTAGTTGGAAAAAATGTAACCATATTTTCCGCAGTTATTGTTGCGCGCGCGCACACACACACACACACACACACACACACACACACACATATATATATACATACACACACATATATATACATTTTCTGATAAAGTACTTTTTTATTCACTCTAGAACTTAATTTGTTTTATACAAAACCTTCATTAGTTTTATACAGAAGCATATGTTACTATGACAGCAATATTTTTGCCATATACTTGTTTAGATTTGTTACTCCTAGATTATGAAAATGTTTGACATTTACAGAACAAATTCTTTTAAGAAATAAGAACTGACATGTCTTTGCATTTTGTAGCAAAATCTTCTATCTACCTGTAAAACAAATTAAAAAACGCTGTATATATGGGCACGTGGACTTTGGTTTTTGTGCAATTTCCGCACAATAGCCGATGCTTTCTTCATTTTAGTAGGAATCGCAATTTCTCTCACGATCATAACAACCCACGTGCAATATTTAGTTTCGTAATTCTCAACATGCAATTTTCATTTGTTCTAAATTGATTTGCATGATCAGCGCGCTCTAATAAGCCACGACACCCGTCGCAGGAACCGAAGGCTTTCTCCGTCGTGCGGTTTTTGTTTTATTTGAGATAAAGCACGTAATATTATTAATAGTTTTGTAACATTAATTTTTCATTTTAGTACTAGAAAAAAAACACATGTTTGCCACACATTTAATAAGTGTCTATTTGATACTCCACTGAGTGTGAAACTTGTTGCACTAGATCCATTCAATTATCAATCGTTCAAATGATGTACCTGTAAGATATGAGGTATGCTCAAAAAGTTTCAGACTTTAAGACAAGGGAAAAAACTGCATGTTTAAGAGAACTCCATTTATTTTTAGGCCCTTTGCAGCTCCATACAGTAATCAGTACTGAATTAACTCGTATATTTACTAAAATATTTTTTTAGAATGCGTTTTAACCGCGCTGTTGCGGTCTGCATGAGTCGTCGCGGTTGTCAAAAAGTCTTAAATTCTGATCCGTCCTGAGCCGCGTCTCATCATCGATTATCAGGGTCTTCAGGAACTTATGACCCTCATTAGGGCAGTTCAGCACGTTCTGTGCGACTTCGTGAAAACAGCTTGAACATTAACTTCGCCCTGTGTTATAATCGATTGTGCAGAGATTTTCATGACTCCAACGTCGTTCAGCAATTTCTCAGACGTTAAAATGATGGACGTCCGTAATCCAACACTGGGCAACAGTCGTCAATGTAACCAGTCTCTAATTTGAACCAAAAGCTTACTGAATATTCCGAATCTGCTCGAGAATCTTCGGTTTATAACAAAACTTGCGAGTATCTAGCGCTGCTTCAATGTTCTGTCATTTGGGGTGAAATGAAACCGTGACGAGATTGTTTCACAGCACTTCATACATGATTTCCTAGAAGTGAATTATGCACCCGGTGATGCCACAAAAATCTTCTTCAGTACTGTGTCAGTTTTGTCTCTCTACAGTTATTGCTTCTCCCGGAAAACAGAAGATTGGATATTAACAACAAAATATTGGATATATCCCAAAAATTTATTTAAATGTCAAATTTAAAAAATTTAAAAATTTTCAACTATATAACACTTCAGAAATATCAACTTTGGATAAAACTAAATATGATGTAATAATCTATCTAATATAATGTATTACATATGTTTTAATTTTTATATTCCTCACGGCGATTTCTAAATCAAGACATCGTCCAGTTCATATTATGTAGAAACGAAGATTTATTTACGTAAGTAAGCACATTGTCCGCTTGCCAGGCTGGAAGGAAATGAAAAACAGCAGATCCCAATATTGCGCATGCTAATAATTTCTAGCAGGGTTAAAAAAATTGCATTTTTAAACAGAAATTTAGTATAATACATTAAGCAAACATGATAATCCCTGCCATATTGGTAAAAATATCCAGATATTTAAAAAAACCATATCTCCTATGCTTCTCCTAGTTACAAACATGAGAATAATTTCTTTGAAACAAGGAATATTTCGGAACGGCTGATATACGTTTAATTTTTAATTATTAATTTATTTATACATATAAGAATTGCCTAAAAATAGCGTATGGTATAATACCTGGCTTTGCATACACAAAATAAAATGCCACCCTCAACACTTATATCACAAATATTATTCTTGTTTTTGTGTGCACCCACGTTTTAATGCTGAACTTTTAGATAATTTTTCTTGCTTGCTAAGTTTTTCTCAGTTAATTTTTATGTAACAAGAAGTGTTTTAATGAAATACTTTCATTTATAACCATGAATTAGCTCTCGTTTGTATGAATTCATTATTTCCTATTTAAACAAGTGTTGCTTTTCTGTCGATCCTGGTGGTATAGTGGTAACCACACTTGCCTGGTAAATCCAAGATTTCAGATTCAATCCCGACCAGGATCGATGGATTTTTTCAGCAGTAAAAATTTAAAATACAACCGCGGGTTTCATGCCGTAGATTTAAGGCGTGAAAAAGAACCTCAAAAATGAAAAAAAGGCATTTGAGCAACATTTAACGGCCGTTTCGCGCTCTGAGTTGATTGGGACATTGATAATGACCTGATATGTAAAAAGTCCCGTACATAAACCAAATAAGTAAAAATAAGTGGTTATTCTGTTACAAATCCTCGTCCACAACTCCTAACTCATTGTTTATATCTGCAAGAACTAATATAAACATTTAATATAATAATAATAATAATAATAATAATAATAATAATAATAAAAAAAGCAACAGATCACAACACGAACAGACATCGATAAAAGTTAATTTTGTAATCTCTATGTCTCTACAACAGGATCGCTGCGTTGATGCGCGCGCATATGTGACAGACAATAACAAAAAGTAATAAACAACTTGTGCTACTGCAAAGATATCATTGAAACAAAAGTTCCTGGGGTAGATTGGTTTGAATGTACAGTTCTGTGATTATGAGTATAGGGGTTGAGCTCATGAAAGGGGAAACACAATAAAGACGCACAATGATCTCTGTTTTGGACAGAATATGACGAGTTTATTGCCCGGAATGCAGCAGATTAAACCAGCAAAAAATCTGAAATTGTTTGGCGCTTGTCTCGACGTGTGAAGGAACTATGCCGGCGCCGGCAGCATAATAAAACTGCCAACTTCTGCATCCTTATGGCGGCCGCGATATGCTGCAAATCGCGAATACCGAACCCTAAAACAAAAAGTACCGTTTAGTGACTATTTCGAAAACTTCCTGATACATTTCCTATTAACGGCTTTAATGTTTATTAATAATGCGTGCTCATAGTATTAAGTGCAATTTTGGAAGTGATGCTAAAATGTTGATAACATGCTCATTGACCTTGCTGGTAACATTAATATAATGCAGTTTCATTGGATTTCAAAAGTGGCGAGATTACTTCCATGGCCTTGTGGTCAGCGTATCTGCCTGAAAGTTCGGAGATACCCAGCTGCCTAGGTAAGGCTTTTTCCGAATTTTTCCCTGAAAAGGCGAATTCAGTAATTTTAAACATAGGTCTGCGGACTCAATATTACGTTCTCATTTTATGAAACATTCCTTCGACCTTAGTCGTTATAAGAAACGTTAAATATATAATAAATAAGAACATAACGCGGTAAACTAGACAATAATTCCCGAAACTGGTTAATTGAACAAAAGAACTACCTATTTGGAAATATTAAATATTATGCATATATGCTCAGCGATAGGTGGTGTCATATAAGCTGCATTACTACATAGCCCTCATTTGGACGCGTGTCCGGTTTAATGGGGATTTGCTTAGCACAGAGAAGCACGCTGTTTGCCGGCGGAGTCCGATATGCACAGTCCCGTAAACTCAAGCGCATAGACTTCTTGTACAAATTATAATTATAATAATTACGCATCTCCATGTGCCGCCACACATCCCTCACATCTTTTAAGGACATTTGCACTAACTCTCATTAATCCTTCTTCCGAAGTTGCAGCAATTTTTCTTCTTATATTGTCTTTCAATTCTTTTAGCGTTTGCAAGTTATTCCGATATACTTTGTTTTTCAAGATTCCCCATAAACAGAAATCGCATACTGTAAGATCTGGAGACCGTGCTGGCAATATTCCCCTAGTGATGACTCTATCTTCAAAACTTTCCTCGGTTAATTTTAACGAGAGATCAGCTGTATGCGCTGTAGCAAAAGCTTGTTGAAAATGTGCCCGTTTACATACAATGTCACACACTTCTAGGTATTGTGTAGGCTCATTCACTGTACCTTCAAAAAATATAGACTTTATAATTCTATAAGCATTGACAGCGCACCAAAGACCAATATTTTGGTCATACAATAGTATTTTATGCATAAGATGGAGGGTTTTCTGCAGGCCACAATCTGTCGTTATATGGCCATGTAAATAAAACCCTGCTTCATCCGTAAAAAAAATTAAACGCGGGTCAATAGAATAATCATTAACATTATCAAACGCCCAATTGTGTTTGAATTAACTCTACTCACAGTATCGCATGGTGGCAAAATTTCTGAATTACAGTAATCTTATATGATTTTAATTTTTAAGTTTAGTGGCATTCCAAGTCGAGGTTTGCGATATTTCTGATTCCTGCGCAAACATTTCAGAGTTTTTTTTTTTTTTTTTACTCTAACTTTATTCCTATGTCATCGAGGTTCTCCTCTGTAAGAACACGGCGTTTTACTTTCGGTTTTTTTTTTATCAAGAACAGATTCCGATTCCCTAAATCTATTCATATGAATAGATGTATGGACATGTGGTTTGAGATCTTTCTCGCGAACAGGGGAAAACACAGAGGTCTGTGTCATCCAGTGGTTTTTTTACATTTAGGACTGCACCTAGAGTCTAAACCGACCAGCCTTTCGGCCGTAGACGATTTCGTCGCCCAAGCGCGCTAAGCGAACTTCTCTCTGGTGGATAGGTCACGTTTAGCATAGAACTACTCGTATTTAAGAGGTGAGTCACCCCAGCATTAAGGTAGCCACCACCATTCTCACGAAAACGGTGATTCAGGAAAACCTCCCCCAAGGTACACACCGCTCTTGTGAGTTCCGGGTCCACTGCCAAGAGTCCAACCCAATCCGGACAACTCCCCTTCGGGAGGGGCTCAAATAAGTTCGGCCCGGCTCCTTCTAGTAGCGTCAGAAATACCACCGGTACTCAGGATCCGCAGAGTTCGCACCAGGAGCATCAGAAGAGGAACGACTGAAGTCGCGCCCCCCCCCCCCCCTTACGGGAAGATGCATGGACAGTAAGGAATCCGTCTATAAATTGCCGTCTCACTTCTCTACAAGAGTTTGTTGTCACATAGGAATCATACATGAAGAACACTGAACACTGAAACACGTGGTCTTATGTTTCAACTTATGTACAGCGTCAACTGATTAGCCGGCACACGGAAAGTAGGAAAAACGGCGGGGAGGTTAGAAATAGCGCAGCGCAGGGCAGACAAATCCCGGTTAAGCCGGCCACGCGTCCAAAGAAAGGATCTGTATAATAAACAAGTGAGCATAACTGATGCAGTTTGCACGAATAGCGTTTACGGAGAGAATCACCTACAACTACCACCGTGAATATTTCTGAAGTAAATGGTGCTATAGCTGCGCGGTTTTCACCCATCTGAAGTTTAAATAAGGTTTCATATAGTCACCATAAAGATTGCTACCGTTATTAAAAAGTATATTTCTAGCACGAAGTTACATTTTTAAAATGGAACAATGCTTATTGACTTTAGGAAAATAAAACTAGATGAGATAATGTTAACGGGATTTTTGCACGACTCAAGCACCAGTTGTTTATGAGATATCAACTCTATCCAGAATGATTAAGCAAAAAGCAATATCTTTCCGGGATTTTTAGGCAAAAGCGGATGTTTGTATGCATTTTATCTTTTTATTTAGGAAAGGTTTACATACATTTGCCCTTAAGTTTGTATCATCATTACGGAAAGACGCGGTATAAAATGTTTAATTTCATAATAAAGGCTTAGTCATTGTGAAAATTTAGGTTTATCAAGAAGTACATATCAGCCTCCAATTCAGCAAATGCAGTAGACTGCAGTTGTTAGCCACACGAGCGGGGTGGCCCAAGCGATAACACTTGAGACTTGCTTTCGGTTGAGCCAACAATTCTGACCAATTTTTTTTCGTGGTTCTGTTGATAACTTAGGTGAATGCTGGGATATATTTTCCATTTCCATGAATTTTCCACTTTCATATTTCATTCCATTGGTTCTTTTTCAGGGTGCCAGGATGAGGTGGGATGGTGCTGTGTGCGGTGTTATGGTGGTTTTCTCTTTGGAAATATTTTCACTCCGGTGTCTTCAGAGGGACCCGAACTCCTTGGTTGGGGGGAGGGGGAACTCCGCCGAAGTCAGGATATGCTGTCAGAAAACAATGTCTATGTCTGGAAGCTCGGGTTCTTTCTTCCATCCGGAGCTGCTTCCATTGGGGACGAAAGTGTAAATAGAAGTAACAAAATATCCTCTTCCGTTTCTACCAATCCAATCTAAGACCCTTGTGTCTATGAAACAAATTTTATTAGCGCCTAAAGAGAAACGCTTGTAAAAAAGAAGACGAAACGCATGTCTTATTCCAATTAACATTCGTTCATCTTGAAACTTAAAAAAAAAAAAAAAAAAAAAAAAAAAAAAGTCAGTTTCAAAGAAACGGAAATAAAATAATTTGAATCATCAAGTAGTGCGTATTTCAAGTTGATAAGCAGTCAAAAGGCAACAGTGTGGGTTTGGTATTTTAAACTACAAATGTGACAAGTTTGAGCAAATACAAAAATTTCTATTTCATACAATTGCTTAATATTTTTCTGAAGTGATACTTTGCAAAATGCGGTCGGTATTCTATTGTTTGCATGACTGAAATGTTTTTTCTATGAAGTGAAAGGGTCATATATAAGGTTATAAATATACTTTTTCAGAACTCCGTCCTTATAATTATTACACCTTTTCAGATAGTTTTCAGACATAATAGAAAATCAAAACAATGCATTATATCATTTGCTGGGAACAATATTCTTTATTCACATAATTTTGTAATTTTGAATTAATTTGTTTCTAATTTTTTATATTATGTTTTCATTTCGGATATTTAAAGCAAAATGGGAAGTGTTTTTATTCCAAAAAAGGTTGTATGCTCTATATTTATATTGGCAGCATTGCTCACATTGATTCCTTTCTCGTAAGCTGTTTGCACAGTACTGCGAAGTGAACCAAAATTTGTGGTTATGCTCATTCAACATTAATGCTAGCTTATTGACTAACTCGCATGCGAAAATCGGCAATCCACTAGATCACTAGCGGCATACAGCGAAGAGGTACACAACTACATCATCACAAAAGAAGGACGAGTAAAGCATACGCCCACATAACACAGAGAAACAAAAGCATGGGAAAACAAAACATTGTTTATGTCACTCGTTGAAGTCTTTTGTTTTGTTTAATAAAATCGTTCGCAAGCTACTTATTTGCATATGCATAGAGCTCCATAGAGAAAAAGGCGCTAAACATCAACTATGGAAAAATACAAATGAAAGAATTGGCGAGTACACTGCTAGTTTCCAATTACAATAATTGATCAATGGCCGCTATGCACTAAATTTGAACAATCATCATCCTTTCACGGTTTAAGCCCACGAGACTCGTTTTTGTCTCATATATAACTACTTGTTAAAACAGCAGTAACCGACGTTTCCTTAGCCCAACAAGTCTTATCTCCTGGTATATGTAATCTAAAATTATTTTTGTCATTCGGCATTCTTACAATACGTTCCTTCCATTTCCTTCAATGTAATTTTATTTTACCTATCAACATAAAGATGTTTCATTTATTTGTTTTTTTTTTTATTTAAAAGAATATATCCGGCTATACTCTTTAAGAATTTCATTTCGGCTTTTTCTAATTTATTTTTGCTTGTTAAAGTTCAAAATTCACATCTATACAACATCTTAGGAACAGACATAACCTAATTAAATTTCATTTTAGTTTCTCTTGTATTTTTAATAATTTTTGGGCATATATAATAGAAAAGTTTGAAGTTTTTTATATTTTTATTTTTAAATCGGATAAAATATTACAACCAATATATAATACTTAATAATCTAAAGGCTAAAATTTAATTGTTTCTGCAGATATAATCAAACTATATCGCTAAAAAGTATATTTCAGGTTTGTAATACATTCTCTGAGCTAGATACTATAAGAACTTGACCATCCGAAAATAATAACGCACCAACATTTCTATTTTTAATTTTAAACTGTGAATATAACAGTTTCTGTCGGTTTATCTTTCTCCTATATTTATGTAAGAGAAAGTCATTAAGTTACAAATATATATAGGACTTAAACAAATAAGAGCTCTGATTTGAAGAAAAAAAAACTTTTATTTCTCAACATAATTTCCCTGTACATTGGAGTCATTTGTTCCATCGATTTAACAAGCCCCTCTAATCCAACAGCATAAAATTCTTTGGGCTGCTGTCGGAACCAGGCGGTGACTTTCCTTTCTACACCTTCCTTCCCCGGAAAGAGGATGTTTAAGTGGACCGAACAAACGGAAGACGCTTGGAGCAAGGTTCGGGACTTACCACTTTAAATTTTGCAGCTTCTCATTCGTCTTGTTGGTACTACGAGGGCGTGCGTTGTCATGCAAGAGCAAACCGCCTTTGGTGAAGAGTCCTGGTAGCTTACGTTGAATGAACTTATGAATCTTCGTGAGGATGTTACAGTAGAAGTCTGCATATACGGTTTGTCCTCGAGGCGGAATGCGTTGAAAAACATGCCTTCACTTTCTGGGCGGATGGTGTCATTTAAACATTTATTTCGCAAGTAACGCAGGATGTTTCCACTGCATTGACGCACACTTTGTTTCCGTCTGATAATGATCAATTCAAGACTCCTCAACCTGTACAATTCGGATTGGCATATTGGGTCCAAGCATCATGGTAGCTGTAATGCCAGATCCATTCTTTGCATTTTGTGTAGTGGAGTGAACATGCGCGACCCCCATTGTGCATAGAATTTGTGCAAACCTAACCTTTACAAAATTAAATAACGATAGCTCTCGTGACCGAAATGACCGCGTTTTTTTTTTTTTATTCTTAACTTTGTTTTAAAGACTTTAAATTTAAGGATTTAAGGTTTTCTAAGCGGCGCTTATTAATGTTAACGTGACGTGATAGTAGCAGAGTGTTGTCCTTCAAGCTTTCCATTTATCTCCACTCTGTGTGGACTTCCTCAGGTGGTGAAGTATTTGAAAATTGATCATGTGAATGACTTGGAGAACTTATCCAATGTCAAGTTGCGGATTTTCCATTATGGTTTTTCGTTTTGGTCTTTGGTTTGTGGTTGCTATTAATACGCCATATTAGCATTTTCATTCAGTCCAGTTTGTGAAAGTTCACTCTTGAGATATTTGGGTATTGTCATTGGCATCGCTTCAGCTAGTTCATCTTGTCCCTTCAGTAACTGTTTTCTCTTCTTCCATCCGTTTCCCTTGTTGAAAGTTTAGAACTCAGCAGAGCATGGAAACGACCAAAACGAAGAGCAGTAACTGAAAGTCAATGAAGAAACCATCCGCCAGTATCCAAATATTTAGTTGCAACTCACCTCGCACTCTCGCGAGCTGGACCGAAGTCGGACGCTAACATGTTGCGATGAGCCAATCCCAAGATCCAAGAGCAACAGGAAAAGCCAAAGAGAGGAGCACCTCCCACACATCATAAGGATGTCACGACTCGACCAACCCGGCCAAACATTTTAGAGTTTAGAGAGACAGCGAGAATGTTTACTGCCCAACTTACTGAAGCAACAAGGGATTGGTGATTCTTAAGAGGTCCGCCACCTGGCAGATGCACCATTTACACCGAATTGTTTCAGTCAGAAAGCTTATTGAAACACACCTCTCGAGCAATAAATACTTGCGAATAATAGGATTTTTCATTTACCGTAGAGACAGGAGACTGAAATGGCAGAAGCGCAACACCTTTGATTGATAATATGAAGTTACAATTCCTCCACTAGACAGGCTAGAGGTAGTTGCAGTGTCGATTAAACTCAACAACGCCCAGCTTACAGTAGCAGCAGCGTATAATCCTCCACAAGATATTTCCTTTCGAGATCTTCACTTATTATCTTAGTGACCCTAATGAAAAGAGAGAGAAAGAGACGGGAACTTTAATCGTACCAATATTCTTTATGACCCACAGCACTCATCAATAATCTTTTCAAAAGCTAACTAACGAAGTACATCCAGACCTGACTTCAGACCGCTCGCCTGCGATTTTTAGTATAAAAAGACCTTCTCACGAATTGTCACAATTAGTAAAGGAAGCAGGATCGAGACCCTACTCCTGTAAAGGAATACAAAAGAGACGGGTCGTCCACCACTTGTCACACTAAAGACGAGCTAGGGATTTTAGCGGCAGGAGTGCTCAGAGGTACAATTAAAGATCTTATGCCATGCCAAATACTTTTATCATCTATCTTCTATGTCCACGGTAAAGTATCTCCTCAACTAATTATTATTTAGAAGAAATAACATGTTGATTTAGAACGCCAGCCATGGAGACTAGCAGGGCCCTTACCTTAGGAGCGATATCATTGAGCCGCCGTTGCCGAGAAGCGAGTAGCGCAGGGTAGCTCGAGCGAAAACAGAAGAAAGCTCATCTTAAGGCTCTACTAACTCCTAACTGGTAGTTTCACGACCGCCTAGGGGGGGGGTCTTTACATCAAGTTGTAATATTCACCAATTATGGTAAACCAACGCTTTAGGTTTGAATGATAGTGACCAATGAAAAGAGAGTTCGTAGCTGTTAGATTCTTTCCTTAGCATTCAAGATCGTTCTAAGTTCAGCATGATTCTGCTCGTTGCTAAGCGGATGATTTCGTCACAGTAAAACTCCGTACGCCGTCATAGGAAGTGGTAAACCAAATGGGTTTAAATATCTTAGCCCTTTCTGATTCAACAAAGCTATGTAAACGTATAAAATATTAAAGTTAACTGCTCTCATAATAATTTTGACCATTTACTAAATTAATGCACCCCTTGGCCGTACATGTGACAGTGTTACAAAGCTCCACCTTTATTGAACTTTAATAAGACAAACTGCCATCGACACTTACATTATTAAAACAAGCATATCTGCCTCCTCCTAATTTCCAACGAAATGGAGCTTAACCTTGCAGTACTAACCCTGAAGCAAACTATAACCGATGCAATTAAAATATTCATCCCCTTGCAAATGAACCAACCACAAAAGCAACATATTCTGGCGAATATCAAACAGCTTATTCAAACTCGCAACAAAATGCGCCGCCTATGGCAGCACACAATCGCTTAGTTCAACAACTAAATGATAAATAGGTTCCAGACTACCCAACTGACATAATACACTCACAGATATTGACCACGAACGTGATCAAAAATGACGTATCTCTCCCAACCTGACCCCCCGTACACAAACTGAAATCCCCCCTCTGCATTTCCTTAACGCAATAAATAGTCCAGTAGCCCTTGCTGACGCTATGGAAGCTACCCCAAACATCATCCCATCCTCTCATAGCTTTATCACTGAGGCTCACCAAATCATTAATGCAGTCACTACAGCTCCTATACATAATAAAATTAAACTTACTAACACCTCTGAAATAAAATGGGTTAATGACCATTTTCCACACAAAAAAAGTCCCGAACTTGATAAAGTAAGTATTATTGCACGAAAATATCTCGACCAAATAGAAGGAAGATTGTGACCTCGATGTTAGATTGAGATTAATATTAAATGTAGATGTTTAATTATTAGGTCTGTTCGACCTTTAAAATTTTATATGATCTTAGTTTAAACCGGTGTGCGTCAGTTTGGTTTCTATCTAATATTTAATTTTGTACGGGAACTGGCGAACCAACTCCATGGAAAATTACTCCTGTTCTCCACTTTCATAACCCTAACAAAGACCACGACCATTATAATAAATATCGGCCCATCAGCCTCTTAAATACAAAACATTTAATGTACTCACAAGTGAGCAGTTTGGAGTTAGAGCTAACACCCAACAATTTCACATATCGCACATATTTCACATTGCTATAATATCCGAAAATCTACTGGCGCTCTCTTACCTGATCATTCGATAACGTATGGCACACAGGAATAATACACAAACTATTAAACTATAACTTCTCCTATTCCATAATAAAATTTATTATAAATTACCAATCAGCACTTAGACATTCCCATTCTGCACTAAGATCAACCGAAGCAAGTGTCTCCCAAGGAAGCTCACTAGGACCGGTACTAGTCAATCTTTACATCAACGACACCCGACATATTAATGTTCATCTACGCGTACGACACAACACTCTTCGTTCAGTCAGGGAAAACTCAACGTCTAATTAATCGATTAACTACCGCTATTACCCAATTTGAAAATTGGCAAGAAAAATAAATGACTGGCACATCTGATCAGCAAACGCGTCAACCACCGAAGACAACAGCTACCCCCACATACGAAATAAAACCCGGTACAGACTTCGCAAAGTACATCCTTAATGGACTATTCGAGCAAGCTTTCGTAACCATTCACAAAGCGTTTATTTGACACATAATCGCATACGCTGCCCCAGTACACAAATAAAGAAACTCCAAACTTTCCAACATAAAATACTGAGAATCGTTGCCAAAGTTCCTAAACTGGCTACAGCAGTACGCCTCAATCGTGAATAAAATTACTCAATTTATTAGCAAACTAGCTTTTGAGATATATGAAAACCTGCCGCAAAGCCACCCTACTAAGATAAAATCCTTTCATCGACTCACATCATCGACCATTACATAAACTCAGAAAATCCGATGTAACTTCACAGGATATTCAAGTACATCTAAACAGGCTAATGTATACTGACCCTATTTGAATCAACACATCGCCTACCTTCCACGTCTTTACGGCGGAGTGTTAGTACATCTTACTAATCAATATAACTTCCTACATCAAGCCTAATTGATTATATATACACATAATAGGGCTTTAACACCATAGGCTAATTTAACACTAATAATAACCATAGTATCTTCACCGCTCTTAAAAATCCTACACCACTAAGCAAACTATAATACAGGGTGTCTCACATAAAACCACTGTCATATTACCTCACTGCGTTCGTTCTGCCCTTCTATATGGAGATTACCCCAGTAAATTGTGTATCTCGCACATGTCATCATGTGGTATAGAGCTCAAATTCCGAGCATTTCACATGAGCGTAGTGTATAAATAGATGAATAGATATTGGTTACAGAATTACCCATATATTGTGCATGAAGAACTTCTTACCTCCACGGGTGGACGAGGTCGTTAAGGTTCGGACTCGCGAGCGGAAGGACCGTCTTTCCTCGCCGAGTTTTTTTTTCCCAAGTTTTCCTCAGTATTGCAAATGCCGGGGAGGTACTTTAAACTTAAGTCTGGAACGCTTCCTTCCTTAAAAAATATCCTTTCCCAATATATCATTTCATCTCCTATATCATCAGTGTCTACATCCTGTGGTGCCTCAGTAGTGAAAAGGGGCGTTAAACACCATTAAAAAATGAAGAACCTCTTCACTAAGAGAAGTTACGCGTGTGATATGCAGTGTCAGGAAGTGCATTATCGGCCCCATTTTTTTTTTCAACGAGAACAGCACAAGTATATGCACATCTTTGAGTGGTCCTATTCACCAATGTCAGAAGATGAAAAGGAGTATGACATCTTTCAACAAAATAGTATGATTTTCCACATATCCAACCAGAGTATGGTCCGTATCAGCGAAGTGTTTCCGGAAAACAGCGTTTCCAGCAAAAAACCGCGATCGCCGGATTTAATATCCTGTTAATTTATGGGGAGCTCTGAAAGGCAAAGTATACGCTAACAACTCTCGTATGATAGACCTCTGAAATAGAAACATTACAAATGAGATATATTAAATCTCCTCTCAAGAATTACGTGTTAATCAGAGCATATGAACGCAAATATGTCTGGATGTCTGTTGCTTTGTTGATGTGGTTTATTTACGAACGATCTTTAACATCTCAGGTCATCAGCGTCCCATTCAATTCAGGGTATGAAATGGCTGACAAATTTTGACCAGAGGTTTCTTCTTTCAGGCTTGAGGTTCTTTTTCGTGCCGTTAATGTACGACATGGGACCCAAGGCTTTACTTCCCTTACGAAGGAAGTCATACTTCAATCCATCGACCCTGTCCGGGATTGAACCCGCGATTCTGGGTTTACGAGAAAAATATTGTTACCACTATATCACCAGAATCGACTGCTGGATGTCACTGTAGGGCACTGCTAGTATAAGTCTTGTAAATATGTGATATTTACATAGGAAGTAATATATAGTAAAACATGTATTTTACATGAATGACAGAGAGACAATGAGGCGTACCTGTTTTATGTGTATAATCATCATAAGTAAATACGCCAATTATTCCTAAAAGATTTTTCAGCACATCACTACCAACCTTCCCAACACTAACTTCCCTCTCAGGCCTGCCAATCAGACTCTCAGCATCTAGGTGTCTGCATGCTCCGCATAGGAACGAACAATATTTGCATGACAATAATTGGGTTGCGAGTGCGGGATCCGTCAAACTAACATAACCTCTCTAAACTAACACTTAGCATGAAACTAGCACATGCGCACTGCGTGATAGTTGCCAACTGTATGTAGCAGGCGATGTAGCCTTCGGTTGATCGCCACAGGGGGCTACAGGATCAGGGCAGCCTCTTCAAATAAATAAAAAGGATGTATTTATGTTCAAAAATTTAGTGTTTTTCTGATTACCATATCTACAAGGGAGAAAAACAAAATACCTGGGGTGTTGTAAAACTTCTGAGTCTGACTTAGAGCTATCGTAAAGATGGCCAACAATACTAAAACAGTTGCTAAGTATCGTCCTTTAAACTAAAGTTTCAAACGCGCAAGTGTAGTCATTTGTTTGTGACAATCGTGTAAACAAACTAGTGTTGAGATTTTCTACAAAATGGACAAAACTGAAATACGAGCTGTGATAAAGTACTTCGTTTTGAACGGTTTAACCGAAACAGAAATTAAAAAAAAAAAAAAAAAAAAAAAAAAATCTTCTCCTTGATTTTCGACGGTTAAAACGTGGTTGATAAATTTATGCGTGATCGCACATCCATTCAAGAGCAGCTCTCAGGGTATCCCAAAACTGTACGGCCGATAAATTGTGACAAAAATTCACAATGGCCTATGTAATGATCGCCGATTGAGGGTACAGAGTTGGCTGACACTGCAAAGACCTCGACAGACCGTGTTCACTACTTTTTACACGAAGTTTTGAGTATGAGAAAGCATTCCACTTGATGAGTACCGCGTTTGTTAACAATGGGTCAAAAACTCATTCAAATGAACATTTTGCAAGAGCGTTTACGCTTGTTTAAACGCAATTCCAGTGAATTTCTACGACGTTTCATAACAGAAGATGAAACATGAATTCATTGCTACACTCCAGAGACAAAGGAGCAGTTCGAACTGGGTGGAAACAAGTGAAAGTGCACGAAAGAAAGCAATAATGGTTCCATATGCATTGGTTATGGTTTTCTAGGATTCTCATGGACTACCTCAAGGGAAGAACCATCACCGGGAAATATTACACCTCACTACGGACCAACTGAAAGATGCGAAACATCCACATCTTGCGAAACAGAACGTTCTCTTTTATTAAGATAATGTACCTTCAATATGTCTGCACGACCTTTGCTTTCAAGCTTCCACATCCGCCATATTCGCCGGAGTTGGCTCCCAGCGATTAATTTTTGTTCCCAAGTGTAAAGAAATGGCTGGGTGGATGAAGATTGACATTCAATTGACGAGCTTGAAGCCGAGACAGACGCTTGTTTTTCATTGTTGTGAATCTTATTTTATTGAGGATATTATAAAATTGGAAAGTCCTTGTACTAAATGCATTGACTTACAAGGGGACTATGTTGAAGAGTAAAACATTTCTCTTAAATCTTGCGTTTTCTTGGTCAGACCGAGAACTTTTAGAACTCACCTCGTACAGGTTAATACTGAGCAGTAGGTGATAATGTTGTGTACTGTAAAATTGTCACTCATTCTGAAGTGCGCATCCGAAGGTAACAAGAAGCCAGGACCTTTACGTAGAAAGACTAGACCTCTCACGTGATGGAAATAGCGGAGAGACCACAAACAAGCCACCCAAAGCAAGGATGAACCTTTTTGCACCAGCGATCTCCCTTACGTGTAGTAAAAATTCGGGAGCAAGTCTCAACATCTGATAGTAAGAAGTAACTCATTGGTTGCAGTTCAGGCTCAATGTGAAATATGTCCCTCGCCCTCTTTATAGTTCAGATTTAGCGTCGTGTGGCTTTCTCCTTTTCCCCAAATTGAAGAAATACCTTAGTGGGAGGCATTTTCCATCATCAGCCACAGCGATGAAAGCTGCGGAGCCGATTCTGAAGATGTTGATAAATATTATTTCCGGTATTTTTGAAAGACTGGCAGAAACTATTTAAATTATGAGCATGAACAAAGATTTGTTGAAAAAATTATGATAATTCTTTATTAAGATCGCCAAGATTAAATATATATTAAATACAGTAATTACTAACTCTGTACTAAATGAAAATTAATGCATCCCTCTACAAAACAGGAAAACTGCAGAATAAAATCACAATAATATGCCTATGGAAAGCCTGTATTGACATATTATTGGAAGCATATTTGTAATGTCTTAGAACATTTACCAATCTACATTAATTTTGTATCTTATTCTACTCCTGTTATTATCCTGAAAATAATCTATGAGTCAGGCAGCTAACTCAGGAATGCTCAGGACACCGATGTGTCAGAGTACAAACTTTTCCTGTCATCTGTCCATACGTCAATTACTCATTTTGTTTTGTTCCAGGAACTAAACGTGTTCTGCATTTCAACGTCTGAATTCATTGAACTGTTGAGAACATTTCTGTTTCCTTTTTCCATTTGCAGTCAGGGAAGACTACATTTTTATGAGAATTGGTATATAGAGAGAAGTTTTTTCCGTGTTATATCATCAGGCGTTTTCTTTATTGGATTTATTTCACAATATCTCATTACAACAATAACAGCAACATTAATAATGGAAGAAATAATAAATCATCTTCAATCGTTTTATTTCCATATGAAGCTATTGGCGAATCTCTTTCGCTGCCGGAAAGAGATAAAAACTCAGTCAATTACAGCTGAGTTTTTATACTTCCCTATCATCGTCTATACCTGGAGCATCTTACATATCCTTGGGAATATCGTTGAAAATCCTCAGCGTTTCTTGAGAGGCTGAGATCTATGTCACACCGAGTGCTGAGATATGTTCATCTGTAAAATGCAAACAGGAAAATAGCATCTGATATTGCTACTAACATTCAGAATCTTACAATACATTGTCCAGATTCAACTGCAACATCTGAGTTTAGAGAAATCATTATTAGAAAAGCACAGCGGTCAGTTTGATTTTTTTTGTTTTTTGATTTATTTATTTAAGGACGCTCTTTAACAGCTCAGGTCATCAGCGTCCCATTCAACTCAGGGCGTGAAACGGCCGACAAATTTTGCTCAGAGGCCTCTCTTTCAGGCTTGAGGTTCTTTTTCATGCCGCAAATGTACGACACGGGACCCACGGCTTTACTTCCCTTCCGAAGGAAGCCATACTTAGGATTTTTACGCCCGAAAATCGGTCCTGGCCGGGTTTGAACCCGCGTTTTGGGTATAGGAGGCAAGTATGGTAACCATTACACCACCAGGACCGACGCGGTCAGTTTGGATGCTTGGCTGTTTTAAGTATAGCATTCCAGTAAATCAACAGCTAATTTGGTATAAACATAAGTTGCAGTGCAGTGCAGTGCTTAAATGATAAACTCATAAATTCATAATAATGGAAAATACGATGGTAGGTCAACAATGATTGGAAATTTTTTATCCCGCACAAAAAAAAAAAAAACCCCGTTGCATGATAAAAACGGATCAGCCCTGATTGGTGGACAAATACAGAAGTTCGCTCGTGCATGCGTCTGTACTTGGGGACAAACAAACTACGTCAGTTCGACAGTTGCCTACATACAATATGGAGATGATTCTTGAAGAGCAATATGCTGCGTGGAAGTTTTGCTTTCGTCTGCAGAAATCCGGCATGGAAGCTTACAGATTGTTGTAGCAGGCACATGGGGATAGTGTTCTGCCATAATCGACAGCACAACGATGATTCTAGGAATTTAAGGAGGGCCGTGTTTCAACAACAAAACAAGGCGGTAAAGGTGCTCCAGCAGAAGTAGTAAACGAAACCAGCTGGCGTCAATGTTCATGAAGACGACGAATAACAATCGACAGACTTGCAGACATGTTACACATTTCTCATGGCAGTACATGTTCGATTCTGCACATCACTTGAACATGGGACGCGTTTGTACGAGGTGGGTCCCAAGATTACTGACTTCTGAACAGAAGACGATGCGAGCGAAAGTGTGTAGGGAACTTAGAACGTGTCCTCCATCCTCCATACTCTCCATACTTAACCTCCTGTGACTTTTATCTCTTCCCGTCTGAAAAAGGAGCTAAGGGGGACGTTTTGATACTTGCGAGACCATCGTGAAAAAGGCAGAGGCGATTTTGAATATATCAAAAGATGATTTCCTGCACATAGGAGTTTTTCAGGGCTGGCAGACGCGTTGGAACTCAACGGAAAGTCCTTTGAAAAAGACCACACCATTCTGGAAAGAGCCTAGTGTATTCCATGCGTAAAATAAAAGTTCTTAGTCTTTTTTGACTAGCCCTTGTAAACTGTATAGCAGTAAGAGCTGTTTAAATTTGCGTTTTTGTGTTAAAATTAGCCTATAAATGACCAGAAAAACAGGCCAATATCTGACGTAATTATTTGAAGAATGTGTTAGATACTAGAAAAGCACTGTGCAAAACATTTCGGGTACAATATTATCAAATACTAACAAAAACAGGAGTCAGGCAGCTTCGCTTTCGTTCTCTTGCAGCCCAGCGGTTTTTTCGCCGTCTCTTTCTCTTTAACCCGCTTAATGATATGCATTGTATAATGGGCTACAGATAATTGGTTTAAAATAGGAAAGAGCAATGTTAATCGGATAACGCTTAATTTCCTTTCCCCGATTTTCACAGACTCTCCCGTTGCAATCGTGCTTAAACCTAGGAGCAATTTCAGTTATCGACCTAGTGCCTGTCGTGATAAATGCAATAAACCTAGCACTTCGGGTCATATTATCCAGCACGAGTCTCATAATGGAGCAGAAGGGCTCCCATTCACACACGAAGGCGACTTCTCTGCTGTTCGAGTGAAGGAATATGACGACGTCAGACCCCCTTGGGGAAATAATTGCTCACATAGCATCATGATACAGAATTCGATCCGCAAACTGGATGTGCTTCCTGAGAACAAGCACAAACAAAATGTGTTATCTCTTGAGTCCAGGTACTGGGGTTTAAACGTATCAAGTTCCTTGTTATCAAAGTGAAAAGTTGCGATGTTTACTCTTTTCAAAGAATCTGAATTCTATCGAGTGTTTAAGTATCTGTTGTTGGATTTTATGTACTTAAAGCCATATATATATATATATAAATCACTTCTATATGGACACCAGTTTCTAAATATTTCAGAAAATAAAAACATACTATCACGTAGCACGTACAAGAGTTAACTTTTAAATTGTTTCGAACGGCCGCTAAGTAGCTCTATTGAAATATGTTATTACTATTTTCTAAACAATTGGCATTTGTTATTGTAAAAAAACAGTTGCAGTATAAAATTTTTCCTAGTATTTTGTTTACAGTGAGCGTTTAAAAAAGCAATTTTGTGAATAAATAGAAATTTTACGTGAAGTTTTTCGTTGGATGATTTTTTGACGATTTTAATAAAGGCCTAACTCAACAATAGATCGGCATGTGACTTACTGTGAGATACAGGCATCCTTAAGAAAATCGAAGTCTGCAGTACATTCGATTTTCCGTTAACCTTTAGCTGCGAAAAAGATGTAATCTGTCCCCGATGGATTCCGCATAATTAAACCGAACCTTAAAAAAAAAAAACCACTGGTGTTAATTGCTAGAATGAAAAGTTCAAAAATTACTGCAAAATACGTATACAGCATCGTAACAGGCGACGAAACTTTGATATATTCGTAAGAACGGGAAACTCAGCAACAGTCCACTGTTTGAGGTTCCAAGATGAACCGAATCCCACAAAAGTTTCGTTCACGAAGCACTTCCAAGAAAATGATAGTTTATCCTTCGGTTGTACCGTACATGTCACATCAATTCCTTTAGAGGATAGAAAAACAATAATGCTGAATGGTATACAACAATTTGTTTGCCAGAAGTCATCGACGATATCGGGAAAAAGAACCGAAAATGTCATCATGACAATGCCAGCTCCCACTCGGCAGTCTCGATTATTTAAAGGGAAAAAACATGGAATTGATGTCCCTTTGCTCGTATTCGCCTGTTTTATCGCCTAACGATTTCTTTTGTTCCCGAACGTCAAACAAAAAAATGCGTGGACAGCGATTTTCACCTCAAGAAGACGTTCAAGCCTTTAAAAACGTTTTTCACATATCAACTTCAGAGTGGAAGAAATGTTTCGAGAATTGGTTTGAACGCATGCAAAATATTAAAAATATTTAAAGCGAATATTTTGAAAAGCAATAAAACAGTTTGTGCGTTCCTTTCTTAGTTTTTATAACTACTTAAAAGGAAAGTATGCATTTTTAGCTGTATTATGTTTTTGAGTTACACTCATGCTCTATTCACTAAAAGTTCTAGAAGTGTTACGGTGTCAACAGATGAAAAATGCACAAGATGTGAGACAATGAATTGGTACCACTGAAGTTCGATGGATGGTAAAGTCGTTTTTAGATAGCCCTGACATAGGAAACAAGTATTGCAGATATTGCAAAGTTAATTGAAACAATATGTGTGCTGCCTATCAGATGATAAAGCTGTTTACATAGCTTATTGATCATCCTAAGCTTCTTTAAACATTTAGTAAAGATACGCGCATTTAATATCAATTTAATTCAACAATACAAGAGAATACGAAAATCCACTAGCCTCTGTATTTGTACTTATATCTATTCAGTAGTAACATGCCCGCTGAAGATAAGTATTTTTCATAAAGTCAGAGTACGCATTTAGTGGGATAATTCTCAAATTTCAATAAACCTAAACCTAAAATATGCATGAGCCCTTTAAAATACCAATTTAAGATTCACAGTGTCAAATTTAAGAAAGCAATGTAAGAATAAATATATTATTAGATTTAACAACAAACATTGTAATTTCTTAGTTATTCCCGTAACCGAGTATGTGAAACCTTGTGACACAATAATCTGAACCATGTTTTCATGACCAACTTACTTCTCCTGTCGTAAAAATAAACTTGTGCATGTCTTTCCACTCACATGGTCCATCCTGGTGTGTAGTGGTAACCATACTTGCTTCCTAAATCCAAGATGCTGGGTTTAATCCCGGCCAGGACCGGTGAATTTTTTCGGGCGTAAAAATCCTAAGTATGGCCTTCCTTCAGAAGGAAGTAAAGCCGTGAGTCCCGTGTCGCACATTTACGGCACGAAAAAGAACCTCAAGCCTGAAAGGCGAGGCCTCTGGGCAAAATTTGTCGGCCGTTTCACGCCCTGAATAGAATGATGATCTGAGATGTTAAAGAGCGTCCGTAAATAACCAAATTAACAAATTCACATGAAGTAAGGGCAGAAAACTTGTAATTTGACAACAAGCTAGGATCAACTTCCGCATTACTATTATATTCCTCAGGTATTTTGCTAATTTCCTTCACCTCCTTCAGACTGCCAATCTTTGCGAGGACAGCCATGAGTTTCGAGGACCACGTGGAGACATTTTAAAGATGGTATAAAAGGGGAAAATTTCATGTGAAGGCATTATTACTCTTTAGTTTACGGATGGGCAGTGTACGCAGTTTTACTTTAATTCAATTCTCTAAATTTCAATTATATATGAGAGTCACGATGGATTTTTGATGATTTCTCGCAGTCCTACTCTTTAATTCAGGCAGTGCACGCTTTTTTACAATCTCGTGTTCAGGGCACCAAGCGAACTTCGCCGGTAAATTGTAGCGAACCAGGTGGCCATCCAGAAACTTCTACTTAAATAAACACTTCCAGGTTTTAAACAAAGCGGTGCTTTCTAATTTGAATCGTCTTCCTTCACCTCCCTTCTCCCGTGACCACGAGGACACGACAAGGCACTTCGGGCCCCAGAGAACCCAGGGTACGAAGTGGGAGCCCTCGGGTACATGTTCTACAAGAGACACTTTCGTTGAGATGGTCGCGGCCGGCAATGAGTAATCGCATACGGATTAGGTACGAATCAGTGCCGCTCCTGCGAGACAAATAACACTAAAATAAACCACTACAACGTTAAAAGTGGATCAACGTGCTCTCAGCAGAGGAAAATTCATCGTCACATGAATGTCATGTATGCGTACCGAAGACAACAGTAAAGAAAACCGCCGACCTTCCACACCCTGTGAAGAGGAAATTGTCGCTTCGAAAAGTCTGATTGCAATGCTTACTGAGATGAGTTCGAGTTTGTGTCTGTAACGCCTGTGCCGGCATGAGAAAGATTGACGACTTCTTCTGTGCATAGCGGCCCTAGAGCTCTGACCTATCACCTTGCAACTTTCATCCCTCAAGAAATTTCTGAAGAGCAAACGCTTCCACAAGGTGACGAAGTCCAGGCAGCGATGCGAAACTGGTTCACATAGCAACTTTAAGGACGGTATCAGACACTTGGTGCAGCAGTGGAATACGTGCCTGAATACACAAGGTGACTTTTCTTAAGACAGTGTCTCATTTTTATACTTTAAATGTGACTGTTTTTGTTTTTGTTTGATTTATAATTCATTTCATTGGTTTATGTTAATAAATAGACAAGGACGGGTTTCAGTTGATCATGCCTTGTAAACAGCGCCAATATAGAGTTGAAACTGTCGAAGTTCTCATAGATGGTAATATCCATAACCCACCATTTTAAAATTATCGTGAAATTTGTATGTTGGAAATATTTTAAATCGCCATCGTTCATCAGCAAATTTTAAAGATATATATGAAAACTGCTCAAAATATAAACAAGATTTAGCAATGCTCTCCTAATAGGTGAATTAAATTTATAAGAAGGTTCAAGAAGGTTCACTTGGGTCGCTAATGCTCTTCCAATTATACATATATATTTACAGAATATATGAACTAGACATATTTTATTAACTTTCTGCCTTACAGTGAAGAAGGTCCAAATAGACTTGAAATGTTTAATTTGTTCGTTGTGCCTCGCTTTGTATGTTACATGTGAACACATTTAGATAGGTAATACATATATACTTTTATTTATAGAAGTTTATTCAGTTCCGGATGTTCCATTACTTACGCACTAGTAATACTACACACTGTGTCTTGATACTATATGTCATATACAACATTAAGACATTTACAATCTAGGCTACACTAATTACCACAAACTAAACTAGCAAGACTTACAACATATATTTAAAAAAGTGTAAAAATTACAAATGTTTCAGCCTATGTCAAAAATACTACTTGCTAGATCTTAATAATACAACGTAACTTTATATCTAATATTTGCAATGCAGATACTCACTGTCTCTGCAAACTATACTAAACCTATACACTACTCTAGTAAAATTTACAACGTATGATATTTACAATAACGTGCTTTAATGCATGTCAAGACCTATGTGCTGGGTCTTAATAATTTATACACGTTATATCTGCTATTACAAAGTAGGTAAGCATTGATTATTTAAATTACACAGAAAATTAAACTGACTATTTAAATGTTTCATAATGTCTTTCAGTATCTACTAACCATATTGCACTATTCTCTTGTATACCTTGTTTTAAGATGTACCTCTGCTTTTATTGTCTCTTGATATCTTCAACCGCCACGGGTGGCCGAGGTCGTTAAGGCACGGACTCGTGAGCGGGAGGTCTGCGGTTCGAATCCCGCCAGGACCGTCCTCCCTGACTGGGTTTTTTTCCAGGTTTTCTCAGTCTTCATAACTGGCAAATGCCAGGGAGGTACCTAAACTTAGGCCTGGAACGCTTCCTTCCTTTAAAAAAATATCCTTTCCCAATTTATCATTTCATCTCATGTATCATCGGTGTCCACCGCCTGTGGTGCCTCAGTAGTAAAAACGGGCGTTAAACATTACTTAAAAAAAAAAGGTATTCTTCAAAAGATAGGAGTAAGTTGGGTCCCTGTTTACAGCAAATGTATGGAGACCGAGTTAAGTTATATCATGCCCAGTGACTACTATAGCTGTGAATGACGCACCATGGTAATCATCGTAGCCCCTGCCGAACCGATGCGATGGTGAAAAGATCCTGTCTACAGTTCTTTTAGTTGTACTGATTCACCTACTTGTCCCTCAACTTCTGTTGTAATAGGAGTTTGGTATATACCTTGTGTTGCTTTCTTAGGTATCTTATCTTCCAGCACATTACCGGAAATCCCCTTTAAAAACTAAACAATAAAAATTAAAAAATTATCATCTCAAAACCAGTTGAATTGCATAACCACCATTTCAGTATACATTAAATTTCTATCTAAAGACTAGTTTGATATTAACTTACATTCTAGACACATCTTCTGAGACATCTGCTTTGTTACGACTCATTTCAATGTGCCTTATTCATCCGAAATGTAAAGGCAACAGTGATTTTTAAGTATTTTCATATTTTACTTTTATTATGTAGCCGTGGTTACAAAATTTCTTTATTAGACAGCGCAAGAAAAATTTGTATTCTGTGTGAACTATTCTGGTCTGACATTTATATTTTTAGTCACAATTTCATATTTTCTATTAAAAAAACGTAATTCTTAAATATGAGGCAAAATACTTAACTTAAATTGTATTAGTTTGTACTTACGTTTAGAGTATATTTTAATACTTCTTTTAAAACTGTAACTTGATCACAGATGGATTACCATCATAGAGCAGTGTCAGGCAAATATCCAGAAGATGACGAGAAATTTATCAATTTTCATCACGGTTCTTTCTACCCCCCAAACTCTACTAATAATCATATAGGTCAGATTTGGACTAAGCAAGTAGCAGTTTGCAGAATGAGAACAAACTCCTGAGTCTAATAAAAATACTCAAACAAATATGTTACACTAAAAACTCAAATTAGTGAGATGTCTAAAAACGGAGAAACAGTCACTTCATATAAATGCCTAGAGAACAGTTATAAGAGCATACAAGTTGCAAATGAATGCGCTGCAATAATTTCTGAGGTTGCAGAGCACTTTGAGAAAGTACGTCTATGGTCTGACTGTTAAACTTTCAAAGTTATGGTGTTAAGTTTGTAAAGAACCAGCCAGTCACTGATTAATAAAACTCCCATCTGAAATGATACCACACAACGAAGGATAGATATTGAGGAGCGTATCTCTGGTGCAATCGGTCTGATATTGACATCAAGTCATTATTATCGGGTTCGAGTCTCATTTATTACTTTTTTTTTAACAAATCATATATGAGCATACTTCATCATTAAAAATAAATAAATAAATAATCTGCATGCGGCCCGAACCTTGAACTTAGAAACCACAGTCTGTTGGCTTATCAATTACGTCACAAACTTAGGTGGATAGCTTCTTCTGGATTAAATTATATACCACGATAAATCAGTTGGCCACTGTTTATTTTGAACCGTAGATTCTGTATCTCAAATTACTTGTCTAATATTCTTCTACAATCTCCAAATTATTGCGGCGTAGTTCATTAACATCCTGTATGTCTATGGCAGGTTTTGGCATTGCATGACCTTTTGCACCAGGAAATCATATCGATAAGGCAAACAACGCGTTTATTAAAAGCATTCACCCTGCCACACCTTTCGCAGTTTCAATTACCCAGTTTGTTGACACGTCACACCCAAGTGAGTTTCTCCTGAGAGGAAGAAGGAAAAAAAAAAAAGTATTTCATTCCACTTTTTGCATTGTTCCTTACCTACCAGCGATTCCGGTTTTACTGTAAGCATGATAATTACTTATTGCAGGTTTTGTGCCGCTAAAATTATTTTCATGTTCTTTCCAGTGCTGGAAAAAAAGAGGATACAGTTGATCCACTTTTGGTCGACACGATGGATTTGATGCAGAAAAAGTTTTTGTTGCAAAAGATGTCACCTGGCGGGAAAATCCTTATCTAAAAGATGAAGATGAAGGACTTTCTCTTCCTTTTTGTTGAAACCAACTTTGTCGACCATTGCGAGGTCCTTAGCATCATGGCAGAATAATCCATTAAGGTAATTTTGTTGGGCACAGATGTCTGAAGTACACTGGAATCTCAAACTACCTGACTTTCTCCATCCAAGAGCTCAAGAAAGGGGAAGGAGATAGGAAATCTCGCCTCTCAAGTTGTACTGCTGAGGGTTTAGGACAGTCGAGACCAGAGTGAGTGGCTACAAACTCAAGAGTTTGTAATGTGTGTATTTATTAACTGCGAATGGGCTTTCACCCGGTTACAATTGACAACAATGAAAATACAATTATTATTGACAGAAAAAATATTAAAAAACTAGTTATTTAAATACATGTCAACCTATAGTACATAAATAAAGCCATTTTTACATATATATCAAATTAATTTACACCTATTTACAAGTCAACCAACTTAGTTAAATAATGTCACCTAACTAAAAAATGTAAATCTATTTACATACGCACCTACCAAGTTAAATACGTCAAACCAATTAAATACATGTCAACTTAATTTTACACATATCAATTTTATAAAATACACTTCAATTAACTAAAAAATGTCAATCTAGTCAAATACACACCAACTATTTAAATATGTCAAATTAATTATAATTCAATTACCTGAGATTATGCTCTTTGAGTTCCTCTGAACTTCGAACTTCCCCAAAAATCATTGTCGGAGTAGAGAATTGAACCTGATCTTCCAGCTCATATCCCATGCCTTTTGACCACAAAACCGCCGTAATGATAGATTGTCAGTCTCAAATACTAAACTATACAATCAATAACAATAGATATTAAAAGTACGAGATTATTATTAAAATTTATCATTACATGGCTGTTGGTTCAAAATAAATTTAAAATTTAAATTTATCTACGGTCAGCATCATGTGTGGGTTGCAAGTGTCTGGAGAGGCAGAGGGGCAGAATTGTTAGAAGTGGAAGGGAGTAGGAGTATTGGGAGAACTGTGGTGTTGACAGTGCTTAAATTATCTGTATTTTGATCTATTAAGGCTTCTCTTCTAGCTAAAATAAAATATCTGGTTGTTTTTGCAATAATTATTTCTGTTTTTCAAGTGCTTTCCAGACACTTTCAGTGCACTGATGACGCTAACAGTTCAGTCAGCAAAATTTTTGTTTTATATTTGAAATTTTATTTTAACCATGACCACGGTAAATACTCCAATAATTATCAATTTTAATAATAACAACGCTTAAGAATATTACAGCCGATATATTTTTTGAACTGAAGAAAACTACCTTTCTGCTGCAGAAATGAGATTTCCTGTATCATACATATACGATAAAGAGTCGGGAAATACAATACGGAATGAATATTGATATTAATTGTTATAAATAGTAAAATAAACTGCTGGATATAACTAAAACAAATGTTTGAATTGAGTATATCACTATATAATTAAAAAATTAAAGTTTTATAAATCCAAAAGAATTTATCCAAGTTATTCAAAATTGAAATGGAACTTAGATTAAGAACAAGCATTAACTACTAAAGATGCAAGAAGATGAACGTGAAGCTCTTGACTTAAAGGTTGACCTATAGGTGTACTGATCCACTGATCCATTAACCTTTGACTTGTGAAAAGAGAATAACCGTGTATCTCCAAGAGGGTATGAATTAAAATTGCATATATAATGAAAAATCTTTTAATTTCGGGAATCAAATTCGTGTAGGTAAAATTAAGACTATGGCCAGAACTCAAACCGGATCTTCAGCTTGCCATACTGGTGTTTTTACAGTCTTATCTACCGTGGCTTGCTGGAACATAGCCGCGAATCTCCCCTGTCTTAGTCAATTATGACTTTTCTTAAAGCTGAGAATCTTGCCACTCCCCTGCATGTACTCAGATATATATGAGACAACACTATTTATAAGAAACAAGCTTGTAACAAAAGAATCACATATAAAAAATGAAGTAATACATCAACACAATACAAAGAGAAAAGTAGATCTTCACATAACGAGAACCAACACCAAAATATATCAAAATAGTGCAACTCAAAAGTCCATCAAACTGTACAACAAATTCCACTCCAAATTAAAACAACTGAAAAATTAACCTTATTTAAAAGGACAATACTGGCATGTTAATTTGATCACTGTTTCTACTCATTATATGATTTTTTAAATAATAATTATTGTACTTACATTACATGAAATAAAATTTATTTTAATATAACAGTTAACGATATTTACAAAATTGATGACATTAGTCCATATATTTTTCTTTGATAAATCATTTTGATCTAGGTTTTTTGAACAGGTTTTTAAAGATCTACTTTATTCTATGGTGTAGCATATGATGACGTAGTATATTATATTACCCTTATATAGTTTCAAGTGTAGTGTAAATTTTAAGATTTTCTGAAAACTTTGACAGATTTAGTGAATCATTACATAGACAGGTTTTTATACACAAGCCTTGTGTACATATTTTTCGTAATTCCTTTTACTTTGGCTTTCTTGAACCTATTGACATGTGCTATATAATTGTATTTTGTACATATATGTGATTTCAGGTCACCAGTAAGTGTAAATATAGCAAATAGTACAGCAATATACATTTTACATTGTATCTCAGAAAGTTTTAAAGTTATCAATATTAAATTTTTGAGAGAAATTAAGAAAATTAACTAAAGATTCTGTAAAAAACATAAATAGTTTCTTAAATTTTTAAACCAAAATAAAATCTTTTTAAAAAACTGAAAACGCTGCAACATAATCATGCATTTTTCTCATTAGCTATTGGTGAAATTGAAATTGCTTTTTTTTTAGTTAAAATTGCAGACAACGTGCTACCTGGGAACTAAAATAATATATCTAGGCTAGTTGCTTAAAAAGAAGTTAACTTTAAAATTTTGAAAAAAAATTTTTTTTTTACTTCTTATTGGTGATATTTAAATACTTCTAATTATCATGATTCGGGAATAAGATTTATTTTTCTTTAAAAACTTTTTATGTGAATTGGAGAATTAAAATTTACAGAGCATCTTTAGTTAAGTATTCTTAGTATCTCATTAAATTTTCATATCGATAGCCTTATAAATTTCTGAGATACAGTACTAAATATATACTGTTAATTATTTACAACATTTATTCTTCGTAATTACCTTAACAGGCTGATACATGCATACATTTCAACATTCATTTAAAGCAATGTAGATTACAATCTCTGAAATCAAGCACGATTTACACGATTACACGAGGAATATTTCCTGAAAGTTTTGCAACATATATTTTTGAACCCTCTGTATAGCTAAGTATAGATTCCCGAAAAGAATCTGTTAAACAATATTTATTCAGGTTCTGTATCTTTTGGGAACCAGATTACAGCAACCGTTTGATACAAAGTATGAAGCAGGTTTCAATCATTCTCCATGTCTTATGATAAATGCGCGATTTTCTCCATTGCTGTAAATGGATGAATACAGCTAATGTATTTTTCAATCAGAATTTTCAACTAACGCTGTTACGGAAGCATTCGGCTTAGTACGTGTCGCAGAACAAAAAACCGCTATACGTCTCAATGTATCATTTTTGATCGATTATGACGTTCAAACCATTTCTTGCTCTCCCAAAATGTCACCAGGCTATTTTTGGCCGTACTCCAAACCTGAAGACACGCCAGAGAGGATGGAAATATGGAGAACTTCCAGAAATATTTCCCCAGCAACCCGAGCCAGTAAACAGACCAATGGGTTCATGTGATTTATTCTGGATATACATTTATGTGGTAATCGCTTTATTGTGAGGCTAACCCAGAAGCTTTCAGTAAAAAGCATTTTATTGTGACTCCATGTGAAATATTGTTCAGCATTATTTATTGGCGTCATAAAATTTTACAACAAATCAGGCAATTCTTGTTGAAGGAAATTATAAATTGTAGCTAGATTTAGTATTTTTAAGACCTAAAATTTATGCATTATATTGTACTTGTTCTCAATATTTACTTTCTCGTTTATCATTTTTCTTTCTAAATAACATACCCTAATTTAATCAAATTAAAAATATTCTAGTTACCCTTTTGCTACTTTAATGGCATTTTTCTCGACATTTATTATAGGGTAGGAGTGGCATAAAATTGGAGAGGTTTTCATTAAACATAACATTAAAATATTTGCGCATTTATAGTCGAAGCCTGTGGCTAATACTCATACCTACCCATCTGGCGTAATTATTCTTTAGTCATTGCAATCCAATTCCCAGCACTTGCAATAAATAGTTACATCTGAGAAATGTTAAAAAAACACAAGCTGCTACTCTCAAAAGAGTTTCCATTTCCTTGCAGCATTTCTTACCATAGAATCGCCAATGTGCTCATGAAATGTCCCTCAGAACAATAAAGCAAAGCGCCTTGAAGTATAACATACATAACTGATGACATCACATCACCCGCTTGTAACGTCACTGTTACCGCATCACTATGCTGTAGGAAATATAGAAGAATGCAACACAAATATATCATTTTTTTTTTAATCTCAGATATTTAGGCCCTTAAACACCAACAGTTTTAGCAGCGAAAAATACAAATTAAGCATGTATAATATGTTTTACCTACTAAAAATGCAGCATTTTAGTACAGTAAAGAATTGTTTGAAAAATAAAGTTATTACTACTTCCTTTTACGCTCAATATTTTTTTATAAATTTCCAGACTTCAATAATATTCTCTGTTTCTTAACTTTCTTTATTTTCTGCAAAATGGCCCATAACCTTCAGTCGCCATAGTTTGTGTATATGCATTGCATTTCCCAACTAAAGCGGTTCTGTGCATCGCCTTTATAGGGGTCTCCATTATTTTTCCGTTTTTCCACCCGCCGTATTATTTTACATACAGTTCCTCACAATCTAACTATACAGCATGTTACTATACACATAACAAAGGAACGTCTAATTCTCACCGCCTTGTTACACAAACGATAAGAAATTGCTTCCACATCATAAATAAGATGTTTATACTCCCACCGATTGGAACTCATTAAAGAAGTTTTCGAAAACTTATCTTTTGGCACGCTATGCAATGCAACTGACACAATATAGGACCTCACACAGAAAGAAGAAAATTAGAGATTACATTGTAATAAGTGCTGCTCTTTGTCTTTGAAGCATTCAAAACGGCTGTTATTAAAGCGTCCGTTTTCATTGTTAACTGGAATTCGCCAATAGTCTTCGATGCGTAATACCATTACATAAGTAGTTAATTATTATTTTCATTTTGAATTCAATAATTATATTCATTTTGAAAAAAAAGACTTATTTTGGGCAGTTTTAGGCAATTTTAAATAGGTGTTAATGCCCTTATAGACATTTTAGGCGTTATTAAGTGATTTCAATAGACTTTATTTTTCATGATTTGATACCATTTATTTTCCGCATTCCCTTAAATGAACTAAATTAAGCACCTAGACAGTCGTACTGAGGAAAGCATCCTGCGGTCTTAATAGATCCGGTTGGGTATGTTTAAAAAAAAAAAAAAAAAAAAAAAAAAAAAAGCTTATTTATGGTATAACCTGTATAGATATAGGCTTATTTTACTTAAGGATACTCTTTAACATCTCAGGTCATCAGCGTTCCAATCCATTCTGGGGCGTGAAACGACTGATAAATTTTACTCAGAGGCCTCTTCTTTCAGGCTCGAGGTTCTTTTTCTTGCCGTAAATGTACGACATGGGACCCACGGCTTTACTTCTCTTCCGAAGGATTTTTACGTCTTTAAAATATCCAGTGTCTCTGAACCGCGCGATCTTGGGCCTGGAGTGTCCACTAGACCGCCGGCATTGACAATCTAAATAAGGATATTTGCGAAACAAAGCTACCAAACCTATCATAAATAAATTAGTTACTGGGGCAAATAAACAGCTTCTGCTTTCCGTAACGTTATGCATTCAGTGTCATTAGTCAATTTATTAAATGATCAGGTGAAAGTAGGTAGTGCCGTGGTATAAATGACTGCGAAGAGTTAGATATAGCTTCATACTGCAATATTTACATCACATGAGCCTCTGTCCAATAAGTGAGAGGTCCCAATTCATTTTGTTAGCTGTAGTATTTGTACAGTAGCACTATAAATATGAAATATACACTTGATTGAGACATTGACTGACGAAATTAATGAACATTATTTCTGAATACAGCAGATGAGCACCAAGTGATGTGTTCTCACTTATAACAATGTAATTCAGTTTTAAAATTAAAGCTTAAAACTGAATTCATTTATAAAGTGCATGACGGTCGAAATAGGCATTTAAATCAGGCTTAATAAATTGTATGACTCTTAAATACTACTACAGCTTTATCATTCACAATTAATATAGAATAGTGAATTAATAAAGACCCTAAAAGGAAATAAAAAGCGAGAAATCATGTCTGAAAATGTCTAGAAATAATCAGAATATTTGCACTAATTTTTTCTCTCTCTCAAAGCTTTGAACTATGCATATCCAAAGTTTATTTATAAACCATTTACCACATTAAAATATTTAAAAGTACGAAACGCGAGTTAAATGCTGATGTACTTCAATAAAGTATACATTATGCAAGTATTCTTAAATGATAATCCGTAATCGTTTATTTATTTATTATGAATAGCTTATAAAATATATGGCATTTTTAAGATTTGTAAATTGACAAAACACATCATTGTTTAGCACCAACAATTAATATGACTTTTAAAAAACTATAAATATTTAGTACAAAAACAGCTAAATGCACTCCAGCGAAACTGCAATAACTCATCACGAGAAACTGCCGCCCACTTCACTTCGGCATATTTGATGTATGCGTGTACACACACACACTTCTTCCTTAAGTCTTCCTACTACCTTCCATCGATTGTCGATCGTTTGGTCAGTCTGAATGTCCTTTATTTTTCGTATTAGTTTCTCTATAATATTCTATTATTAATATGCCACATTATGTTTAAAAGGCCTCAGAGTTAGCAATCATCAAATATTTTTAGACTTTTGACTGCGTCAAAAAATTTAAAAAAGTATTAACTGTCCAGACACGTGCCAATGAAGCATATCCTGCAATGTTGTGAAGGTTCTAAGATCAAACGGAACTATATGAGTATCTTGTCTCCCTGCTATCGTAAACCATGATAAAGTATTTGTAAACATAGAGCTCTGTTAATGTGTTTTGAGAATTTTAACCTCACTTCCGGCGCTGCAAAGAAAAATCTACGCTGGTTAACTGTGGGAACCAAGCAGATGAACCAGAGCGCACATTCCATTCTATATAAATACTTTGTTGGGTAACGGATGATCAGCGGCCCTGGTTGATGATAAGCTTCACGTCAGACGTTTAGCCACCCTGACCACATGAGCTCATGATTCTCCTACCCCATTTTGGAAGGATCATATTCTTTCTTTTTTCTTCTTATTCCAAATTAATCCCCTTTTACCTAGGAGAAGGAAACTCCGAAACAGGAATCTCATTAGCCATGTTGAAGGCAATCTTCCAAGGGAAGGAGACTCCCAACAGAAAATCCGTGGCCCTCCAGGTTGGGGGCTTCTCGCTGGGCTGGAAACCCGCTATATAAAACAAATCTTCCTCAAAAACTCACAGAAGATATAGACAGAATTAGGAATTAGTGGAAAATTAAAAATTGGGAATTTGTATGTCAGAAGCGTAACTAATAAAGGAAAAGAATTAATTATAGAATTAAAAATAAATATAACAGTGACCAAAAGGGAATAAAAAAGAAAAAAAGTTTAAAGAAACAAAAGAGAGAGATGACTGTGTAATTATTTACTCAGGAACAGAACAAATGTCAAGGACAGACAAAGGAGTAGCTATGGATTGATAAAGCATGGATGAATAATATACGAAATAATGAATTTATAAATGAGAGGATAATTAATGCAAGATTAAGATCAGAAAGAGGGAATTCATTAGTGTTGGAGTATATGCCCCTGAGAAGAGAAAAAGTTAAGAAGCAAATTAATTTTATGATACACTAGAAGTACACACACACATATGTCAAATGATATGATATATATCATATAAATAGAATTCCGAGATTACCAAAAATGATCTGCATATAATTCTGCGCCCCTGCATACTGTTGTATCCTGAATTTGGATTTTAGTTTTTTGTTTACTATTATACAATCTATTAAGGATCTTGACCTTCTGGCTGACGACGTATATTTATATGCGCCTTTCTTCATAAAGAATGTATTTGTCGTTTTAAAATCATTAAATGTTGCAAAATCCCTCATTTCTGTTCCAGTACCGTTTGTTACTTTTCCCCCACAAATACCGCATACATATGTAATGGGAAAGTTTCCAACTCTTGTATATACACAAGACAAGGGAAAAATAGACAAGGAAAATTAACAAGTAGAATGCAAAAGATAATACAAATTGAATCAATTCTACAGTATGCATTTTCTAGAAAGCTGCACTTCGGTGTCAGTTTGAAAGCCAGTGGCTAGCAGGGTTAGCAAAGTTTCATTCTCTGTACGTGCTAAATAAACAGATGAAAACCAAGCATGCCGTAGCATGGGAGGGAGAGCTTAGCTAGTTATAAATAAAGCTATGTACACACATAAGGAAAACACTCTCGTTCAAATTAGAAATTTGCTCAGTATCGAACTTGTGTATTCTTCAAGTATTCTAGTAAAGGGTTTGTAGAGCTACATGGAAACCCCAAGTACTCCCACTGCATTAGAACGAACTATTAAATAAATATAAATAAAACTTATAGAAATAAATATACTTCTGAATAATCCTCTTAGCGTTGAGTAACACAGTACATGTGTATTCCCCAAGTTGCGGGTTCAAACCCGGCCGGGGTCGATAGATTTATTTTTGGGCGTAAAAAGCCTAATATGGTTTTCTTCGAAAGGGAATTTAAGCCAAGTCGTTGGCTCCATATCGTAGATTTACGGCATGTAAAAATCTTCATCTGAAGATAACGAAAGAGTGTGTAAATAGGGACCACCCTAAAGTAAGCACGAATGCATTAAAATTGAGGTGGCACATGTCAGGAACGCGAGGGAATGTCACGTAAGTCTGCGAGAGCTTGTGGCAATGACTCTTTGCCATATTGAACGGTGGTGCGTTGGGTTCCAGGTCTTCTACAAGAATGCAATAGTGCGGAAGATGCACCACGTTTAGGTCATCTTGTCCTTGAGGCGCATTGCGTTGATTTGAATTAATCACTACTGCAGGTGGGTTCGTTGTTGGTCAGTGAAGGAGAATCCGAAGAAGTCAAAATTAAACACACGACAATGCCGCAGTAGGGTGCTCTTTCTCAAGCATTAATAAAATTGAATTTGTTATCTTTACTTCCTTTCCGACTCTCGGATATATGATTATAAGTTACACATCTATTTTTTTTATTTGTAGGTAAACCTACGCTTAAAACAATGGGTTTTCGGGTAATATGTATAGCAACAGGAAATTTTCAGAAATTTTCGGCCTTTTACTTAAATATGCAGATCTTATATTTAAAATGATTTTGAAATAATAAGAACATCTATTATTAGAGCCAATTCTTTATCAGAGCTCCATTATTTTGCCGCAAACAAGTTCAATGTTGCAAGTAGTTCAATGTGAATCTTTTTTCTTACTTTGTTCAACGTTTGATACCGGTAGATCTTAACAGTTCATTCTCTACTTGATGACGTGCAAATATATGAACAAAGTGCTTTAAAGAAAATTATGCAATTATGTTAGCGAGGTGCAGCTTAGTGCTGAAACCATACGAGTGCTGTAGAGAGAGAAATTGAGTTACGTCCGTTGAATTAACGACTAATGTCAATCATCTTTAATCAGGAATCATTGCGGTGTGGTTGTGTGAGTAATCTTAGATTTTTTGTTAACACTCTGTCATAAAATTAGGGCAGAAGCCAGTTCCTCAACGTTCGCCAGTTCTTTTTTATTATTTAAAAGTATATTCTTGCATTAGACATACGTATAGGTTTGTACGTCAAGTTGTATGCCAACGAGGTTGTAGTGACCATTGCAGGATGCATTTTCAACTTGGAATGGAAATCTTTGCAACTATAGTTCAATTACAGGTGGTAGAAAGCTGAGAAAATGCTAAGGGTCGGTAAACTGCACACTCCTGACGATTGAAATGCCACCAAACGGTCAATACAGACATAAAAAACGCCACCGAGGTTTAAAAAGGACAGTTAAACGATTTTAACTGAGAGTATTTGAATGATTGTTGTAGATTTTAATGAGTTATAAAGTTTAAATCTACCTGGACCATCTTTGTTCCTAGTGAAATCGGCAAAGTTTTGTGCATCTGTAGTGACGAACCATAAGTTGCAGAAGTACACGCAGCACAAGAAACCAAAAGTATGCTACAACACAATGTTGACAAGTTCTTTGGGAAAGAAACCAGTACATAGGTTATGTACATTTTTATACGGTAACTGAATACAAATACTAAATAAAGAATAGCAAATATTCTATTACAATATAATCAAATAATGTCGATATTAGACTTAAAGTTAAAATAAAGCAAATTGGTAATTATATACACCTAAAATATTAATAGTTAAAATTACAAGTTTATTAAATATTAATAATTTAAATTGACACATGGTGTGATTTAATCAGCTCAAAACTATTCCTGACAACGAATATTGAACTGCAAAGAAATTATCTTACAAGCCTTCCCAAGACATTGCAAAAGAATTCAGTGCGTATAAAGCTCCGATGTGAAATTTAACAGTTAAACAAATTACAAGTCACATGGTACACAATTTGCAACAAAGAGTGAGAGATTAAATATATTTTCATATAATAACAACACGATAAATATATACCCAGGTCACTGCTCCCGTAACGGAAAAAGATGGGTGAGGTTCCAACTAAAATTTAAAAATTTAGAATGAAGGAACTAGTCACCAAATGTTCGGACAGGAGGAACGAACTCCTGGATTCAAGAATCGAAAAAAATTATGTTAGGAAAAGAATCAAAGACATACAAAAAGCATGGCACCCTAGCGGGAAAGAAGGAAGATTAAGTATTGAAGGTTGCAGTAGAAGAGGTGTAACTGAAAAAGTTTCAGAAACGGAGCATGAAAGCAGATAAACTTGGCCGTAGGCTGAGAGAAATCTGAGTACTACCGCTATAAGTATATGATAAACTCCATTTTCAAAAAGGTGTTGCATAGTAAAGAGTTGGGTGAATAGCAAATACAGCTTTTGAATGTACCACCCACCCACACTTTCAACAGTCACAGATATTGTTCATGAGTTCAATGTAGACGTTTCCTTAGCACTACTTCACGTCCGCAGATGAGCAGATGAACAAACACGATGCACCAGAGTTGGAACATCTATTACTTTCATATAAATTGTTTTAGAAGACATTAAGAGTATTATCCAGTTTTTTGTCATTACAATATATTTCTAATAACGGATATTGCCGCCAGATGATCAGCGACTTCGATTTTATTGCTGATGAAACTTAATAGAACAACAACAACGTTAAGTACAAACAGCTGCAACTCGTATCGGGTCTAAATATGTGGCGATGGAATTCAGCTGTCTCTCTAGTGATAAACAATTTGTGCGGCCGCAACTCACCTGCGTTCTCTTCACATAGTACATTTGTACGAATGAGAATTGTTTCAATTGAACCATTAGCGTAAGTAGTTCTTGATCAAGAATAATAAAATTATCATTCAGTTACGTTTTAGCGAATTCTGAAGAAATGAAATTTATTGCGGCTGTACACATTAAACGATTTTTGAACAATTTCTTCGCGCGCGCACGTGTGTGCGTGTGCGTGTGTGTCCGTCCCTAGCAGTTGCAATTATGGCTTTTATCAATGAAACTAGGCTTGTAACACGCAATTAACTAACGATTCGTTCAGTTCGTTAACCAGCAAAATTGAACTATTGGGGAGATTAACCTAAAGCTATGTTTTTAATTGTGCTAACGGCCACAATTTTTGTTTTTCTCAACTAAATTCGGTGTATTTCTTTAAAATAAATTTATACAGGTATTGTCCGTAAATCAGTGCAATCGATCCCGCAGGAGAGGGATATACCTGACAAAACGAGTGGAGGTTAAAGCAAAATTTAAAAATCGCTTTAGCGGCCGCAATTTTAAATTATTTTAAAGGGAAACCCGTATATGCCATTGAAATGAAACAAGAAAAATAGTTTCCAAAAATCAATGAAATCGGACTAAGAGGGGGGTTTACCTGAAACCCAAAGTTTAAAAATCGATCCAGCAACACCAATATTTGCTTATTCACAACAAAATTCGTCATATACAATGTAAATTAAATAAGAAAATAGTTTCCAAAAATCAGTGAAATCATATTATTAGGAATGGGTGTTTACCTGAAACCCACCATTTAAAATTTTCTCTAACTGTACCAATACTTGTTTTTTCGCAACAAAACTCCGTATATACCATTTAAATAAAATAAGAAAAATAAATTCTGAAAATCAAGGAAAGCGGGCAATTAAGTGTGGGGGTTTATCTGAAACTCAAAATTTAACAATCGCTCTAGCGGTACTAATATTTGTTTCTTCATAACAAATTCGGTACATACATTTAAATAAATAAGAAAAATAGTTTCCAAATTTAGGGAAATTGTACTATTAGGCGTAAAGGCACACTTGAAAACCGAAATTTAAAAAATGCTCTTGCTTTTAATTTTATTTATATCGTTTTAAAATAAAACGAGAAATTAATTCAGTATATAAACTGTATTTATAACGATGCCTATATTTTATATTTAACAGAAATATTGTCGTGAAAATAGAAAATGTGTAATATTAATTTAATGTGCTTGAGAATTATATTTGTATGTAAGCGTTCTGTAATAACCTTCAGAAAACTTTTGCGTTACATATTTTTTACTGCAATAATACTCAAATTAAAGTTCAAAGTCAATGGAAATGGATGAAAATTTTGATTGTTTATTGTTGATTGTATGTATTTACTTAATGCATTATAATTGTTTTTAAATAGGAAAATGTTTTTGTATTATTGAAACATATGAACATGTTAAATACATAATGTAACGTTTTGTTATTTCTCTCTAATTTAGTGAATACAAAGATGATATCAAGGGTTCAGTTTATAAACATGGTTACATTAAAAAATACTTATACAGTATAGCTTTGTCTATCAGTGGTCATATATTTAATTTAATTAATAGTGTAGCATTACTTTTTATATTTTATCTCAATAATAATAACAATAATAATAATAATTATTATTATTATTATTATTATTATTATTATTATTATTCTAAAAATGTGGTTTCTCATTTGTGATACTCATAGCTTGCAAAACTTCTAATTTTGTTCCCTTATTACCACATAGTAATGTCATACATTATTTAATCTCATTAATTAATAAGGCCATATTTTGGATTTTATATTCTTTTTTAAGTAACTTTACTAGCTGAGGAGTTCGTTAGTTTACGCAACTCCTGCGTAACGGGATTTATAAGATTATTATATTTCAGTCCAGGTCTCGTACACATTAACAAATGAAGAACATACAACCGCGGTTTGAAGATTTATACATTTCTCACAGCTACCATTGCATTTTACGTTGATTGTAAAGGGGAACTGTGCAAAGTTTTAAATAGAACGAAACAGATGATTATGAAGCCTGTCGAGACAATGTGCTTAACACACCGTGAAGAAGAACGGCTGCTTTATGCCGGCGGAAGGAAACTGTGTAAGACTCATATTGCATCAGTTATATGGAAATAAGAATGAAGATTCCGACGTTGAACAAAGGCGAGGATCGCAGTAACATGGCAAGCAAGTATGGAAGGCCTATTCTTATAATGTTAAAATTACCAACTTCAATTCCCATTTTCTCAAGGACTATGAAGGCTAATGAAATGAAACTTTTTACAGCATACAGATACACATAATTTAAATGTGCTGATTTATTTTCACCACTGTACCATTAATATGAAGCAAATTATAAATTATTTTCAATTGTTTGCGTTTCTCTATTTTTCCTCCATTTTTTTTACGTTATCACATTTTGACTTAGCTCTACCAAAATATATCCACATCATCACAATAAGATCATAAATAAGTGGTAAAAGGTTCAAAGTGATAGCTTATAGAGATCCTAAAAAAATGGGAAACTTATGCAAAAAGGTAGTTTTTCAGTAATTGCAAATAAAATAAAAATGGCTTCTGCAGTAACATAATTAAATATTTATTTAAAAAAAGCTTATAACCAAGGAACATTAATGAAAGTCATATCCAAATAAACATAAAATTCCAAATATTAAAATGGTACAAAAAACACAAATATGATTTCTGACCCCTCCCCTTTCCATTAATACTTTCCTTAAGCACCATATTGTAATAAAGCTTTTATTTATACAGAGCGTTAAACGGGCTATACCGCATTTTTTCCAGAGATTATATAGAGTCTTTGTTTAGCAATTTGAAATCAGAAATGTATAAGGTCTAACCCTTCATACTCGTATTTCATATGTTATGCGTGCCAATACGTCATTGATTTTAGAAGCTTCCATTCGAAATGATACAAAATATAATGGACGGAAATTGCAGAACATGTTTGTTTGGGGCAATCGGTATATTTACAAATAATTAAATAAGCTACTCCGGAAGACCCGAATACAGAATATTCGAAAGCACATCTGTCGACTTATCCCTGTAGACCACACATACATGAACTATTGATAATAATGAGCTATTGATTAAGTTTGATAATAGTTGGGATTCATCACTCGCTCCCGAAGGTGTGAAAATATTCCAAGGCAAAATTTTACCCCAGTTATTTTCAACTAATTTAGACTATTATATAAACGGAATAAAAAATCTTTACTCCCTCCCCCCCCCTAGGAACTTATTTATTTGCTTTACTTACGGACGCTCTATAATACCTCGAGTCATCAGCGTCCCAATGAATTCAGGGCGTGAAACGTCCGAAAATTATGTTCAGAGATCTCTTTTTTCAGACTTGAGGTTTTTTTTTACCTGCTGTAAATCTACGACATGGTACCCATGGCTTTATTTGCCTTCCGAAGGGAGCCATACTTAGGATTTTTACCTGAAAAAATTAATCGACCCTGGCCGGGATTGAACCCGTGATCTTGGATCTACGAGGCAAGTACGGTTACCACCAGACCAGCATGAGTATCATAAAGTTATATTTTTATGGTGTTTGTTTATTATTTTGTTGCCTAATGATGACAATAACATAAAAATATACTAAATGTGCTGAAAGTGTTTCGAACAGTTTTAACAGTTAGGGGTTTATGTGTCCTATAAGAAATAATAAACCCAGAAAATGCAGCTCTCAGTTCATAAGAAATAGCACATTGATATTTTTGTGTTGCTCATATCAAAATCTAAATGTTTTAAATAGTTTCCGCCATTTTTAAAATTTTTTAAGGTCGTTTTAACTTCTGGGTCACCACAGGCGATGAACACTGACGATATATGAGATGAAACGATAAACTAATGAAGCAGTCCAGACCTAAACGGCATTTGGCATTTATGAGGACTGAGGAAAGCCTGGAAAGAAACTCAATCAGAGAGGAAGGCTCTGGTGGGTATCGAACCCAAGACCTCCCGCCTACGAGTCCATGCCTTAACGACCTCGGCCATGTGTTTCTGCTTGACGATTTAATTCTAAGCCTCCAATTTTAAGTTTTACAAGGGAAAATTAATCCTTCCTTATATTTCTAAATTAGAAAGTAAATTTACAATAATATTAAGATCAGAATATTAAAAAACCACTCACATAAAGCCCAAAAAATGGTGCTCTGTTCCATTTAACATAAGCCACATATTACTTAATATCTAACGAAACTTAACTATCAAAGTGCAGTTGACATTGATTATAATGGCGTGACGGAAGTAGGTTGCAAGACTGTGAACGCTAAGAATGCCATACAAGCCTTATGCACGTAATGAGGTTCTAACTCCCGAACCTTAATTGGTTTCTATGGAGATATGCCCACCGAACGAAACAAAATGAGCAATTTTATGATCTCTAATGTGCAATAAACGTTACAACAGTATTTATTCCGCTCCCTTCAAAACAGGCCGAAAGCAGGAATTTTGGAATTATAGAGAACCGGATTATAGAGTTCTATTGCAATGGCTTTAGGCCACGCAACCGCCAAGCTTGTGTTAAAACAATGGCGAAGCGATAAACCAACTAATACGAACCGCACGACAAGCAAAACGCTTAGCACTGGAGAGGAAGATGGTAGGAAACCGAACGTATTTCCTAAATGTGAAATATCACGCCTCCATCGAAAATAAATTGAATATTAATGTTAAAATGGGCGTACGGTAATAACAAAAACAGTAAACTCACTAATGGCAGCAGCAGGAACAGAATAAAAACGGGTTTTCTCTTCGCTTATAAAGCTGTTTATTATGTTTGTCGTTCTGCGTTCTGAAATTAACTATCAACTTATCTCCAAAACATCATCTTTCTTGTGGGATTTTTTCAAATAGTTTTAGGCAATTGTATGTGTTATTCTTCCCTTCGGCGCTCAAAAATACTTTGTACTTCTCCTTACACTCATCATAAGCAATTTTTATGAGTAAAATATTTTACAAAAGAGGATGGCTTCTATTCCTTTCTCTGTAGATTTCAGCAGATCTTCCAGCACAGCATCTATGTAGCTTTCTTATAAATCATGTGCCTGTCGGCAAGTTCAGAAAAGTCCGCCGCGCAGGAACTGCGTAAACTAGCGAATTACTGGCAGAGTTGAATAACTTTTATAAAAATGAATATGAAATCCAAATTAGGTCTTATCAATTACTAAAACTAAATAAGTTATGGCATTACTACATTTATTAGGGGAATAAAATTAGAATTCTGGTAACCTCTAGGTATCACAAAAGAGAAACTATAGTTTTAGAATTATTATTGTTTTTATTATTATTGAAATTAAACCACAAAAATTAATGATATACTATTAATTAATGAAATGAATGACGACTGATAGACAAAGATATAATGTGTGGGTATTTTTAAACATTTTTAAATGTAATTATATTTATTAATTGAGCCCTCAATATTTTTACATTCACTAAAATATAGAGAAATAACAGAAACTCTCCAGTTACATTGTTTATTTAAGATGATGTTCATATGTTTCAATAAAACAAAAGCATATTAATATTTAAAAACAATTACAATGTACAAAGAAAAAAAAAACAATCTAAAAGTTACATCGATTTTCACTGTCTTTGAAATTTTATTTAAATGTTACTGTAGTAAAAACACTTAACACAAATGTTTTCTGAAGGTTAATACAGAGCGCTCTTATATAAAAATATAATTCTCAAACACATATTACATTAATAATTGACATTTGCTATCTCCACGACGTTACTTATAAATATATGCAGATCAGAGAATATTAAAAGGCAAGAGCGTTTTTCAAATTTGGATTTTAAAGTATACTAATTGTCCAATTTCCCTAATTTTTGGAAATTATTTTTCTTACTTTATTTAAATGGTATAAATCGAATTTTATGATGAAAAATATTAATTCCCCTAGAACGATTTTTAAATTTTCTGTTTCAGGTAAACCTACCACTCCCAATGGCTCGAATTCCCTGATTTTCAGAAACTCTAATATTTATTTTATTAAATGGTATATGAGTTTTGTTGTGAAAAACCAAATATTAATGCCGCTAGGGCGATTTTTAAGTTTTGGGTTTCAGGTAAAACTCTGTCCTAATAATTCGACTTCACTGATTTTCAGAAACTTATTTTTCTTATTTTATTTCAATGGTACATGCCGAATTTCTTTTACAAACATTTAAAATTGCGTCAGCTAGAGCCATTTTTTAATTTCCTCTTTCCGCTTTAACCTCCACTAGTTTTTCAGAATATTACTTCTAATAGCTCGAATGTCCTGATTTTCGTAAACAACTTTTATCAGTTTATTTTAAAGAAATCTACAGAGTTTCCATTACATAAAGCAAAAATTGCGGCCCGCTAGAACGATTTTTCATTTTTTTTAAAAAAAATTCACTTTTGGTTAATCCCCATCCCCAATGGTCCAATTACCGATTAACGAACTCAAAGAACCGTTGTTAATTGTGGTTATATGCCAAGTTTCATCGAGAAAAAACAAAAACTGCGACCGCTAGAGCGTTAACTCACACACACGTGTATATATACAGGTGGTGTATACAAATGACTATGGGGGTTTTACTTTTTTATTTTTTCTCTGCAGTATACAATATAATTTTGAATCATAACTTAAATTGAAGAGTAACTGTGGAAGTTTCAATTCTATTTGCGCAGATTTTGTTTTGTAGCCATGGTAACGAAATAAACAAAATAAGTAACTCGCTTGCAAAAAACTTTTTATGCCTTGGAATTCGCGAAACATAATCCAGTCTAGTGGGGCATATAGGCGAAGATTTGGTCTTAACGCCCCTTCCGGTAACTATATTCACATATGATACGACCAGATCCAAAAGACGGGATGTTTCTGTAAAGGAAAGAACCCCGGACGACCGTGTGTGTCAGATTTGAATGTAGAGAGTCAGAACAGTTTTCGCGCGCAGTTCTAAAATATCTGAGATGCGGGCGACTCGAGAACTCACAATTCCAATAAGTGTTAAAGGTATTAAGAAAATATCTCCAACAGAGACCGTGTCGTCTGCAATTGCTAAAGGCCCCTACAAAATGGCAAAAATTTCCCCATTGTTGGATTGTTTGTCATGGTCCGGGCGCCTTGGCTTTTCTCCGTTGGCCTCCGAGGTCCTCAGATCTGAACCCCCTTTGACTTTTTCTTGTGGGGGTGCATAAATATCGTGCATACGCGCCACGGCTACCTGCAGACCTACTGAGTTGAGACGGAGGATTGTTGCAGCAGTTGAATCAGTCACACCAGACGTGCTAACATCGGTGTGGCAAGAAATATACATATAAATACTATCATATTAATTTTAAGAACGACGTTTAAGGCAAACGTTTATCTAATATTGTTCACTTACAACTTTAACCATCAATTTATTGCGTTATTTTTCTTTCAACACTTCACTGGAGTTTTTATGCTATATTTCGAAACTCTGTAACTACAAAAAATCTCCCTTAGTAATTAATATATATTACCCACCTCCCCGGCTCCACTCTCCCTCTTCTTCTCAAATTCTACCCTTGGTAGCTGCAGTTTCCTCTTCCTCTGCATTATTGTCCTCGTTCTTCTCTTTGAATTCTCCTACACCGGCTCCTCTCTCCCTTCACTTCCCTTCTTCTCCTCTAACTCCTTCCTTGGTGGCTGCGGTTTCTCCCCCTCCTCTATGTTGTCGACCTCATTTTAACCTTCTTCCACTCATCCCCATCTGTCCTCCTCCGGCCTCCAGGTTGTATTATTGAACCTTCCATTTAATCCTCGTCTTGATCTTCCTCTCATTCTGTATCTTGATTACCATCTGTAGGTAAGGTGGGTTGCTAATATGTTTGTTGAATTATCTTTACGATAATCTCACTATATGTACTTCTTGTACTGGCACCGGTATTGATATCTCCTAAATTTCGAAATAAATATAGAATGAATTGTTCAAAACAAAATGCATACATTGAGAAGATATAATGGTTCCCACTCTTACAGTTTTAAGAATACACACGAATTGAGCCAAACATATTTAAATGCATGCAAAGCTGTATGACATTTCAGTCGACAACATTTATGCTTAAGCAAATGTCGGAACACCTTTATCTCCTTGCTCCTAAGAATAGAGAATATCGCCCACCAACTTATGCGCAAGATTATAAATTTGAGACTGAATACAAATAAGACCATTAAACTTAAACTGTTTTATCTCATACATGCGGCTAAATTAACGAATACTGAGAGCGAGTTTTGACCAAATCGGTCAAAAAATCGAAAACCTTTTTTTACTGCAAATGGTTCCTTGAATCTTGGGGGTTCCACAGAGGCAACATTCTCTCCCCTCCCTTTCGGCTCAACAGTCATTTAAAGAGCTTCGCATGTCCTTTGAAATCACACGGTTTCCTAGCACACTTTTTCATAAAACAGCTTTTTCTCAAAATTATTTTTCCCACATTAACAATATCTTACGCATAACAGTTTCTGCTTAAATTCAATTAAAATTTCCCAGAATGTGCAGGCATGTCCATTGTTACATTCTATAAAACAAAATATATACCAGCAGCAATAATAATTTCAAAAGAAAAAAAAAACATTTTCTATGAAATAATATTAATTTTAAAAATTACATTTTTATAGATGTAAAAAGTATCACAATTCACTCATTTAATTTATTTAAAATATCTTTCTATATAATTTTTGTATGTGATTCAAAGCTCCAATTGCAAAAATGTCATTAATTTCATAACTCATGAGCCGCGTGTTATATTTTGATTATGGGACATATTTGCGTAATAAAATTTATGAAATAATTTATAGCTCGAAAAGTATTTGTCCAGTTTGAATGAAATTTGGTATACATATTAACTTAACAGCAATTCAATCACAATTTTTTTCTCAGAAAAATCTATACAAAAAGTGAAATAGAAAATTCACTCCCAGTGTCCCTATTATTTATTTCGTGTGCGATAACTGTAGCAAAAACAAGACTGTTTTCAAAAGTTGATATCACTTTAGTGCCATGACTTCATCCCTGGTAATATATCTCAGGGCCAGTCAAGTGTTGAAAACTGAACTGAGAGGGTGGCGTTAATTTATTAGTGTTTGTTTTGAAATAATAAACGATCTTCGTAAAGAGGCCAAGAAGGACATTTGTAAGTTCTGGAGCGTTACACATGCTGAGGGGAAAAAAATTTATGTTACGCATCGTTATAGGAGACGAAAGACAAGTCTAAGGACGAATCTGCAATGCAAGAAGAAACTCAAAGTATGTACTGTGTGTGCAGTGTTCTGGAACAAAGAAAAGAGCTGCTTGTAAACGTGATGGAGAGAGCTACATACCAAGGTAAAGTAGGAGCATTGTATGGAAAACTAAAGATTTTGAAAACTCGCATCCAAAGGTTCCAGGAAAGCAATTGCAGTGTTCTGTATTACAGTCTAAACCTGACACTTTGAGATTAACGCATCTTGAAGGATGCATTTCGTGCTCAATATTTTGTGGACGACCAGCTTAAAGAATGTGTTTGTAGGAACCACCTTAATGAAATTTACATGGTTAGAATAACAACACCGTATTTATTTATGAAAGACGTTGGAATTCTTCATGTAAGATTAGCATTTTACGTTTAGAAGAAAAAGTTCTGTTTTATCGATCCATTGTAATTTCCAAAAGACAAGTAAAGGTAAGCATTAAAGTGTGAGTTTACATTACAGAATAATATCGAGGGTCCGAATTTGAAATTCTTAGGTTTTAATATCCACAGCCCTTCTAGAATGTATATTAATGGAATAGAAGCTTCCAAAGATTAAAAATATTAAGGAAATATGTAATTAGAACTTTTTTAAAATCTCCGTAGCAGAATGACTCAGATATTTGAAAGCAGAACAAACAATTAATCGGCAAAAGCAGCTGGAGGATAATAAAATGAGAAAAAAGAGATAAACATGAAGCAAAAGGAAAATTTAGTCGAGATTATAAATTGATTGAGCTTACATCAATTGCTTGAATACTCTTCAGCTGTGCTTTGAACGCATTTCCCCAGGGAAGCCAAAGTATCACTGCATTGCAAGTGCTGATGATGTGGGAAGTCATAAATTTTTTGTGGAAGATAAACATACCGCACAACTTCTCAAAACATCACACCAGCTGTGTGTGTTATTTCTGGTAGAGCCATTCTTCATATTTAATGGGCCAGATGGGCTAGTGTCGTGGCCACCTGCTTTAAATGAACCTACGCCACTTCAAAATAGAGCTCTTTAAGAGATATTCACGCTTTAAAGAGACTACAATATTTTACTTCAGAAGCGCCACTCTTTTTAAAGCACTGTTGAACAAGCAAGAGTTCATTTTCGTTCTTCTTCCGTGTATTTGCCTTTTCCAGATCCATTCATTCCAGAAGGGCAATCTGTCACGGGGCAAATCACTAGCAGTTGTCTCCTATTTGTGTGTTTGTGGGGGAGTTATTTTCCTTCCCTTCCGTAGAAATCTCTGTTTTTTTTCATTGATAGAGTCGAACAGGCGAGGTTGGAGTGAAATTTATGCAGAAGATTCTCTTCCTCGATCGGAATATATTTTAGGTAGCGTTCATAAGTGTGTAAAGTTTATCTTGTGTAGTTTTCAGGCTTTGTCGACACCGCATCACTATTGCCAATACCTCGAATATCTCGCTTCCAAGCTGTTCTTTCAGGGGTTTGAATACTTTTATTTCATCTCAGAAAGTACTGAATGTTTTTCTCATTATTCCTAATACTAATGCTGAATTGAAAAGCATCTATACACAGAGTGACATTAAAAAAGTGTTTATCCGAACTTAATACTGAAAACTGGTACTGCATAAAAATTTCAAGACTCTTCTAAAGTAAAAGTAACGGAATTGAACAGAACATTAACCGATACTAATATCCAATTAGCATCAAAAGTATATTCGGTGAACAAAAGTTAATGTACCAGGCTTTACCGCATTAATTTTTAGAACGACGTTGAAGACAAACGTTTAAGATTTGTACATTTTTCAGAATAAATTGCTGATACATGCGACGAGCTGAGTCGTATTTACATAATATTTTGTAATACGAGTATGGAAATAGAACAATTTTATTTACATGGGAATTGAATTCTGTAGACCATTTAATGATTTATTAAAAAAAATAACGGATTCTTTTAATGAAAATGAATTAAATATTTACTACATTGCTGAAGTTGTTTATTTCCAACATGTTTTCCTTTCATTATTATTATTATTATTATTATTATTATTATTATTATTATTATTAAAGTGTTAATAAAACGTGCGAAAATGTTGTGCTCATTAAATGTATGTATATATTCAGTGGCAGTTTTCGTGTCGGAAATGATGCTGTCATTGTGCGTTCTAGTGTTTATAGTAACGTTTGCACAAAAATGCCTTGCTCTAGGGTCAGCTATTTAATGATCCTCGCAAGTGTTGTATATTTCGTGAAATCGACGAGAGTAAAGTTGAAGTGCGGCAGATATAACCGAGACGTGAAACACCGCATAGGCACACAAGGTTTATATCTAAAGACTGTTACTTAACCTCACTAACTCAACTCTACTTTCATCAGTGTTGAAGTAATTAGGAGCAGGAGCAAAAGAAAGTGCAAAAGAATGAAAAGGAGTAAATCATTACAAGAAGTCCGTGAAACGGACTACAAGTAGAGTGAAAAGTATTATATAACTTTACTCAAAAGTAGCACACATTTTTTGAAAAGATATTTTTAGAATCGCTACTGTGAAAGTTGTGTATGTATATTCCTTCTCTCCCTTCTCTTCCTTCTTCTTCTCCGTAGAAATCTCTGTTTTGTTTCTGTGATAAAATCGAACAGGTTGGAGTGAAATTTATGCAGAAAATACTCCTCCTCTTTCTGAATACATTTTAGGTAGCATTCAGTAAGTGTGTGACATTTATCTTGTGTAGCTTTCAGGCTGTTCCGCATCACTAATGCCAATTCTAGCTTAAATATCTTGCTTCCAAGCTGTTCTTTTAGAGGTCTGAATACTTTATTTCATCTCAGCAAAAACTGATGGTTTTTTTAGTATTCCTAATACTAATGTTGAGTTGAAAAGCATCTATAAAGAGTGACTTTAAACAAGAACGTACTGAATTTAATGCGGTAAATGTTGGTAGACCTAATTAAGTCAGTTTTACCCACAAATTTTAATCGTTGCGTTGCTTCCATGTTTGTGTAAAGGTGCTTAGATATCATCAAAGGTTAATGTATAATCAAGTGCATTTTTGTGGGCAGTGGTAGTATATTTAATTAGCATCTGCTTTGTCATATACCTTTTAGGTTATAATATATGTTTCCATATATTAGTACAAGTTAATTTTGCTCAAATCATGGTGAAAATCGGTTCAAACTTGTGAAGAAAGACGAATGTTAATTTACCTCTATTTATTTTTAATTTTTGTTGCCTTAATAGCTCATGCTATAAATGAAGTGTTTAGTTACCTTTAAGATATCACTTAAAGAAAAAGGAATATCATTTAAAACATTTAACACTAACTTGATTTACACATCTTCAAATTTTTTATTTTAATCAAAATATGCATAATTCTTTATATATATATATATACATATTATTCAAACAAAAGCACACGAAAAGAAGCCAAGAATTCTTAAGTTTTGTTTGAGAAAGAAAAACAGCCGGTAGTCAGGAAAAGAAGAAAGTAGTTGAAGCTGAAACTCACATAGGAAAGACTGTTTCAACACAAACAATAAGAAATGGACTTTACGATGCTGGGTAATGCAGCCGAACGGCCCGAAGGAAATCATACAGAAGTAAAACTAAAAGAAGGAAGCGACTAGCCCAAGTTAAAGAACAAAAAACGACCAGCTTTGTGAACTACAGCTGCAGTAGAACACGAGAGAGATGTATATAGGTGCTAATGGAGTAAACGATTTGTATTTTATTGGATAAGTCTACCGTTAGATTTTTCCATAAGTGCAAACAATATAAATGGTTCTAAGGATTATGTCTTCACTCAAGCAGCGCTATGATTGTTGTGTAGCACACTGCACTGGATACAGAAAGCGCCAGGAACATTAATCTGAAAGAGAATATGGCAAATGTAACATAGCATGAGATTAAAAAACATTTCTAAAAAAGCAGCAAAACAGGAATTGAGAAACAGAAGAGGAAGAAGCTCTTGTGAAATCAATACCGATGAGGTTGCAAAAAGTCATAAAAAGAAAAGGAGAATCTACCAAGTAAACAAATCTTTGGATGCTTAGCAGTGATATAAATCAAGGATTAGTTTTTTTCGTATCTCATATTTCCTAAAATTGAAAGTTTTCCGGATTCCGGAAATCTTACAAGAGGTTTGCCAAACTTCCCTAATGACGTATTTTGAATTTCTGTATTGTAATGATATTATTATTACAATTTACACATGGAATAGCGAACTGTGTGCACCGTATTTTAGACATATTTCTTTCGGTTAGTTGAAATTTGGCATGTGTTTAGATATTTATTGACAGTGAGGAAGTTTCCTTAGTGTAAATGAGGAGTTGATCATGGACACAGAAATGCACGACTGGAGATGGAAGTTAAACGCCCTAGAGACAATTTTCCACTTCCTGACTTTAAAGCTCTGTGCTATCCAAAGTAAGCTATTGAATCACTTCATAAAATGTTTCAATTGTATAAAATAAACAAAAAGCATATTTCAGTGTCTGATTTAGTTTAAAAAGCATGAAATATAAAAATGAGCCTTTAATGATAGTGAAATACGCTGTTGCATTATTAATTTTTTGTTTAAAAATTTAAATGTGAAATAGATGTATAATTTATTATTTAACTTACGTAGTTGAATAAAGTGAGACATTTGTTTTGCTACTAGTATTACCGCTACCCCAACTTTAACACCGTTACTCCTTTGTCGTGTACTTGAACGTTGCTTTCTGAACCTGTTCCCTGCCGATTTCACAGCAGTATGCATTCATTCGCGAAGTTAGTTACCACAGTTGAACCTAGAGCAACGCTTTTTAATTTTAAACGTTATTTTAAATATAAATTTGCTTGTCATGTGTTTACGGAATTTATTCCGCACTTTCATGATCAATTGCCTCTTTTTAAAATTGCAGTCGTGATATTGTGCACAAATTTTAATCTACAAGTTCAGGGCAAAACAAAAAAGCACAAACGCACAGGTTTAACAGAATAAAAACTACACAAACTGGCTAACAATTTAAATAGTAGAAGTGGCGAGGAGGGGCATTAAGTAATATAAGGGAAAGTATTACCATTGAAATAAGAGACATTATGGTGTGGAACTTAATTACATCAGTCAGAATGTGTTTTCACGATACAGTGCATATTTAGTCAAAGCAGGACAATCCAGCTAAAATCGCTCTTTTCTGTAGTCTACAAGGATGTACCAGGTTTTTCAATATGTATGATACATTTATATATATTGATGCCGGTTCATCGATGCGAAAAAGATGGGAAATAAAAGGAAACGATGAAAACTTGATAGAAAAACTCTACCTATATACCTCTTGCTACTTAAGTGGACTGGTCCTAACTACCGTGCGTCTCATAAGCAGAAGTGGCGGGCTGTTGCGACATAGTACATAAACTGTAGTAGCTTGCAGAGAGCTGATACCTCTTGTGCAGCAATAAGTATGTTACAGTAAATGAACATACGTTATGAGCAAAGTGATATTTTAATGGCTAAACGAGTTTTTGTCATTTAAAATAATTTTCTATGTTATTGTAATTTCGTAACTATGTTTAATATTGCTACTTTGTAAACATGTTGTTAGTTAAAATGAAATATATATATATATATATATATATATATATATATATATATATATATATATATATATTTCCTCTTAAAGTTGTAGTTTTTAAATACTTATTTACAATTCCCGTACCAATTACTTTGTGCTGATAATCACATACACTTTATATACGCTAGTTACTTTTTCCGCTTCCATCTTGCGAAAACAGCCCATTAATAGCGCACTTGTATGGGAGATTATCGAGGTATTAAGTGGAAACACTCTGTGCATGTTTAAATATTCACACTCATACAAGATGAATACTTTTTGTAATAGACCGCTCTATTTATTGTAACTATTGCATTAACAAAATACAATTATAACAATAAAACTCCACTTTGCGTTTTTTTATTTGCTTTATTTAGGACGCTCTTTTAATATCTCAGATCATGAGCGTCCCATTCAATTCAAGGCATGTAAGAGCCAATAAATTTTCCTCAGATGCCTCTTCTTTCAGGCTTGAGGCTCTTTTACGTGCCGTAAATGTAGCTTTACTTCCGTTCTGAAAGAAATTTTATTTAGAATTTTTACTCCCGAAAAAATCCAACCGCCGATCTTGGGTTCGCGAGGAAAGCATGGCTACCACTAGATCAACAAGAACGACATCAATTTTAAATATGTGGGTCTATTATAACACTAGTATCTGTGATAACGGTGCTATTATCAACTTCATTAGGCGTGTACTATATAGCATTTCTTCGCACAATGTCATTATTCCAATTAAAACAGGATTACAAAACTAAGTCCTATGTACTGAGATATTTAACCTCTAAGCAATAATTTATCGCTCAGCAAGATTAGAGAGCATTCCACAAGCCCATTCTTATTCTCTCGGTAGAATATCAATTTACCTCAGCTATTTTTTGTATATTGCAACTTAAGCTTTGTAGACTTATAGTACTATAGGTACAATAAATACAAGTTCTTCTGCCCTTTGAATCATACCACATGAATAAATTATATAATAAAATATTTAATAACCTTCATAAAGTATAAGGAGTAAGATTTTCAAAATATTCGTCGGTCATGCACTGATAAAGCTGCCTTGTAATTAAACAAACAATAGAAAAAATATGGAAATATAATGGGAATGCTTTTACATGGAAAAGCATTTGATCCACTAAAGAAATAAGTTAAGATTAATAAGGGGAAGGAATGGATATACATATCATATAAATTGTATAAGAAGGATATTTGGATTCATTAATAAAAATACACGAAATTTCAACACAAAAATCAGAGGAATAAGAACAGGGTTACTCACATAGTTTAACCTTTATGTAGAGAACATTGTACAAAAATTACAGTTTAATTAGAGATAAGTAATTTATCTAGAGAAAAAAAATTAATACCTCAATGTTTGTAATTTATCATACAGAACTTTCATTTCAAAACTTCCCAGTCTAAATAACTATTAATACAAATATAATTTAAACAAAAAGTTTGTTTATATATTGAGGGGAAAGTTTAAAAATCAAATTTTGTTATGTTTTAAGTTTCACTGCCTCATTTCACTCACCCCCACTTTAAAATTTCAAATGTCAGCTCTAAATTTTAAAAAAAGATTGTGTTTATATCTCGTTTTTTTGCTTTTATTGTTATTCATGATATCATTAACTTTTTGTTGTTGCCTGGCAGCCAGTGCGGCTGCTTGAATTTCAGCAAAAAAGTAAATTATTTGTAGGATGAAATAAACTTATTTGGTTAAAATTACAATCATTAAAAGAATCTATTTCGGAACTCCTGAATAATCCATTTTGAAAATTGTTTATCAAGGACATCAACCAAACCATGGTATAGTGGTTAGCGTTCTTTGTTAATACACATGGGGTTCCGTGTTCGATTCTCCGATATGCCATAGGTATTTTTCTTTGGGTAGGTACCATCATTTTATCATTCCTATTAAGTCAACGCAGCTGAGCCTTATGGGCGACCCGGTCTCAGAAGATAGCTACAATACTGCCAAGCGGAGGGTGGAATTATTACTTTAAACGCTTATTAATTATCGTGTCCAAATTCAAACAACAACAACAGGCAAGAATAGAAAACAAAAGACGTGAGAACAGTTGCATCTTCTTTAAGATTTAAATATAATAATATTTTTAGCATTTCAAAGCTGCGGTGACTGGGAATAAAGGAAGTGAAACCTAAAATGTAATCAATATTGCGTTTAAACTCCCTCTCCCATAGTTAAATTCATGTGTTTGGTTTAAATTAAATGTATGTTAAACATGTAGGAAATTAATTAAACAGGGGCAATTTGAACTGAAAGCCCCTGTATACCACAGAATAGCGAGGCAAATTACAGATGTCTGTATATCTAAACTGCAGCAAATATGTACAAAATATAATTTAAATAATCGTAAAATAAAACCAGAGTCATGGCGAGCACACGGTGAGATCAAAACTGTACTAATAACCAAATGTTTAAAAACATTTTATGCCACATAACAAATCAACAAGAAAATGACAAACCACTTCTCTATTGTCATTTTTCTTCGTGTTTCCGCACAACTAAATCACTGGTTATGTCTTACCTGTTCACTAATACTGAAAATTCTACAAATTCTGTATCGATGTGATGATCACTTGAAGCATAAGCAAATGATCTGTGTCGACAATGTAGATGGTATTATACAAAATGAACTGAAGAGCTGAAATCGGTCACCAAAATTACTTGTGTTAGTCTTACCTTTTTGAGCAAAAATTTGCGTGCAGATACACATTATAATTTACTTATTTACTGCTAGTGTTTCACGATACTTTTTAGGAGTTTGCTAATTTTGGATAAACAATTAAAATTAGGTTATTTTATGGTATATGCCTCTTAATTTACTAGAATTTGTATTCTGAGTTAAATCATGAATGCTGAAATTATAATAAAATTAATATTTTCTGTTGTTTTTTTATTGTTTGAGTTTTATGTAGTTTAAGATTTCTATTTACATACAGTATAACAACATTTGTTGATTATAATCTCCCTAGGTTGTGCAGTGTTAATTTAAACCACTGTGTAGGAAAGTTGCTTTTAGTTTGTTTGTCTTAATATAATTTATTTCTACACACAGAGTTCCAAGGGATTCAGTTTTCACCATAGTCATTCAGATGCTTATATCATTAGCTCTGAGCCTTCCTATTTCTTATATCAAGTACATTTAAAGAAAGTCTATTTTTGTAACACTAAAATAATGTTATTTTAATGGGAAAATTACGTCAATGCAAATAGTAAAACATAAAAGGTATAATATAGCTAAGAAAAGGTACATGTATTTAACAATTCGTACCAGTATAACGTATGGAGCACAAGAGTTTTCATATAAAATGACTACACTTACTCACGCAGTGCAGATAGAATGCTCCTAGTATTTAGCATGTGCATAAAATGAATATTATTAAAAATACTAGCGATAATTGTTATTGCATTATCACAAAAAATAAATTACTAATATTTCAGGTTTAGAGCTGTTACTATTTGTTATAATATAAGAGACTATTTTTTTTTTCGTTTACGAACAGAATAAAACGAATATGACGTCAATCCACTATTTTTAGCAGTAAACAAAGTTCCTTGAACTCGAACTCATTACACCACATCCCTTTGACTTTTGCAGCGTATATGCTGCTCTCAGTTCATTCTGTGATTTCAAAGAGTTTGTACCGGAGTAAAAGCAAGTGTGGGCGAACAAATCAGAAAATCTCAAAAGGAGAACAATGAATTGAGACGCTGAATGGAAGAAAGACATGGGAGATCAAAGTAAGGTTTTAGAAACAGGAACTCCAAATTCTGTTACTGTCTCCATTTGATAAATAAAAAATTTCAATTAAATATATTACATTTTAAAATTTTAGTCACAAAGTTTAAATGAAATGTTCCTTATAGCAGATCCCTTTATTTTATGGACTTTTCAATAGAATTTTTTATTAAAATAACACAATCTTTCTGTTCTGATTTTCAGTGCTATTCACAATGTAATTTTTATTGAAGCAGCATTAATGGCTTCACCCCCTTATTATTATTAACCTCACAATTGGTGTCATTATTCATATAACAACTATAATTACTATTATTACCATTATTATTGTATTATTATTCTTGGTGATGTATGTATTTCTTTGCATGATATGTAGCAATCATGAACGATGTATCAACTTGTATTACTGTACACGTTATATATATATATATATATATATATATATATATACATACATACATACATACATACATACATACATACATACATAAAATTCTTGTAATTTAGGAAGTGCCTGACGCCATTTGTTGATAGTAAAACCTTTAAAAATAGCAAGGATAGTGAAAGCAGGGTTTTCCTGGTAGAAACGAGGTCGTAATGTTTTTTTTCCGGATCTTTTAAAACACCTGTTATGAGCAAGAAGATACCGTTTTCTAAAAGTTGCACATATTTGTGGTAGTTAAAAACCGCGCTAGAGGTGAACCAGCCCCAACTGTCCGGACCTTTAAATCTTCGTATAAGAGAAGAGGTTCTTTAAGGATAAATAAAGAACGAATAAGACCAGCTGAGGCAAATTTAAGTGCAGTCAGTAAGGGAGTTGGATTCAAAGTTAAAAATTTAGAAGCGACGTTTTGTAAAGGTTCGCAAGACGTAAGCGCCTCAACGATAGATTCAAACTCTGTATAAAAAGGCAGGTTTTGATACCCCAGCTTCATTTCAGTTTGTAGTTCCCATTTCATGGTAGGCCGGCAGTACACATTCTAGCTCGGATGTCGATACGGTGCTTCATTTAGCTTATCTACTTTGTTCAGTGAAATTAAGTCTTGTACATTCATAATCTACAAATCATAATCTACAAATATTCAACACTCTTATGACAAACGGCACAGCCCTTAATAACTTTGAAGGGATTTATTTGATAAATCATAATCTCAATCTACTTCCCGAAGCGTATTCATTTACATCAGCAACACCTCTTCCTGACCCATTGATCAAGAGATATTTATTACTCCTAAATGGAATGGGAGTAGTAAAGGAACTTCAGCATCCGAGATAACAAATCAGATGAGAATCTTGCTGCGAGGTCATCTACTGCTGACCCAATCGACGTCGTCCCCGTACATAAATTGTCACCTGCTTTAATTAAATCCACATCAACGCCCCGATACGGTCTCACTATATAAAAGTAAAATCCTGAACACAGTTTAATAGACAGAGCAATGTAGCACTATTGAGGTTTTCTTTCTAGCCCTATACTTGTATGCGTTGAAAATCACACGAAAAAGAAAAAATGAACAACTTCTTAAATAAATATGAAGGCGAAAAGAGGAGTTAAAATACACGAGCTCTATCAATAGAGCGTGGTGGTGAATATTAATCACAAGCACGTCCTATGCAATAATAATTTTTAGTAGTGAATTGACCGTTATTATATTTTTATGAACTTTTTTTTTTTTTAGTTTTTGTGCTGTAATAATTTTTGTGTTTCTTCTTGGAGATAAATCAGAAATCTAAGACACCCATTCTTGGCTGTTTGAAATAAACGAGTGTCTTAAATTTTAATCTTTGTTGAATCATGACATAAATCTTAATAATATCTCTTAAATACTTTTTAAATTGTTTAAATTAGTGTAGACGTTCGTCAAGGTTTTTTTTTCCATTTTTTTCAGAATATGTCGTTTAATATAATTTATATCTGTAATTATTAAAAATGAGATGCTGTTTTGGTTATCTTGATTATGTTTAATATAATATTTCCCTTTGATGAAAAGGAGATATTGTTTTTAGGAAAGTTATAAATAAAACATAATTTTTTTAAAAAAATAACCAATTACACATAACGGTAATTAAATAGGAACAAATTAATTCACGAGGTACGTTCTTTAAAATTAGCATATTTACCGTTGCAAATTGATAAGAACAACATTATCAGTTTTTCATCATTCTTCCTCATGCATACTACTAGTATAGTTGTTGAGCATCCTCTTTTATGTGGCGCGCTGTAGTTTCAGACGCTTAAGTATAGGCCTTGTTTGTGATGATGGTATAAACAAACTAGCATTGTAGTTTTCTAGAAAATTGATAAACTTGAAATATAAGCTGTAATAAAGTACTTCGTTGTGAATGGTTTAACCCCCACAGATATATAAAAGGAGATACATCACATATTAAAGGATTCTTCCCTTTTGTCTCCGACGGTTAAAAATTGGGCTGCTGAATTTAAGCGTGGTCGTACATCTATTCAAGACGATGAGCGCTTAGGGCCTCCCAAAACTGCTACAAGCGAAGAGATTGTGACAAAAATTCACAATGCAGCGCTCAATGATCACCGATTGGACATTGCGAGTTGACTGACATTGCAAAGACCTCGATAGGCTGTGTCCACTAGACTTTATACAAGTTTTGGATATGACAATACTTTTTGCGTTTGTTAACTATGGACCTAAAACATATTCCAATGAGCATTTCGCAAGAGTGTTTAGAATTGTTTAAATGCAAATCCAGCGAGGTTCTCCGACATTTCATATTAGTAGATGAAACATGCATTCATCACTACACGCCAGAGACAAAGGAACAGCCTACAGTGGATGGCAACAGGTGAAAGTGCACCAAAGAAAGCAAAATGGTTCCAATTGCAAGGAAACTTAAGGCTACGGTTTTCTGGGATTCTCACGGTATGGTGCTGATAAACTGCCTCCAGGACCATCACCGGGGAGTATTACGCTTCACTTCTGAACCAACTGAGACTAAATGTGCATACCTTGTAAACAAGAAAGTTCTCTTTCACCACGACAATGCGCCTTCACACGCGTCTGGGATTGTTGCTACATGATCTTTGCTTCCAAATGCTTATACATCCGCCATATTCGCCGGATTTGGCTTTCAGCCATACTTCTTGTTTCTCAAACAAGAAATGGCTGGCTGGGTGGATGAAAATCCATATCAAATAATGAGGTTTAAGATGAGACAGATGCTTGCTTTTCACAGTTGGACAAATCTTCTTTTACTGGGGGCATTAAAAAGTTGAACTAAATTCGTTGAACTAAATTGATAGATTTACAAGGTGGCTATGTTGAAAGATACAAAACGCATTTTTCTTAACTCTTGTGTTTTCGTGGCCAGGCTGAGAACTTTTAGAAGTCTTTCTTTTTTTGACTGTTTCCGTTCTTCAAAAACTGCTTCTCACAAGATTCTCGTAAGAATTCCATATGGTTAGATAGAGAATTGGTTGTAATTCCAACATGAGCTTCTTTGTAACGAATCAAATCAATCCCTAGTAAATTTGGCAGCGAGGATGGATGCTCTCTGCTGGCTAGCCGTGTCTCTTATGACCTGTGTGAGAAACAAGACTTGTTCTTCTCTTGTACCACTCCAGGATATCTTCCTTGCTGTCTCATAGGAAAAAAACTTTTTCTGAAGTCAAGTCAGAGTTTTCCAGAATAATTTGCGTCATTATTTCATTAATTTCATTAAGTAAGAAGTATACAAAAATAATAAGAAGAAAGCGGTATCACTTTAGGGCCAAAGTGCTCTTCCTTAATTTGACCCGACATTAAGGACTGCTTCTCTCTTTTATTTTTTGGAATTTTTGATGGGTTAGCCTGAACAATGTGGACTGTGGATGTTTATATTGGGACCCAGTGATGTATCGCCAGCATTAGACCTTTTGATAACTTAATTACTTGTCTAAATTTCAGTTTTTGGATTCTTCAAGGAAATTATAATAATTCCTAAATTATTTAGCACACGCAATTTATCTATCGATACTTCTAGCTATTTGAAATTCTTAATTTATGCTTTCTTGTAAGTTAGACCCCTAGAAAACTTGCTTTACAACTTTCAGCCACTCAAAAGAATTGACAAAAGATGCATCACTCTGATACTGAGAGTATACAGACTAAAATGGGAGCGTATGGTTCATAATGACTAATAAAGTCATTGGCGAACATGACATCAAGTTACTTATTTCTAAGTCCATTATCCTTTTCTAAATCTTAATTCCGTTGAACGCCAGATTCAGTTCTTGCGAAACATTTTTTATTTCTTGATAACCTACAAGTAATACATTATGTGTTTCTAGTTTCGTAAATTCTTGAAGACTATAAATATAGTGCACAAATAAATTAGCTCTGCGAACACACAGTGAAATAGAAATGCAAAACTCAATAGAAATTTTGTACAAATATTACTAGTCTTTCTGGTCAAAAATATGTACTTTTTGCTCTCTTCAGTCTATAAAAGATGTTTAAAGATGTGCGGCATAATTTCAGGAACAAGTTTCTCACATTTAGACCTAAATTTCAAAATGTCCACCTTCTGCCTAATACAGGCGTCACTTCAAAGTCTCATTGTTTTCAAAAGATAATTATGGCAAGTACAACATTTTCTGACAATCTGCCACAATTTCACTGCGGAAAGTCTCCCTAACGTTTACAGAGAAGAATAAACAGGAAGTGTAAATCTAGTAAATAATGCAACAGTATACATTTTCCACTGATCTCAGAAAGTTTTAAAGCTATCAATATGAAGTTTTTGAGAGATATTAAGAAAACTTAACTAAGATTCTCTGTAAATTTTAATTCTCTAATGCAGATTAAACGTTTTTTTAAAAAAAATTAAACCAAAATAAAATCTTTTTTAAAAACTGAAAACACTGTGACATAATGCGTTTTCATTATAAACTATTGATGGATTTGGAATTATTATTATTATTATTATTATTATTATTATTATTATTTTTTTTTTACTTAAACTGCAGACAATGTGCTATTCTGGGAACTAGACTAATATATCTATGCTAGTTGCTTGAAAAGAAATCAACTTTAAATTTTTGAAAAAAAAGAACTATTTTTAATATTTATTGGTATTGATTTATTTAAACACTTCTCAGTTACCACACTTCACTTGCATTCATGGATGTTGAAATACGCTGGACACCATCATGCATGGGGTACACTAATCGATGAATGACGGAAGCCAAGGATTTCCAGTAATATAAACTCTTTTTTGTCTACATTTTCGGAAACAGCTTTTAAAGTTTAGCCATGCATTTTTTAAACATTCTATATGATTTCATTCTATCTATATCTCATTTTATCTGTATGATAAACATTTTATATGATTACCAGCAAACCATGGCTCAGATGGTAACATATGTGTTTGTCAACTAGCAGACCCGAATCAGTGCCCCAATGCCAGGTAAGGTATTTTCCGGAGTTTTGCCTAATCTGCATGTCATTTTAGAAGCTAGGATTTCAAAATCTTTTGCGTCATGCTTTCATTCATTCCATTCTTCGTCTCGAAAGACTCTGGCAGCTGACGGAACGTTATATGCTTCCAAAAAAAAAAAAAAAATAAATAAATAAACAAATAAAATAAAATAAAATAAAATAAATAAAATAAATAAATAAAAAAGCTAATATTATCCAAACAAAGGAGAGCAGGTTGTTATATAAAACAAGATAAAGCCAACCATGATTACTTTTATTCTTGAGCGACTGTATAAATATTATTTAGTAAGATTGATATACTGGAGCCAAATATAGTAAATCATCCTAAGGTGAAACAGGGATCAAAATAGATCTGTTTCTCATCTAATTTTATGATTCAAAATTTCTGTTTAGAATTTATTTCGATATAATCATTGAAAGAGGTTTGTTTCATGTGTTTTATGAATGGCGATATTCTATAAGCAGCATTCCAACATAATGTTTGTGATGTCAATATAAAGCCCATTTCCATCAAGTTTCATTTTTCAATGAATAAGGACCATTTTCTCAGATTGCACTTATCCTAAGAAGCTAAAAATTCCAGAAATCGTTCAAACTAAAATAACATTTTTGTAAATGGTGTACGTTTAAATACTTTATAAACCAATATATACTATTATGTGTAGAAAATATATTATTGAGAGGGAGTAAAACTTTTCTGAAGGTAATCTTTTATTAAATTAAAACATTATTTCAGTTTATGTTGCAATATTGCAGCCATTCTGTGTAAAAATTTCAAGGTCTTGTATAATATAGTTTTTGAGAAAATGTTCCTTAAATATGCTACGATTTAACATTGTCAACATAAGGCATTCCGTACCTCCTTAAGAAATATAGTATGTTGTTTAAAATGTTATATATTTAAGAATTTCGAAAATAATATATTTACTGTTTCTATGTTTTATTGCAAAATTTTAATTTCAATAGGTATTTTTGGATTATACAGTACTTCAGCAACCTTTCTCAGAAAAAAAGAATATTTAAATTTTGAATTCTAGTATTTTAAACGAAAATATGTGGCAGCTATTAAATATTTAAGTACAAGAATGAAAAAAAAAATGTATTAATAGTTTGTAATATCCCATCTAAGCATGAATACATCTTCAATTGTATATCACATTCACTGCATTATATTATGGTATTCTATTTAGATTGCGTTTGGTTTCAGCTCATCTTTTTGACAGTACTTAGCAGTGTACTTCCCTTGTGAAATTATAAATACACGATGAAAAAAAAAATCTTGCCGATAAGGCAAAATTAAATGCAGGCGGAAAAATTGACATAAATTCACAAGTAGGTACATATTATTGTTATTCTGGAATGTGTTAACGTTGGAACTTAAAACTCTTCTTAGCTCTCCAGTCCGTCAAACGATGACCTCTGTGAATTTGAATATGGCTGCCAATACCTTGAACATGACCGGCAAAGTAAATAAAGAAAAGAAATTCATTCGAGCACTATAAAGCAGAAGGCAGTTAAACTGTTGCCATGGACAACATCTCAAGCAAGGCGAACTTCCTACTAAATGAGGTCGCCATCTCCTTACCTTACATGGATCACGTTACAAGCACGCTACATTCTTTATCCTTAAGCCCAGTGGGTGTACGCTCGCAATGGCATCCAGGCTGACCTAGATTCATCCTAGTCCTCAGGAGGCAATAACAACCGCCGGACACAAAAAAGCAGCAGGTTTAATGACCGCTTTAGGTAGAAAACAACACATTTCTCCACTGTTTAAACACAAACTTAAAGTCCCTTAAAACACATTGAATGTATACTTGCATTATGACATTGAATGTATACTTGCATTATGATAATTAGGTTAGATCTAGGCATTTATACTGCTCCAAAAGCAATAAAACAGACATCTAACCTAAAATCCTACGGTTTCTTGTTAAAATATTAAGCAATATCTGCAGATAATGACAATCGTTGTCAATGTCTTTAATTTAGGAACATAATGCAAATCCCGATTTCTAGTTCATTATTTTTTGACTGTAACTTCAGAAAGTGCTTATGCAAGAACTGTTTGATTCTTTTGCTAAAAATTATCAATGATAATAATCTACTTATAATATACAGTTAAACAATCAGTGCATACTTTTTCATTTCGTCAGAAAAGAATTGCATTTTAATCCTTTTATAACGTGTCATAAATAGAAAAATAGCTATTTTAAATACTTCTTTATTTATAGAATAATAATTAATCGAGTATTGTTTATTACTTTATCCTTATTTCTGCAAGGCAAGCTGATGTTCAAATTTGAGAACTGTGTTTGGGAAAACTAAAATATAATGATGTCTCTGCTGTATTGTTTAATGCAACCATTTTCAAGCGAATGCGTTTAGGTTTACTAATCCTTTCCCCGAGTTGATTTGTAAACACATCCATTTACATGCAAAGTACAACATTTTACGAGATTGCGTTACGGCACTGTACAAAACATATTCATAGAAACACGTTTTCCTTAATTATGTGCACCACACAATAAATACAAATGCAAGCTTTCGACGAAGCTTCAGGCAAAGCCACGCTATCTGGCTTTGAAATGAAATGCATGAGACAACATTCATGGCTGCTACGACTCTGTGCCCAGGTACCCGTGAAATTGCTGCTAACCGCTGAGCCACAGTATTAAGATCATGCTATACAACTCGGCATCTCCTCTGGCTGCATACACTCTTTCTGTTTTTACTCTTGTTCCAATTTGAAATTTACAACTTCAAAGAGTTTCTTTTGACAACGATGTGACGCAGTTGGTTTGGGATCTCACGCTTTTCGCTTGCTCGTTCTCTCCCCCCCCCCTTCTAGTCTGTAGGTAAATATTGTGTCGGTATTTACGTGGGAAACACAAGTCATTTAGATTATATCTTTCTTTTCAATCAAAACTATACATATATAATCTAGGTTATCAGTTTTTGGACACAGACAAATAGCAACGTCTAAACATATCAGAGCTGATAGGTAATATTACACTCAAGTGTTCACTTCTATAGTGAGCTCAGAGCTTCATTCTTGATATCCGTTAGCAAACCATCACATTCCATCAGCAACAATATCTTCAAATCCATATCGAGTACACCCTGACAATATGCTTTAATTTAGCGAATTGATTGTTGATTAACGTCTCAGGTCATCAGCGTCCCATTCAATTCAGGGCGTGGAACGGCCGATAAATTTTGCTCAGAGGCCTCTTCTTTCAGGCTTGAGGTTCTTTTATGTGCCGTAAATCAGAACTTAGTTGGATGTATTTATTTTATTTATATTCAGATCTAAAACAGAAGATTTATTTACTTTAATTGTAAATATTAGCTTAAAGTAATCTTACTTTTCTGCATTTTGGTGTAAAATGAACATTGTTTTTTATTTTAGGATTTGTAGGATTTCATACATTTACGGTACGTCAAAGAATCTCAAGCCTGAAAAAAGAGGCCTAAGAGAAAAATTTAGCGACCGTTTCACGCCCTGCATTGAATGGGACGCTAATGACCTGAGATGTTAAAGAGCGTCCGTAAAAAACATACAAAAACAAAGAAAAAGTGACCGACTTAGTTTAGTGAATTTAGGTGACGCATAGATATGAAGTCTAAAATAGTTGAGACTCCATCTTGTAAAGAAGACAATCTGTATGAAAGTTCATTCACTTCCCTTGAAATTAACACAGGTAGCTGAGACATGGAATCGTGAGCGGAAAATCTGGATTTCGATTTTCATCAGAAGCGTTATCCCTGACTGAGGGTTTTTTTTTTTTGGGGGGGGGTTTCTTTAGACCTTATAAATGGTACCCTAAACCAATCCTTTCTACCACTTTATCTTAATAGCTGCCCACTGCCTGTGGTGCCTCAATAGTAAACAAGGGCGTTAAACAAGGATTTAGAAAAACTACCTGGAAGGGAAACCATCTGGAGAACAGTTTCTAGAACATTATTGCTATAGTACTGAACGTTCACTTTAACCCATGAAAAACAAAGCGCAGGGCAATTTTCTATGCACACCAGTGATCATCCCAGATGTAAGTTGTTGGGACCTAAAAGACCACCGCTTGGATTCTCTAAATTCTTGCCTTTAATACCAAATAGAAGGTCGTCTTCCATGCCATCAGCCTGAACAAACCCTTAGATGACACAATAAACAGTAGATTTTGCCCCAATTTATATTGCAACAATATATAATAAAACAAGAGTTTTATAGACACGCCTTACGCAGTAATAATTTGGCAATGCAACTTACGCACTGTCGTGAAAAAAATAGTTTTTTGGACCTATATTAAATTAGCTCTTATGTTATGAAGGCAAATTTACTTGTTAAAAGCAATAAAATAATATTTTATGAGTCTATTTAGGTTAACTTTACTACGACACTTATAGATGCGAAGAGTTATGCTAATTTTTCTGATATATTAGTCATTAATATGCCTGGATACATAGAGAGCTAATACATGATGCTTCTGCATTCAGTTACGTCACACTGCCGGAGGCGGCTTCTCGACTACTTGCTATGACGGCATTGACCTCTCTAAACTAAACTTCATGTCGCACTCTTGCGAAGTATTTGGATGCCTAATTCCTTAAAATATGTAGCGGTTTGTTGTCAATGGCCTCACGCTGGAAGTCAATTTTGAAGCGATTTAGTTGCTGACCGTCATATTTTGTAGTGGCGTATCGTTAATTGGCTATTAATCACTTTGGTTGTGTTGTCCACACTTCATGACAACAATATATTAGGGTTTTGTTCTGCTATTTTGCGACTCGTGCTCAATAGGACTGGGAGAGAATATCAACTGTGTTAATAATCACGCGATTAATAGATATGAATATGAATGGTAATTTATTTTTCGGAAGATCTTTCGCATCCTCTGGTGTTCTGCATACGATAGAACTTAGCTAAGTCGAATATTAGCTTAGCTGTCTCGATTTCCTAGGAGACGAACTGAATCTGACTGTCTGAATTGCACTGACTGAACTTAATATGAGAACCGCAGCTATGAATTGAGTTGAGTTGAACTGATCTGCCGAACTGAGTTACTGAACTGCGTGAGTTTGAGAACTGCATTTCTCTGCTTAACTGATGATCTCAAAACCGAGTATATGAACTGGTAAACTGAATGCCCCAACGGAGCAATGCTTCCTTACATATTCCATTCAAACTAATTAATCGTTGGCTGCACTAAACCATGGGGGTCACACAAGCACGCGCAAGTCTCGTACCTTGCTTTAAAAAGTTAAAATATATACATACTATTGGCTGGTTCAAATTCCCCTGCCAATGCATGCTACCCGCTGCTGTTTGAAATTTAAAATATTTATTCGCATTGGTTGATTTAAAGTTAACTGTACATGCAGGCGGAAAGTTCATTCAATTCAACATATTTAAAAGGCCTTGGCTTTAATATTCACAAAATATAGGTCTTAAGAAGTGGCATAACACTGGTCCCTTTGGGTTTATTCTTCCTTTGTATAGCGCTTTATGGCCTCTTGGCGTTCCGGGTTCCCGTAAACAGCTACACCAGAGATCTTTTTCTTTTGATGTACAATTCACATATTAAAGTTATACCATATGACACAATATACACGCAATGTTTATATTACCAATTACAACGCACAAAATATAATGATTTAGGTTTGCTACATACATATTATATTATATTTATGTTTTAGTGGGAGTAGTCCAAGGGACGGCTTATAGACACTTTCACTTTCAGTTGTTACCATGACGAACTTTTCTCGCTCAATCACAGGACTAGTGTTTTCTTGAAAGGATACCAGCCGCAGAAGAAGGTTGCGCGCAGGCACAAAATGTTCTATCTCTCTCACTGAATAACTTTCTCTTTCCCACATTAAAGGACTCGCAAGTGCAAACTTGTCGTGCTATAGCTCTACTTCAGGTATCTGCTCAATGACATCCTGAAAATCCGCGGACTGGTTATTAAATAATGCATACTTATACGTCAAACTCTGAATATTTATCACGCAGTACAGTTCCACGGTCATAATCCTTGCGTGCTCACTAAGGTAGCGATTAGTTTCACATGAGAGGTCAGTCATTCGGGTATAAGGCTGTAGAGAAACGTCTGTGGTTTTCAGTCGAGTGCGTCATGATGCAATTTATTACATAACAAAGAATTTTCAATCGTTGTAACTTAACACGAATCAACTGTTGTGTATCGTAAAGTATTTCGGGAACGCTTTCCTGAAATTGATTTATGCAGTTCATAAACAATAAAACAAATTCAAAATTACACGGTTGACATTGGATCGAAAAAAAAAAAAAAAAACTTAAAGATGTCACATTTCAACAGAGCAAGTGCTTGATAATATCGGTTCTCGATTAGAAAGTTCGCCACAAAAACTACAAATTACAGAGATGCAGGCCTTAAGGACAGTTTCTCGACTCCGTATGTGGTGGCAACATAAACCTGCAATTATGTTATTCAGTAACGAGGCGTGGTTTAACGCAGAGTTAAAACTGCTGACTGATATAAATACAAGCCTCTTACATACGTTACTGCATGATCCTAAGGCCAGCCTGTGTGAGCCATGAGTGCGACTAAAATAATTGGCCCTACTTTCTTTCACGAAACAATGCTCAATAATGCCAAGCCTAAATCTGATATTTGACTTAGAGTCGTGCAAAAATCCCAATGACATTCTAATCTCATTTAGTTTCATTTTCTTGAAGTCAATAGGCATTGTTCCATTGTAAAAATGCAATATTTACTGGAAATAAACTTATAGTACATCGTTGTATGCTCATCAATACTGAGCCCTTATCTAAATTTAATTTCTGTGAAAAGAGAGCATTAATAGCATCTTTTGTTTCAGACATATTTGTGGTGGTAGTTTTGAGCGATTAATTCTATATATAGTGAGCTTGTCGATAAAAAGGAATACAATTTAATTGTATGTAAAAGAGGTTGTTTTATGGCGCGACTAAACGTTATATTAAATATCGCTATAGCATTTAAACATATGGGCCACAATTGTAACGTTTAGAGAATTATTATAACTTGTAACATTATACATTTGAAAATGTATAATTTTTGGTTAAGATTTCAAGATTTAATTCATAGATATATTTAATTTTAATTTCAATCATGAGTTACATTTCAAAATTCCTGTATATGAGATATATTTACTTCCGTGGAAAGGCTTACTTAACAACGTATGTGCCCATATAGATATTATTTCCCACAATTATGGTAGGGTTTTGAGTAGGGTATCCATGGTGACAACAGCTAGATATCTCTGGTTCATGGACATGGAAGCATTGTTTGAGAGAGCTGCAGGATTCGGCATATGATCAACACTGGCGTACTCTGAGGACATATCAAAGCTGAAGAGTGTGTGTGTGTGTGTGATGTGGACTCGCCACTAAACAACCTACACGAGGACTCACGTGGGGCATTTTTGCCTTGCAGTTTATTCATATATAACACTCCCTTACTATTTTATTCAATTCTTTATTTTAAAAAAACTATAAATTATATTTTCTTTTACATTGTGAAGCAATCTAGACATGTGCTTACAGCACTTTATCGTGGCCCTTGGACAAAAGCACCATCTTCCTCCTTTTCTGGTGGACACACCTTCAACTGGTTCTGCAAACTCCATAAGTTGTTTAGTTTATGTGTACGATGTGCAATATTTTTCCAACATTCCTGCACAATTACTTGTGCATTGAGATCACCCACATTCAACAAGAAGTAAAAAAATGTCAATAGTCAACGATTAGACCTATGCCTAACTGAGGATTTTGGCGCATCAGACCTGAGATATCAATTTCTGTATTAGTTGTATTTTAAAGCTTTCCGGTTTCAGTGCCTGGCTAGTTTGAGGATCTAAAGAAGGAGGGTTAGTGTGTTGTTGACAACAATGACATACTCACATACTCTTTGCTGAAGCTGATTATTTTTCTTTGTAGTGAAGATTTCTTAGAAATCTCAATTTTGTTTTTTTCTGAAGTCCTGATTAAGAATTTTTTGTGATTTAGAGGTAAGCCTTGTACCAATGGTATACTGGTAAACCAGTCATTGAGAGTTATAGCAAAAAAGTCAAATTACAAGGGGAATGTAACTCTCAAATAACTTGTTGAAGCAGAATTATCTTTATCTTCGATATAGCCTTCTGCTCATCTTCTGCTGTCTTACGATTAACGATCATGATCACTATTTTTCATCTGGTCCTCTTCTACTGATGATGAAATCTGCCAAACGTAATCCATCAACGTTTTGGGTTGCAGAGATGGAAAGAGAACTCAGAAGAATTGGCCTGTGTTTTTATGGCAAGAAGGCAATGCAAATAATAAAACCGTAAGAAAGAACGTTAGAACAAGGCTAGAAGGTATCAGCAGGCAGAAAATCGAGGCAGATTATAACATGAAAGTCTCTTTGAGCTTATCAAATGAAATGAAATTAACTTGGGTATAGAAGTATACGCTCGTTCTAGGGAGAAAGGAGACACCAGGAATGGCCTGGCTTAGACTGAGAAGTTGGAAGGCTCAAAAAATAACGGACAGTTTTGGTAGGAGAGTCTGCCCATTTTATGGAGGGGAGGAGGAATGGGTTGGGTACATATTCCGGGAAAACTTGAGAAAAACAACGCTGTTTCCTTAAAACTTTTTAAGGCAATTATATAAGATGGTTGGCATGCTGGAACCTTTTGCGAACCACAATAATTGGTTGAATATGGACGTTTTCCTAGGCAAAGTGCGCGAAGCAATTAATTTTCTGGTTAGAATGAGAAAACTAATGTGATTATAAATAATGTAATATGTTTTCATTCACATATCTGAAACTATCTTTCTTCTCATTTTAATGTTTATTTATTATTATTATTAATATTGTTATTTTTGTATTATTTGTTCCTTTGCTAATTGTGTATCATACTAAAAATGTATGGTCTACGACCCATGCATAAAATATATTTGTAACGTGTATATAGAATTTTATAACAACAAAGATATATCTACTACTATTATCCATATTAAGCCATCGAAAGTCTACGTGACCAACAATAAAATACAAGGCACGTGTGGGGTAAAAACTTTCATTTACAGTTATATAAAGATATTAACTAATAGAGCTATGAATTTTATATACGTTCTATGTACATAAATAGTGATGGGCGAGCTCAAATTAAAATACATAAAAGAACCCATTTCCTGACAAAAATTTACCCCGCTTGGTGCCTTAAGGGCTTCTAAAATGAACGTTCAGGATACACTTTCTCATACTCTCAAACATGTACTTTCAGCTACATAACGGTGTTATTAAACGACGACATAAATTATTCTTCAATTGGGGGAGATTTTAGGGTTGGAAAAAGAAAACTCGTTGAACAAAAGAGAGACGTGAGTGTTATTTGCATTTTTGATAGGGTTTTAATAACAAAATATCTCGCAATACTACTCAGTTATACGCTACCGCGACTACAAGTTTAACCTTCTATAAATTCAACTTTTTTCAAACAGTATAACGTTATGTTTAACCCTTTTGTTAACTCAGCGATGTCGAATCTAATTTTACGAGAGCAAATAAATTGGATTCTTAGGTTTTTCCAATTTCATTTCACCCACTCTTTTCACTTTCTTCTCTCCTTTTCACCTGTTCTTCATATTGCTTTCATTCCATCCGTACAGTTTCGGCTTTAGTGGATACCCCTCTCTCATCCTGTGTACTGTCCTGAACTTTAAGTTAAGCCTTTCCCTTTCTACCTTGGTGACTTTCATCTTTGGTATCTAAGGAATTTTGAAGCCCAGGTCTCTAATTGGGCGAGAGCCAGTTGCCCTTATCGGCTCGATTTGAATTTACTAGAGATATTTATGGTGTCTGAGGTCGGCTAACAGATGGGGCTTGTGACGCCGTACAGTTCATCCTTGCACATTAGAACAGAATAGCCGCTATATAAGCTAATGTGCCTCAAGGGTCGCTTTCAACTCTACTAATTGCATTTATTATTCTTATCCTTGCCAAAAGCTCCCGATAAACGGGGGGAGGGGTTCGTGTACTGTCTTTTATCTATCCATCATTATAATCATAATGTATTCACTTCGACGCCATAACAGAACACAACAGAAATAAAAATGAGGTAACGTTTTATTTTCGGTTAAATGTTCTGCCAAAGGTCATTCTTTTTGTTCTAGTTATAAGTAGAATTAGTCGTTTAATTTTTATATCAAAATTTCTTCCACTTTATTACAATATATTTATTCAATGTATAAATAAATAAACATTTATTAGAATTAAAGAAATAAAGCAATTTGTGTATTCTAAAATAACAAAAACGGTCAATTTAACTGTGGAGTCGGAGGTTTTCAAGGGTTTAGTTTGAAAAACAAAAGGATAAATGTTGACGTTTTATTACACTAAACGAAGTGGAAGAGAAAGTTACTAAATATTCTAAACCACCTTTGTAGTGTCAGTCTTGGATATTGCCTGACGTTCCACGATCAGGCAGACTGCGTAGCTTTCTCACTGCCCTGAAGGAGCGAATTCGCAGATATCCAATCAGCATCAAAAGAAGCCGTCTCTGCAGATGATTTCATAATCAATAATGCTCAGAGCTCTCAGGAAAGACGACAAAGCTTTGAGATAAGACACTTCCATATTCTAACAGTAAAGCCCAAAGAGAACATATGTGTGCAATTGAGTTCAACTTAGATAAGTCTACTGCAAGATATTTTCTTTAGTGAACACTTTTACACTGGAGGAAAAAGTTCAACAACAAAAGGAACAGCCATTCATGTGCTCTCACCAGTATGTGGAAAGCTTCCAAGCAGGAGCCTACTGGTCAAAACGTGGACATAACTTCTTAAAAGATATAAACGTCTTTTCCAATGTGTTTGATTCTCTCAAATGATGCCAAGATGATCTACCTAGGTAATCAATCTGTCTCCTTGCATCATCTAATGCCACTTTCTGTACAGGCCATAATCGGAAAACAGGATGAATTCGAAGCCGCACACTGAGATATTTTCAGTCAGACAATGTTGATAGGTGTGGTGCGTATTTGCATTGATTCAGAGTCTCATAGTCTCGATGAGATTCTCAGACTCGAAGTGTTGGGGCTACTTCAAATGTAATTGCCTTTATTGATTCTATTACGCAATAATTGAAGAGCGGGCATAACAGACGTTCTAAGTGCCATTTTAAAATTTAGTCGTGTTCCAAGTGTCCATACATGGATGAAGTAGTTCAAATACTCGTTAACAGATAGCACAGTTTTAAATACCATGCTATGCTGCCACCTTATGTTCTAAGTGTCATATATAATGTTAGTTTTCAAAGGAAAATTTTATAGAACAGAAATAATTAGTAAGTGAAGATAGCTTTTTCAGTTGAGTTATTTTTCTCGAGATTTCGCTATTATAAAAAAAAGAAGAAGAAGAAGGAGGAGGAGGAGGAGGAGGAGGAGGAGGAGGAGGAGGAGGAGGAGGATAAGTAATGCTTTAAGGTAAAGCTGTAAATCCCTTTGATGTAGTTCTAACGGGGTCAAGTGATCTTTTCATTTTAAGGGTGTTGCAGATTCACTGTTAACATGAAATAAGTGTAACGTTTCAAAATGCAGAATGCTTAACATATCTCGATCTTATCCATCTCAAATAGCTTTTAAAAGAACTTACAATTAGAAGGGTGAAGGGTTTTTGAAGTTTTAAAGGGAGGAAAATCAGTGGCTGATACACAGCAACCTGTGCTTCATCTGAAAGAGCAATCCCATTTATCGGTCATCCCCATTATCATTCCTTCCTGAAGAGTACAGTGTGTTTTATGAGGCAATTTCAGTCCCTGGTAAGAATGAAAAACTAAACTCTTCCTATCATTTGTGAAGAGAAAATATAAAATTCTTGTACATATTTTATACATTTTTGTATTTTTGCCCTTAATAACATTGTAATATGTGTTCCTGTTAATCACTGATGTTATTTTTGTAATTCTTTTCCTCTGAAACCTGAAAAAAATTGTGACAAAAGTTTGAACAGCACTTGTAACCTCTTCTTCCATCATATGGCACATATAATCTTTTATTGTTATGTATTTTTAGTAATGATTTGTTATATGAAATAATTTTGTAGTAAAAATGTATTCATGCATATAATAAGTTAAATGCTAGCAAAGGAGGGATTTTTTTTTTTTTTTTTGGTTATCCTGCAAAATTTACAAGATGGCACTTAGAACGTTTGACATTTTCACTCTTCAATTATGGTTTATTTGCTATTTTCTTGTTTTCCCGAGTTTTAAAATGGAAACTGTTATACTTACACAAGTGTTATATAATAAATAACATTTACATAAGCTCAGGAAGTCTTCCCCCCTACACAGCCTCACTTTTTACTGCCTCTTCTGCTGGAAGACTTTGATAAATTATCGATTTTGTATTTGTATTTCATTTATGCGCAGACATTTTATTTTACGTATGTGGAGCAATCAAATGAAAACGGGTTAGATAGTAAAAAATATAATTGCATATTTATTGCCTAAAAAGTAATTTCCATACATTTATCTTACTGAAAGACAGGACTGCCAATTTTGTTCTTGTAGAAACTTTTAGGCAACTGACAATTCCACTATCTTGCCCAGTTGCAAACATCCTCGTCTGCTTCATACGAATGTCTCTCACATTACCAAAGAGTGAAAATTCATGAAGAAAGAGTTGGACTTTAAGGAGAATCTTGAAGCGTTTCCTAGGCAAATCCCTGAAGCGTATTCCTCACAAGCCGGGAAATGTGGAGGCAGGCGTTGTCATGGAGCATGATCATACCATTAAATAACACAACAGGGAGATCGGAACGCCTCCCTGACTGAGGTTTTTTCCAGGTTTTCCTCAGTCCTCATAAATGCCAAATGGCGATGAGAAACTTTGGCCTGGCTTCTTTCCATTAAAAAAATCCTTTCCCAGTTTTTTTCATTTCATGTATCATCAGTGTCCCCGCCTGCGATGCCCCAGTAGTGAGCGTTAAACACTATTCACACACCAAAACCAAAACAAACAAAAAAGGCGTTCGACTTTGTGGCGCTCGAGAAAATCGGCTTGCAAAAGGTCCTTGCTGTTGAAGGATATCGTCTGACTTTATCGGAATCTGAGTGCACGGCTTTGACTTTTTTGGGCCGGGGAGAATGCGCGCGTTTATACCGTGACTTTGTCGTTTGCTCTCGGGATCAAAATAGTTGCACCACGTTTCGTTCTCCATGACGATGTAGAACAGAAACGCATGTATACTCTTCCTCGCGCTTAGAAAAAAATTGAGCAATGGCCAGAAACAATGACTGATTCGGAAAATATCGAAGCATTCGCTAACGTTGGGGTTTCTGATTTAGAAAATATCGGAAGAATTCGCTAACGTGTTCACAATACACGTTTAAGTATGGCCTTCAGTTCTTGTTCAAGTTATGCCTTAAACAGGAAGTGCCGTTGTTCGGACCGTTTTCTGTGGAGGCTGAGCAGACAAATAAATGTACGTGTCTAGCTAATAAGAGCTATCTTGGTTCCAATCCACCTTATACTTAATTTTTATTTATTAGTTTTTACAAGTAAAATTAATGTTTAATGGACAATATATATTTGAATTTGAAAGTATTAATGCTTAAAAACAAAACCGTAAATAAATTATTGTTTTGAAAATAAATGTAACGTTAATAAATATTGTAAAATGAAAAACAAAAAGATAATATAAATTGCTTTATTTCATTGAAAAATAATTATTCGTTTTCATTTATTTTCAAAATAAAAATAATTTATATTTTTGTGTAACCAAAAAACCTTACAATTGAAACAAATTTTTGTTTGCTTTGCTTTATTTTCAAGTTGTGTTGTAATGTGTATACTAATCATTATTTTTACCTGCAAAAATAACAAATAAAATATTTCACTAATTGAGTAGGATTTGAACTTTGGTAGTTTTCATTGCTAGACCTCAGCTGTTAACCACTTGACCAGGGAGAATTGGGTGTGACGGTGTTGCAGAATGAGGCTCGAGGCTGTAAGACCTGCAGGCGGAAACATACGCTGAGCGGAGCAGACTTGCACAAATTAACGCTTCGAGGAGTTCTCATTCTCTTTATGGCATACCGCAGCAGTTGACCTAAAGACATAACCATCTGCGAATCCTTCCTCTATCAGTTGATGTGGAACTGACTGCGCGCTAAGTTTCGGTGTTGCAGGTGAGTTTGACAATGGCAAATGGAACCATGGCTTATCACCACCAAAGCACGAACTATTTCCACTGCGGTCCCTTTTCGTTTTCCACGCAATGAGATAAGGAGTAGTACATTTGGGTGGGATTGTTTTGCAATGACATGCACATATGAACGTGACATGCAATATTTGCTATACACAATAGATATACGATGATGAATCTTGTTTTCCAATAATCTCAGCAGTCAAAATACAAAACAAATTTCTTTTATTTTCTCTACTCGTTTGTGTTTCTGGTGTTGGATAAAGCGTACTAAACAAAAAACGAGTATGTGATAAACAAACAACGGACCAGCTAGTAACTTCTCCACAGTTAATAAACAGCACTGTTGTCAGCTTTTGCGCGTCTTATTTGTATATTAATTTAGTGCGTTGATATAAATGCCTAAGCGCTGCTGCTTACTGGACGAGTGTAGTCGCCGCAACTGGAAAAAGGAGATAACGCTGGTATTTTGACTTAAGTGGTTTTTTTTTCTGAAAGCCTAAAGCGTTACTTTATTTAAAACTGAATAAAGCACTAAAAGATATTAAAGTTATACTTCTGGCATCTGCATAGCAAAAGTTCTACATATCATCTAATTTTTCTTCTTCTAAAATATAGCGTTTCTCGCCATTGTGAAATCCTATCTCTCAACTCTTTAATAGGCTGGCGAACAATTTCTTTACATGGAACACAATTGGCAGGGCATTTCTTTGCGAATGGCACTTCCAATTCTCTGCAAGAATCCGTTTTCTCATATGTAAGGTACAAAAATTACCCTTCCTTCAAGACCTTATTTATGTAGTGACACAACTAACGAAGAAGAATTTACATATAATAAAAGCACCGAGAAACAAACGAACGCACGCATTATACGAACTTGAACCATTGGGGTTGGGGGGTCAACCTAAAGCGAAAATGTGAAAATAGCTCTAGCGGCCGTAATTTTTGTTTTTTCTCAACAAAACTCGGTATAGCTGTTAAAATAAATTAATAAAAATAGTTTCCAAAAAATCAGCAAAATCAAACTATTAGGAGTGGCGGTTTACCTGAAAACCAAAATTTAAAAATCACTCCAGGGGCACTTTTTTTTTTTTTTTTCGTAACGTAACTTGTTATTTTATTCAAATAAAACATGAAAAAAAGTTCCTGAAAATCATGGAAATCGGAGCATTAGGAGTGGGAGGTAAAGTTGAAAACCAAAATTTAATGAAATAAAATTCGCTCTAGCGTACGCAATTTAATTTTTTTTAAAGAAACTCGGCATATGACAAAATAGTTTATGAAAATCAGTTAATTCACATTATTAGGACTGGGGGTTTACTGAAACACAAAATTTAATACTCGCTCTTGCGGCATCAGTATTTATTTTTTCGCAACGAAACTCGGCATGTCCATTTAAATAAAATAAGAAAAATAATTTCTGAAAATTTGAGAAACTGTACCATTAGGAGTAGCGGTAAGTCTGAAAACCGAAATTTAAAAAGAGTTCTATCGTTTAATTTTCTCTGGATTGTTTCAAAATAAAAAGGAAATTTAACTCGGCATATAAACTGTATTTATAACAATGCATATGTTTTATATTTAACAAAAGCCTGATTGTAAAGATAGTAATTGTGAAATATTAATCTAATATGTGTGAGAATTAAACTTATACGTAAGAGAACTCTATACTAATATTCAGAAAACGTTTGCATTACATGCTTTTACTATAATAAAATTTAAATTAAATTTCAAAGCCAACGAAAATCGATGGTACTTTCGATTATATGTTGTACATTTTGTATATGTGCTTAGCACATTAAAATTGTTTTTAAATGGTAACGTGTTTTTGTTAATTGACACATAAGCTTATTCTTAAATGCACAAGGTAAGTCGAAGCTTCTGTTATTTTTCTCTATTTTAGTGAATGTAAAGATGATACCAAGGACTCAGTTTGTACACATATTTATACATGTTTGATAATATTCAATAATACTTATAGTAATACTACTACTAATACTACTAATATTATTAGTAATAATATAATATTTATTATTATTATTATTATTATTATTATTATTATTATCATCGTTCTAAAAATGTGATTTCACTTTTGTAATATTTAAAGATTGCAAGAGTTCTAATTTTGTTCCCTTTTCTTTTGAATATTGGAGTAATTTCATTATATATATTTAATTTTAAGTGATTATGAAGGGGAAAAAAAAGGCAATTCTAGTTAATTAATGTATTGTAGTTCAATTTTTCTTTTATCAGTTAACTTTAGAGTTAGCTCTGCTAATTAACACATAGTAAAGCCATAACTTATGTCATTAATTATTAAGGCCCTAATTTGGATATTATATTCTTTTTAAAGTTATTCTACTTGATTAGGAATTCGCTTAGTTTACGCAGCTCCTGCTTGACGGACTTTTTGATTTTAAGATGGCCGTGAGATTCCCATTTTCCAAGTAAGCAAGTCGTTACAAACAGCTGTGAAAAATGAAACTAAACATTACTGGATTATGGACATTGACCATTTAGTCCTTTAAAGTACTTACTACAGCAGCTTGAATCGGCACATGTTCCTTTGATTTTTATGTCCCGCTCCTTGTAAACAGCTTACCCTGCAAGAAATAAATTATAATTAGTCTTCTGTTGCATACAATACCATCAACCAGTGAACAGGGTGTAGGTGGCATGTGTGACAGACTTTTATAGGAGTTTCATTCTGTTTGCATATATCTTTTCATGTAGTACTTTATTTTCTCTGTTTATCTGGTACTGCAAAATATTCCCTAGTGACAGTGGGAGAAATATTGCGACAAGATTACTGAACAAACATATGCAGTGATAGTGAAAATGCGGCATATAATCTCTTCGAATGGCGAATCAGAAGACAGTTTTATGAGAATGTTCTCAAATTACATAAGCAATGGCTGAAGATTTACAAACAATTGCCCAAGTGAGGGAAAATATGTGGGTATAAAGCTGAGAGAGTACGGGGCGGGAATAAACTGGAAACATCCCCTATACCAATGAGATCTAGGGCATAGTCTAGGAGGAAGGGGAAGTGGAACAGCTTTTTATAGCCGCTCCTGGCAAAGGTTTGATCTTGATACCTCCATTGTCTTCTGCTATCATTCTACTATGCTCCAAAACGACCTTTTCCACAAGACTAATGCTTCTGTGGGAACATTGGTTGGAGGCCAAGGCCGTCTTGGCACATTTTCATAGAGTATTAGACCTTGGAACTTCCACAGTCAGGAAGATGTTTTTCTCCCTCCCCCCCCCCCTCTCTCACACGCACACACTCACATGCGTTGCATTTTCTTCATATATCTCAGTCCCTCGTTGGACCTCAGTGGGCGCCACCCCATACAAATGTAGACAGGCCCGTAATAATTGTAACATGCTCCCGTTTTAGTACGAAGGCACTGAAAAAAATTACTATTCATATAAAAAGTAAAGATTATTACATAATAAATATTAGCATTATTAATAAATATTTAAAATATGCCTATTTCAATAACACTGTGGCCAGCTTGGTCATCCCTGCCTAAATAAAATAATTATTAGCGCGGTACACATTTTTTTCCTACTACAATAGTATTAAAGTTGGTGGTTCGGGCGCTGATACCTGAATTAAAGTTAGCCTTGATCAAATAAAGTGTAAAAACGCCTAAAGTGATACTACATCACCATGGCCTAATGGTTAGCGTTGTTGACTGCTGGCCGGAAGTCCCGTTCGATTTCCGGTACCTGTTTAATTATTTTCTTTTCCTTATTTGCCCTTAAAGTGATACTGATTTAAAAAAAGGGGGGGCCACGTGATATGACGTCACTGCATGACTGTCATGGCTAACTCGTTACCCACTCAAGTACAACACAGTAGCAATGCACGCAAAGAAAGTAGTTCCACTTAGCAATCTAAATTTGGGGATGGGTTCATTAACATCTACTATACAAAAGAAAGGGGGAAAAAAACTTCTGACTTGAATTTAATTACTGCTGACTTAATTAAGTTGAATTTCGAAGTTGCAAATTGATGCTCTCCAACTCCCAAGATGCGGTTGGCCTGATTCAACGGTTGTTTAAACAAGGCAAGGCGCAAGTAGTTTGTACCTGTTATTGCTACCTAATGAATGCTATTGTTTCTAACGGAGATATATTAGTTAAGCATAAACCAGGGAAGCCTTTGAATGGTGGAGAGAAAACAGTTGTTTTCAAATTTCTGCGAAAAGCATCCGGCTCTCACAATAATGGAAGTAGTAAACCTAACCTCAGAAATTACCCGTGTTCTCTTATCATTACGTTGCTTATACTTGCCACGGTTTCTGACAATCGGGAGTATTCTTGGTGCGATTGCGGAAGGATACATTGTTTGTTGACGTTAGGATCTCTCTAAGAGTGAATAGATAATAAGCTAGGTGGCATTTTTCAATCTAGGGAGCCGCGTGATAAGCGACCGGTGGTTTGCCGGCATACCGCCCTCTATGAATTGAGACGGAGGTAGAAATAGAAGTACCACGGGCTGTATGCGCCAGTAAGAAGAAATAAACGGCAGAAAGGCAGCCATATTTATACTCTGTGCAGCTGTAAACTGTGCTTTATAGCGATTTTTAAACATTTAAAAAAAATTATTAATTTGATAATACTCTATATAACAATGAAAGTATTCACAAATCTGAACTATAATTATATTACTTAAGTAAAATTATCTGTACTACACTATTAGCTCTCTATATAAAAAGTTATTAACTAGTTTTGGACAAAACATATTTAAAAAAATAATAAAAAAAACCAAAGAAACACTAACTTAAACAGAAAGTTATACACCTATATTTGTATTTTACCATGGAGAACAGAATAAATTTTAACATGAAAAATTACTTGAATTAGGCGTCCGAAATGCGATTAATCTTACAATCCCATTTAAAATCATTTATTCAGATATAAGTACTCCTCAAGTCTAGCCTATGTACCCAAATATTATCTTCACAATCATCCACTTCTTGAAATAAAATGTTTAATTACTGCATAGACCTACCCTCCATCCCAATTTTATGGCACATGCGAGTAGGCGATTCAGAGGCTGCCAAGTTACACTAAGCATTTCAATTGGTTGAAACTTAGATGTTTGCCAAAAGTGGTCCCATTTATTAATGCTCATGCCATTTCATAGAAATTTGCTTCAAACAACCATATTATATGTGAGCGTGTCATGATGCCGTAAAGAAAATTAATTTGTTTTAGTACCACAAGTTTTCACCAGAGCTACTATGTGTCTTTAATTATTATTGCATGAGGTGTGTAAAATCGGTACGAAGGCTGTAGTATATCGTACAGCATGTTAACAACAATATATCAAACTAAAAACACCAAACCAAAATCTTATGTACTAGTGTTAAAGGGGCTTTTTTACTGCTAGATTTCTAAACCCCTGTATGTTTTAACAACACATTATCAAATTAAACTCTATGAGAGATCTTTTACCCTTGAAAAAATTATTGTATGCAATTTAGCAGCACCATTTTTAAAAATGGCATTTTTCACAAATTTCCTATTTAAATTAAAAAAAATAGAATGTATTTTAGAAAAATGTGAGCCCGCAGAGAGCATTTAAGTTTACTCGGTAACTAAAAACATATTTTATTTTAAAGTTTGCATATCACCTTCCTCTGGGCTTGTTAGGCGTCATCTACCGCAACGATCGCTGCGTTCTGTGCCTCCGTCCTGCGACATCGCTAACAGAGGGCAGTATTGCAGGAGGGCATGTGATCGGCACACCCCGCTTCCCAGATCAAAGTACGTCTCGGGCAGTTTCCCAGTTGCCATCGCGAGGGTGGGTGAACTAGTTTCAGATTTTCCTAAATTAGGACATTTCTAAGCAGGTAAAGGGATCGAACCTCCTGGCTAGCAGTCACCAACGCTAATTACTAGACCAGGGGAAGATCTGTTAGTATTACCAATGTGGTGTATTATGCTGGAAAGCAGGCATTTGCGTGTAATCTTTTTGCATAGTTCGAACTCTGATACAATACTATGCAAACACTTGAAATATGTATCTTGGGAAAGAGATAGTACCTTCAAACAAACAGATCACCGTCCAATTAAAAACTTTTACTACAGGTAAGGATTCTTTAGGTTAAAAAAAAAAAAAAAAAAAAAAAAAAAAAACAGAGGAAGCCCCGGTGTTGTCTGTTATGAACAAATGAGAAAGATTAATAAAGCAAATGCATAAGTATACGAGATATTTCTGGTGAGTAGGTAAAGATATAAAGCTTGTTCAACGGGTGCCTCATGAATTAAACGAGGATCACAAACGTGTTTAATCTAGTTTTGTAAAACAAAAATGCTGCAGTTCTGAATAGTTTGAGACCCAATGATAAGTGTGTTTACTACACAACGGAAAAACTCGCAACACAATAGCTTAATAATAATGAGGCAACAAAACTATGGCGACTTTATGATAGTCTGAGAATGATTTGATCCACTGCAGTTTTCTAAATCGTGATGAATTCATGCAGGTAGATAGATATTACCGCGCTGCTAAGCTTGTATATGTTCTTGCTTCTCTAGAAACCTTGCCTTCTAGAACTTTTCTTACCATTAGGAAGCTCCCCGGTTCTCTTATCTTACTGCCCCATTTTGTGACAGAATGATCGTCGGGTCTCGTTTTTGGTATAAGCAACTACTTTTGAACTTCGGGCTTCTCTTTGCTCTGACTGAATAGGAATTTGTTCTGCTTCAGCAAAGCTTACCTACAAAATTCTTGTTTCTTTCTATTGTACCTATGTCAGGTTTATACAACTAATGCCATCTTCCTGTGTCAATCGTCCACATCCCTCTATCCTGTATGTGTTCGGGTATTAAGCCTCTTCTTGCTATTGCTTCCATAATTCCATTGTTCAAGTTCTTTGTCCTCCTCTTCATCTTCCCGGTGGTTACCATTCACACACTACTTTAGTTTATCTGTCTTCTCCCATTCCCATCAGTATTATCAAACCATTTTAGACTCTTGTTTTCAATTCTTTGAAGAACTATTCTTCTACATCCATTGTGTTTCTAATTTCCAGATTTTTAACTGAATCCATTTTCAAAATTATAGCGCTCCGTATGAGATAATCCAATTCAATTGCTATTTAGTACATATATATATATATATATATATATATATCACTCAAAACTGAATCTACTAAATGTTCCTTATATGTTTTTTTCCAAAGTTTTTGTTCCACCACATTGAAGTTAAACAGTTTACAATTATTTTACTCAGTTCAAATTATGTTTTATTTCCTTTTCCCCAATATCTTCTACATTATTTATGCTTGTTTACAAGTATTTGGACTGGTCAATTTGTAAAATTTCAATTTGTTCATCTATAACTAAACCCTTATTTTTATTTGCTTTAATGGACAAATAATCTGTTTTCCTCTCCTATAAATCATGTAAAGCCCATTATTCATAGCAATTTCTCAGTCTTTTAACCTTAAATTCTGGAACAAAATGGTATTGTGCAATAACTACTTGATCATATGAAAATTGTATGTTAAACAAAAATGCATTTGTTATGTTTATACCTATTCCTTGACATATACGTTTTCTTTGCATAACGCAAATTCTTTATATTGATTGACGAGTATTCGTGATAAACTACAGCTCAATTCCTGAGGGGTTTCTATTGGTTGTGAGAGGTATTTGCTCTTATGTATACAAGACTTATCATTATACATTTCTCTGATAACTGCAATTAATTTATTACTGGTGTTAATCTTTTTCTAAACTTCCCAAAATTTACAACCCAGAATTGTATTATATGCTTTTTCAATTAATGCTAAATGTGTTTTTGTCCCAATTGTACTGTGTTTCTCAATTAACTGTTTAAAACCAATAGGTTGTCAATGCAAGACCTTCCTGCTCTGAATCCACTTTGATTTTCCATTTTATCTTGTATCTCTTTTTCCACTTTGCTTTTATTACGTTCGAAAATAATCTGTATATTGTACTATTTATACTTATTTCCCTAAATTTTTTTCGTTCTTTCCTATTCACTTTTTTATACATTGATATTATGTAATTAATTTTCCTTTCTCGTTTCAAAATTGGTAAATTTGGGAATGTTTTGTTTTTCTGTGATGAAAGCAATGATCCTGGTAACTAAGTAATTAATTATTATATGTTAAATGCACGTATAATTATTGTGCTGTAACTTTTTTGTAGTTGTGTGAGGATTTTTACTTCTTATAGTAATTTATCTCCAGCTGTTTTCTTCAAATCTTTCATCAGATTTGGGTATGTTGGTAAGGTTTGCATGATAATTGTATCAATGAAACAGTTGCAGTCGACACAGCGCTTACTTTAAGCTGGTTATATCAGGTTCAATTTATGTAAAATTAAATTAATATTTTATTTATTCAAATTTTGAGTATATCATTAAACATACGAGGGCTGTTCAGTACAAAGTTATTTACTTTTTGAAATCATAGATTTATTCATTTTCATAATTATGATTATCTTTATCTAAGTAGTACAATGCATCTGTTTCGGCGTTTCTGTCAATTTTCAAAGACATGCTGGAAATCATTTTTGACCGGTCCTTCAGAATCGCCTACGGTGTCCCCAGGAAACGAAAATGCTTCTCATGTAGCTGTTTCTTCAATTTTGGGAAAAGAAAAAGTCACACAGGGCAAAATCTGGACTATGAAGGGGGCGAGGGTTATGTAGCCAAGTTTCATCAGCAGTAATTACCTTTAAAAGAAACCCCGCATTTTCCTATAACATCGTTTTCAACTGCATGCAAACCTTCACGCGAACGTCTTTTGTTCAGGAATCAGCTGTCTCGGAACCCACCGTGCGCACAACACGTCTCATGTGCAACTTTTCAGTTATTAACGCGTGAGTGATACCCGTTGAAATGCTCAAAATGTATGAAAGTGTTCTTAATGCTATCCTATCTCACACTGACAGCAGCGGTATTGATGTTTTCTTCCAATAGAGCACAAACGGGAAATCAGGTTTCACCTTTCTTTGAAATTAACATATTAAACAATCTTCGAGCTTATGCTATAGGGGAGAACAAACTCTCCTTATGCCTCCTGTAGCTTTGCAAAGGTCTCGGCTGAAGATTTGTTAAGGCAAAAAGCATATTGTTCATCGCGTGTCACCTCCAATTTACTGTAGGTGAAGTTCAACATGTTTCAACTTGCCCAGGAACTGGAACGGGTAGTGATAACTATTACCACCTGTACTAGCACACGAAGGTAACAAACTATTATGACGTTAAATACTGACGTGAGAAAGCACGCCTGCAAAAAAATTAACACTTTTTAATAGAATAGCTTTGGTATTTGGAAATAGTTAATAATTGGTATTTATCTTCAAATAAATTGTTATAGACTTTGTAACTATTAACTTTCGATTAACATATTAAATACAATATTTAGTACTTGAATTTGCTTGCCATCTTGTATTTAAAATCATATATACAAGAAGCACCAATGGCGTATACTATTACCTACATGTTCAACTTAAAAAAGTCAGTTCTATTTCATAACATTGTCTAGCGTTTCGCGCGGCAATACCAATCGACTTTATCCATCTATTGCTATCTCGGCAGTTTTATAAAGAATATTGTTTCAATAATCAAACAGCAACTAAAAGAACGTTTATAAATTTAATTCCCTGCAGAACCTACAATTTTTATTCAAAGAGCACACAGTACTATTGACACCAGAAGAAGATTGCTTAGTTTTCACCGTATGTATTTTCGGATATTTTTAATTTTTTATTTATATATTTTTTGCCGATAGCTCCTATGTTATTTTGGCTAAGTACAACACAGAAAGAAGGCACTTAGACTGTTAAACTCAATGAAATAGTTGACATACTGGGAGAATAGACGCTTGTTTCTAATTACAGATTCATCCACAATAACAAACAATGTGAACAACTACTGAAGCAATTAATTATTGCACAATTTTATCGTCGATTTAAACCTTACCTCAAACACAGAATCAAAACAGTAATAAAGCAGAAACAAAATCCCATTATTTAATATTAACGTTATTTTTTATATTTTTCGTGTCTATTTGAAACTATGTTCTCTATTTCTTTAAGTATTGTCCGGAATAGACTATCCTATAACACATTATTATATACTTTTGTGAGTATCTTGTAGAACTATACATTTTACTTTATACTGTGGATTTCATTGGTCAATTACAGAACAAGGCAACGTGTGTAATGTCGCTTTCTACGCACATTGTAAAGTATAATAGAGAAAAAACACGGTAGCAGTACCAGTTTTGGGCATAAACCCTGCAGTATAAGTATATGGAGAACTCAGTCATTTAATAATAGGATATTTTGTTGCAAAATGTAACAAGTTATCTTTTTAGGATATTTTCCTATATATTTTTTTTCTTTGAAGAGAAGTCTACAGAAAACACAGGTGTTACATTTTCTGTAACATTAATTTATTGATGAAGTAGATAGTTATTTTCTTGTTAATAAAAGGGGTTCTGCAATTATATTAGCTGCTAATCGTACAGCTAGAATGCTTGTTCGGATAATATTTCTGATTAGCGGAAATGGCAACGCTAAATCATCTGCATATACTAAAACAATAGCCCAATAGTTTAAAATGCAAAACGTGTTGTTACTACGCCTTATTTACCGCCAATGCAGCGTTCGCCGTTAAAATACTCTCAAGTTGAAGGCGAAGGAATGGGCAAGTCCATGACCCAACACATTTTGGCAAAATTTCTCGCTGCTGCATTATTCCTGTAACCGAGGGATGAGATTTATTGAATGTCATAAAGGGGGAGAAGAAAGCATTAACATGTTTGTGATGCTTAAGGGCCGCACAGGTCAGACAAAACTTTGGAAAAAGAGGTTGTAAAACCCCCTTTGACTCGGAATTACTTTCCAATTTCTTTGAACAAGTTACCAATGTCTGGGATAATGGCTTCGAACGAAGTTAGACAGCTCGTGAACAAGGTAGAAGCGTGGGTGTCGAATTGTGCTTCCAGATATTTACACACTCTTTGGATTTATTGATATGTATCTTCAAATCTGAACGATGCATTCCCCGCGAACCAACGGTTGAAGGCCAATGAATGTATCTCTATAGTCACTCTCCCATTCCTATTAATTGCATCTACCGTATAAAATATGCAGCGGAGGGAGGGTTTTATATAACGAATGCATTTTATCACAAGCAGTATCACAAGTGGGCTGACATTGCCGATAAATTCATGAACGTAGTGAATGAATTTATCTAGAAAGCTCAGGCCCTCTAGTGACATTTGTTAGGACTATTTCACGAATAAAATAAGAATTTAAATATAATTCCCGTAAATATGACTTACAATACTGTAATAATTGTATATTTATATTATGATTACTTAAACTTTTCGAGCCATTTATCAACAAACGAATGTCGATTGTCAGAAAGGCTAATAGAGAAGAGCCTTACGGGTTTGGGACTATTTCATGAATAGAATAAGAATAAAAGTAATATATATTTAAAATTCGCGCACGGATTATTAACAATTATACAAAATGATATATGTTTTTATGAAACCTATCTATTCAGAAACCGTGAGAATGAAATAGACGAAAGTCGACTATTACAGTCGCTACTGTTCGATTTACCAACTAGAAAACAAAACAGAGAAAACATTTTATCATTCTGAACAACGTGTTTATTAAGGTTTATTGTTGCTTAGGCAGGTATTTTTGCGTTATTTATAAAATGATTTCAGACTGTTTGGTTGAATATGTCAAAATCAATTGCTTGAGTAAATATACATTAAGTTAGTTAAATTTACAGTTACTGAAAACTCAGAAAAGTGGTCAGTGATGCGTGCTCAGGAATCATATAGTAGAGATACAGAGTTGGCTAAACTGACCATAAGACAAATGTACGTCATGTGATATAACGTATTTGATATTTTTTTCGATAATTTCACTGCGATATCCGGCTCTGAATAGTCAAAACTCAAAATTTTGTTTCATTTCATTGGTAGATTTTAAGATGACGTCCTTAAGTGAAATAGTCGATATAATTGATGAGCAATTTATACCGCCTTTACATAAGAGGCGCAGATAAGCTTTTTGTAAACCGCACTATAACAATGAAACAGATCCAAACATTAATCTGGAACATGCGCAATAAGGGAACATTCAAAATAACGTGATCGGTGATACATTCACATGATCCTGAAATATTCGCTATCACTCTTCGAAGGTAAATTATTGTGCTCACTTAAAGTGAATTTCAGAGATGGAATCCTAAGAAAAGAATATTAAACCGAGTTTAATTAATACTTGTACCTTGAATATGCAATAAATGATGCTTCTTCTTAGGATACGAAAGGCATCATACTTTCTTTGACTATAAAACCTAATTTGATAGCTTTTGGTTTGTTTAAGAAACCTAGAAAAATGTTATCAAAACAAGTAAACTGAATAAATACACGATTGATGGATTTTTTTTATTGATTTATTTATGGACTCTCTTTAACCTCTCAGGTCATCAGCGTCCCATTCAACTCAGGGCGTGAAACGGCCGACAAATTTTGCTCAGAGGCCTCTCTTTCAGTCTTGAGTTTCTTTATCGTGCCGTAAATGTACGACACGGGACCCACAGCTTTACTTCCCTTCCGAAGGAAGCTATACTTAGGATTTTTACGCCCCGAAAAAATCCATCGACCGGGTTCGTATAAATACACGAGGTTCGACAGATACACCCATGATTTAGTTTTAGTAATTATTTATTGAAACAATTTTCCGTTCCAAACACTCATTAATAATAACAAGAAGGAAACAAAAATGATATTATTACTGAAAGAACTTCTTTTTCCTCGACCATCTAGAAACTTTTCATATTATTTTTGTAATTTGTTTCCATAGCATTAAATTACAGCCATTCAAAAACTTTTCTTAAAACATTAAATACTTATTTTAATACAGTTTAATAATTAATTAATGTTTATTATAGCATTTATAATGAGCTTATATTTCAAAATTTCCGGTCTGAGTGACAGTATATTTAATAATTATTTTAAAAAAGCACGACACTATAAATACCGAAGGAAAGTTTTAAATCATTGTTAATGAATGCATAGTGTGAGGGAGGAGAGAGCTTTCGGTATTTGAGTCTTACTCATGGGGGCACCTTCGGGAGGAAGGAATGGAGCGAGGGATACACCGGGTGGTGACTGCGCGGATGTAGATGGGGTCCCTAACTTGTTTCCAGATAGAACACCTCGAACGGCAGTGGACACCTCCACAGAAGGTCCGCCTGTATATCAGATGTCAGCAACAATTCAAAAGCACAAACAACCGACACTTTGCACTGGTACTTGCGAAAAAAACCAACGAAATGAAACGTGAGAGCGGAAAATTGAAATGTAAATATCAATCCTAGAAGGCACCACTGAATTTTGAAATTAAATTTTAAACAGAACATAATTATCACAACTTTTTTGTTTTCCATCGTTGCTTGACAACCGGTCTGTTTTGTTGTTTGAATTTGTATATAATAAAATAATTTTGTACGATAAAAAAAAAGAAATTTATTTTAAGTATAGTTACAAGTTTTAATATTACAGTAATGCTGCATTTTTTGCAATTCCTGATTAACCCACTGCATTCTGTCCTTTCTTGTAGGGTATATATTATTTTAATTGCCAAAACATTAAATGCGCAATTATTTTATAGTATTTTTCTGTTCAATAATAATAATAATAATAATAATAATAACAATAATAATAATAATAACTCCAGGGAACGACAAAGAAAGAAAGAAAGAAAGAAAGAAAGAAAGAAAGAAAGAAAGAAAGAAAGAAAGAAAGAAAGAAAGAAAGATATGGTAACAGTTGCATTCTCTTTCAAATTTAAGCTTCAATGGTACGGATGTCATAAATTTAAAAGTGAGATTGTTGGGAATCAGAGGGCGAAACGTTAAATTTAATTAAAATTAGTTTTAAGCTCTCCTATATTATCTCAATTGTCGTGGTAATTTTTGTTTATGTTTAATAGGTAGTTATTCAGATTGGGAAGTTTTGACTTGAAAATTCTGTACAGTCATATTTTATTACCAGCTAGGAGAAAACTGCGAAAGAAGAAATCAGTTCAGGTGATAATATTGTACTTACCTTGGCAGAGCTTATTCACAAAAATTATTAGAAACAACTTTTAAAAAATGGATTAGCGACTGGCTTAAATAATAGATACAAATGCTGATTTTCTAATATACGAACCAAACTTCAGATACCTGCACCTTTCTAATCTATATTGTTATGCGCCTAAAGCATGGTTTCCTCTGGTCGGTTAGGCGAATGCTGGCGATAGATATTTCCTTTCCAAGAATTTGCCGGATTCCCACTTCGCATCATTTCAGCCCACTGGTTCAGGAGGTTCAGAAGTGAAAGGGCGAGGAAGTGCGATGCAGTGCGGCGGTGGCTTGCGCCTTAAAAAGTTCCCGGCGTCTGGTATGGAAGTGGCCCATCTGAGATAGGAGGTCTACATCCATACCTCAACGCCCGGTGTCTTCCCCATTTCATTTTCCTCTTGAAGGTGCACCCACTGTGGATACAGACACAAACGGCCAGCCTTTGAGCAATGTTCAAGTATAGAAATATTCTCCTCCGACCCTAACAATCCTATGAAATACAAAGGTTTTTTTTCTATTCAAAGTTGTCTCAAATTACAGAGAAATATGATTATTAAATGTCATATTTAAACTTTACAGTAAGATTGTTAATGACTACAGAATTAGAAGAAACCAAAATCGAAAAGGCAATGACAATAATTAGTCTCAAAAAAGATTATTAATGAAAGAAACTTTAAATTTGACCACACGCTTTTGATAACAGAAGCATATTCGTATTGTGGAACATTATGCAGATTAGGGGAATTCTTAAAATCTTACTAACCCTAACAAATCAACCAAATAAAGAAATTATCTATGTATGACAGCAAAAAACAAAAATAAAACTGTCGAAAGATTAAGATAATAATCCAGTTGCATTTACTCTGTTCAATTTATACATACGACTACTCAATGACGGAATGAAAGTAAAGGTTAAGACGGGTGTTATTGTTAATAAATACATACCATTTAAAACACATTAGTAGTTGCTAACCGTCAGAATAATGAAGATTGAGTACGAAAGGGAATATAAATAAAAATATATATATATATAATCTACAAAAATTATTAAAAATTATAATATCTACATCCTTAGACAAGACAAAAGTTATGGCTTTTAAAGTGCAATGATCAATAAACTGGAAAATTGTTGCAGAAAGGAGAAAAAAATTAAATATCTGGAATGCAATATAGCCCAAGGATGTGGCGAGGATGCAGATGATAAATTAGGAAAGTTTCAGTCAATGTGGGGAGCTATTGAAATACTTTAAGAAGAAAAACTTTAAAGGAAACTCAAATTAAACTTCATAAAGTGATGGCGAATCCTGCTCTTTTATATGGATCGGAAATTGAGTAAAAACAAACGGGGATTTTAGCAGAATTCAAGCGAACAAATTGAAGTTTCTGACATATCTCAAAAGTTTAATGAAATAAACGAAGATGCAAGAATTGGGTGTAGAATTTGTTAAAGATAACATTGAACAATATAAACATACTATGTGCAAATTGAGGTTTCATAAAAATTATCTGCAATAAAGTGAGAAGTCAGAAAGTAATAGGAAAATATTGCTAGACTTGTGAAATCGGAACCGGATATCACTTTATCCCTGCATGAAGATGAAGACAATGCTTATAGTAGTTAAAACAGCATTCCTTACTGCCACGGGTGGCAGAGGTCGTTAAGGCGCAGACTCGTGAGCGAAGCTCTAGGGTTCGAATCCCGTCAGGACCGTCCTCCATGAATGAGGTTTTTTCCAGGTTTTCCTCAGTCTTCATAAATGGCAAATGCCGGGGAGGTACCCTAAAATTGGGCCTGGAACGTTTCCTTCCTTTAAAAAAAATCCTTTCCCAATAAATAATTTCATGTATCATCTGTGTCACTGCCTGTGGTGTCTCAGTAGTTAAAGCGGGCGTTAAACACTAATAAAAGAAAACATTTCTTGGAAGGTTTTAGGAATTTAAGACAAATGAACTTTTTCTAGGCTATTGAGAGATGATGGAAGCTGAGGTGGTGGCGGCGGCGGCGGCGGCGGTAGGTGTATCTTCATTGTTATAAACTTCTATATACACACATTACAAATATATTTTATGCATGGTTCGTAGGCCGTACAAGCTTAAGTATGATACACAATCACAAAGAAGAACAATCAATAATAATAATAATAATAATAATAATAATAATAATAATAATAAATACACATTAAAATGGGAAGAACGATATTTAAAGATGTATAAATGGAAACTTTATACTATTTGTAATTACATTAGTTTTTGTATTCTAACCAGAAAATAAATTGCTTCTAGCTTCGCGTACTTTGGCTAAAAAAATTCCCATACTAAACCAATTAGTGTGGTTCAAAAACAAGTCCTAGCATGTCAATCGTCCTGTAATTGACTTAAAAAGATTTTAGGAATCAGGAAACATCCAGGAGTAAATTCTGTGAATGGATTTTGAATAGTGTGCATGATGAAGAAATTGACCCTAATCTTATTTCCATTTCGGACGAATCACCTAAGGGATTAACTTTAATTCACAAAACAGTCGATCCTGGAGTTCAGAAAAACCTAAAAACCTAACCTGCTTTACAAGGAACCCCTGCATGATCAAAAGATAGGGTGATACAATATTAGCAGCAAAAGAATAATGGATCTTTTTAAAGAAACAATAATAGATATATGCAGAATATTTTGCAACTCCTTTTCCATGAATCAACTGTGAGAGAACGCAGATTTGCGACTTTCCAACAGGACTGTGCAACAGCACTTGCAGTCCATGTCTCCTTGCATGCGTTCATGAAATATTCGACAATAGAGCCATCACTACGAACACATGGCCTCCTCCGATTTAATGCCCTTCTATTTTTATCTCTGGGGCGTTAAAGTATACCCATTTCTCAGTTGTTGGTAATAACTTACGCAACAATCATAGCTGCGGACTTTCCGACTCACGTTCATTGCGGTACCAGTTTCAACCGATCTTCCAGTCGTTACGCGCAAAGCGGTCGCACAAAGGAAAAATCACGCATTATATAAAGCGGAAAAAGTCGCACGAGAGGATTAATAAAAAATTAGAAACGTATGGAAGGCAACTGATTCGCCGTGGTGTCAATATTATTAAATTGATGTTAGATATATTTGTTTATTTTCTCCAGAAGGGCACTATAACTTTCGACGTACCAACTACTTCGCTGAATCATATCCCCGCCCTCTTTTGTAAGTCAATGTGACATGCCCCACTGCCATAGATCTTTGGGATGATTGTGTGCAATGGGAAATGGCCCAAAATATATTTTCACGCAAAGTTCTTTGCCATTCGCCATTTTAGAGAGGAAAATGCGCAGGATAAAAGTTAAGTAGGTAACTTAGCTAACCCAGAATTGAGAGTGATAGATTTTACAAAAAATATACACGGATCCACAAACTATAATTAAATCCTCCAATGTTAAAAGGAACTAATTACAAATTTACAATTTTTCAGGAGAGGGGAAAAACACAGATGTGTGCATTCTTTGAAACAAAATATTATTTGTGGCGTTATAAGGGGCTTATTAGACACTTGTATAGACTGCCTGATATCTAAATGTGTCCGATTTATAACAAAATTGTAAAACTTGACTTGGTTCCTTTAAGCATAGTATTAAATAATAAAGCAATGCTAATAGAATTTTGCATCATGAACTTATTGAAAACTGAACGCTTCACTCAAATATACCTTGCTACTCATATTATTTTAGAAAGACAAGTAACGTGAAACAAAATAATAGTTGTACGTATGTTCTCCATTATAAGAAGTTTTGTTTTCCTTCTAGAGTTCCATTCTCTGCTTGTAAAGCTGTACTTTAGTTGCTCCCTGGGTCAAGTCAGTATTTCATCATCAAACTCTTTTGAATCGGTAGTGTATCACGCATGCATAGACATTTCTAGATCCTGAATCATCAGAGCACTGAATATGCCTTAGGAATATTGTACATATTCATAAAACAGATAGACGCTTATGTGCAAGGGAAAAAGTGTGTTGTACATTGCTCTCAATGAATGGTTTACTGTGCCTCCGTTGTTAGCAACAAAGGCAAACTCCTTAAAAGAAATAGGCCCAAATTGCATTTTTGGGAACGGGGCAGAATTTTGTTTCAGCAGAGTTAACAGCCCTTCTTCTACCAGTTAGTGAAATTTGGAGCATCATCAGTGGTGACAGATTTATTTGGACACTTCTTGTTATTGGCCAGAATTTCTGCATTATCTTTGGGAACACATTTTATCTATCCGTTTAAGATTCGTCTCAATAACACCAAACACCCGATGGTATGATAGGAAAGAATTCCCTCGTTCAGAGAAGTGGTGAGTCGCTTTCTTAAGACGTGCTAAATCAACAAGGCCAAGACATTCTTATTAGTGCGTGGTTTCAGTTCTGATCTGGGCGAGCGTCAGAGAATAAAGGCAGCCTTTTAACACCAGAAGTCATTGAATTTGCAATATATTCAAACAATATACTTAATCCCCTCTCACTTATAATAAACATATGAAACAGCATACGCACAAAAACAGTTTGCCCAAAACTGCCTTAAATAAAAAAATTTCTTTCTCAATTCCTCACATGTGCTGCATACGTCGATTTGTGGATGCCCAAAACAATAACTACAATTTCTTGCTAGAACTTTAGAAATATTTCATATTTTATATTGGAATTCCGATGTTTTTCATAGAACACGTTATGTATGCGTGTAATGTTTAATCGAGCACGGTAGTCAGTTTCCTCCAGTGGAAGGCTATCAATAATGTCACAGTATTTTGAGATGCTTTGCTGACATTAGACTGTTTAGATGAAATCCCCTTAAGGAACAAATAGCTCAGCAGGAAAACCTCTTTCTTGGTTACTGTATGAAGGCCCAGGAAAACTTATACATTTTTATCTTCTCACTTCCAACAAGAACAAAGTAGTCATATGATACATTTCGCTGTGTTTTGCTTGTTTCTTCTTTGGATTGTCTTGGTCTACATTGCTGAACTAGTTTCATCTCAGTCAAATGCTGCATGTGAATGTCTGTTGATTTTTATCAGTTTTGAACTGATGCGAGGATCTTATGTCTTGTCATCTTCAGGTGTGTTTTGAAAACAATACATTCGACATTTACAATATTCACCTGTTGCTCTTTGTTCAATACGTTTATCACTATGATTGATGTACTCTTCTTCAGGCACTCTGTAATTCTGAATATTTCTTTGATAGTTTTCGAAATTACTCTCCATTGTAGCATGTTACCTCCAGTAAAATCTTCCATATCTAAAACAACACTGCAGTGAAACAAATGACGTATAAAAACAAAATAATTAGCAGGGAACTGTGCACCGGACACTGTCAACTTAAAACAATGCTGTGTTAAAAGGAATCAAGTCAATGACTTAGTACGTTGTCAGATTTGCTTTATAAATCTGACTGTACTGGGGAAGTCAGACTTGGCTCATTTTAATATGATTTGATGCAGTTTGGCCTTTGAAATAGTTTCCAAAAGAGGAATAAAAATTACAATTTTTGACTTAGTTTCTTTTAACATTGGAGGATTAAATTAAAGCCCGTATGTTAAGATATTTATTAAGCAAAAATGTTATTAAAACACGAAAAAGGCCTTATAAATTAAAACAAATGACATTTTATAAATCGTCCCCTAATGAATATTATATCACGTAAGATATCTTTCTAGTGACTGCATATTACCAAAAAGTATGGTTTTAGGTTTGCTGATAACAAATTCCGTCAGTTATCATTATAGAAAAACATCGTTCTGTATCCAATAACATAGTTGCAGAATATTTAAAACAAACAAATGTATATGGGCTTCTTTCTAGCACAACTCTAGACCATGCTTAATGTGGGAAATTTCTTTTATTTTCTGTAAGCCAGTATTTAAAAACATTATATTCATCATTAAAGGCACTCTCCACTTTACTAGCTACATCTCCATGTTGACACACATTTTCTTCAACGGTCGTCACAGATGCCACAAGTGTTTTCCTCCTTTTTTTTTTTAGATTTTTATGAGATTTTCAGGTAACAAGCATAATGAACTGCTATGAAAGACGGACACAGTAATTACTGAGCAAGTTTTTCATGTCACGAGAAGAAGCAAGATGGGTGCTGCTCTTTCTTTACCTAACTTGTCATATACACAGCAGCAGACATTTCCATCTTGTTAAAACAAGCGGAGGCAGAACAAGTCCCTTGAAGATCCAAGTTCAGGATGGTGCTTTGAAAAGTTGTACACTTTCTCTGGAGTTCTTTGGAAACCAGGTTTAAATATTTTAATTATTTGACAGAAAAATATTTATATCGTTTTAACCCAGCAGGACAAAGATAGTCAAAAGGGTTTATAAATAAGGAACACTTTTCCATTTCCTCTAAATATGAATGAATATTTTAGACGCTGTATCTCCTGAGATTCTGTTGCTCTAACAATTAAATTAAAAATGTATCATCCCAAAACTTTAATTTTCCTATCAATGAGTATCCATATTTTCCTTTCTCTTACTTCAATGTGAGCTTTTGCCTGTTATATTCTTATAGAATACAAATGCTTTTTTGTCAATGTTGATCCACCTAAATGCTTCCTTTGTACATTTAAAAAAGAATAATATTATATTGGTATACACTGCTGGCGACTACAATTGCAACGCCCATAAGAGACGCTTTAAACAGATTCCTAATTTTCTCAAAAGAAACGAGTTTGTTTCTTCGAAAACATGCCAGCAATACCAGCAGGTGTCTGGAAGTGATAAAGCGAGCATTGTGGCACACCTACAGTGTGGAATGTCATCCCAAAAAATAGGTGCTCGTTTTGGACGAAATGCATCCAAAGCGAAACAATTACGACATCAGGCATGGAGGTAGGACGAACACACTGACGTGAAGGATCCCAAAGATTCCGTCTAACAATTGAACGAAAAGACAGACATAATTTATACATGCTTATTATGAACATGCACAATGTATTACAATTTAATGACCAGAAGTTGATTATCTAATCTGCAAAATTAATTTTAATGTTAATTAATAATTACATAAATCCAAAGAAAGCTGCGACTTTTTTGTGTGATTATGGTTATCAGAAGGAGCGTTATCTTCTTTTGAGGCCTGCACAGATTTGTGCTTCGTTGTTGTCACAAGTTCAATTAAAATACACTTATACTTTACTATAATAATAAAGCTGTTCTACACACACTAAAACACTAAGATAACTATGCTGTTCAGTGATTTAATTAATTGGGCGTTCTGGTTAAGTTTCTTATATATTCTTTCTTCCCAATAATTTCAAATATTGTGGAGATTGGATTGAATTGGTAGTTACGAATGAGAATATTTCGGTATTGCAATCTTGTTCATTGGCTGGCCGTTTATGCTTACACCCCATCTGGGAGAAAAGGATGTGGTGAGAAATACATGAGGAGGTAGGATCCAGGGGCGGTGAGACACGGTCCCTAACATTATTTACAAATGTAATGCACCTTTCCAAGAGTTCGAGCCCCACAGAAAGGCGACTTTGCATACCAGATGCTGAGGCAGAAACCTTTTCAAAGCGCAAGCAACCGTCACACCGCCACCGGCACCAGCCCATCTTGTCTGGACCCTGTGATAGAATAGACTGAATGAACTTCAATGGAGACTGAAAATTTCGTGCAAAGGAAAGCCCTATATCAGCATTCGCCTAAGTGACCAGTTAAAAAAAATAAGGTCATATGTCATTCCCAAGCTCAGAGCCTCTCTCATGCGAGTCCCAAGCATTCATTTTTCCCACGGTGCATTATAGAGAAGGGGTCACAACGAAAATTTGCAAAATAATACATTAAAGTATAAACTAGGCAAAAATAGCAAAATAAAAGTTTTCTTACCATTCTCATAAATACCGAAATATGCTTATATTTTATAATGCTAACAAATCTGGGCTCTATGAGCCTAGGCTTTATTATTTACTTTATTAGGAGTAGTCTTTGTCCTGTGTTCTTCTGACTAGCGTTTTTGTATAGAAAATAAACACAGTTAGCATTAAGAATTTTTTATTTTTTTATTTTTTATTTTTTATCTACAATGCTTATGTTCTGATAACTTGATTTTATATCAGGACATAATATTCCAAAATATATTTTATTTATTCCTCTTCTATATTTAACAATACACTTTAATTTCTTCAGATTGTAAAACTACAATATTAATACTAATGCTATAGCTAAACAAGCCTTTAAGAATCACTTTGAAAGTCTCTATATGAAGAAAAGCAGTTTACTATACAAACCACAAGAGGAACATGTTGAATTGTTCTCTGGGTGTCGCCACTGTTGCATAGGATCGATCCATGGAATTCTCTGAGTTGTACCTGTATGTGCGTGTGCGTGGGTGCCTCTTGAAAGGGGGCCTTACATTGCTGTTTAATTACCTCCCTCACATGAAGCAGCCTGTAGATTCAACAAGGTTCAATTTCCCTTCTGACACAATGCTAGGTCGGTCAGTTAAACATGTACATTCATTAGGCAGTCATTTGTTTTGTAGCAAAACTCCGCTGATGGACGGCTTGGCGTAAATTTGTTGTAAAAGGACAGCGTCAGCGTTTAAATCCCTTACTTTATTTACTCAAGTAGTCGTATTTTACAACAAAAACGCACCACAAATTAAGGTTCAAGATACCACCTCTATATGCTAATAAAGCAGAACTTGTAACAGACGGGGATTCACAATGTTACATGTAAATTAAATAACAAACAGAACGTTCTTACTCTATGTAATTTGTTTTATTTTATGCATTAATACAAGTTTAACTAAAACACAGGAAGATACTCCCTTATTATACACTTTAATCCATGTCAGTTCCGAACTATGAAAGATATCAGGACAACACGGATAAAATACATAAAATATTACAAACATTCCAAATCAGCAAATGAATTTGTAAGTTCCATAAGGAAACAATTGCACTTTCTGGCACTGTATTAGTTGTATGTATATTGTTGTCATCTACCTGAGCTCTGCCATACGCCGCTCTAAATCAACACATATATTTGCTGACGTACTGAGTTTCATAAGTACACAGGTTCATTGGTCTTGCTGTGGTAAGCAGGCAGGCAACACGAGTTTAAACCAAAATACGTACATTATTGTTAAGTATTAACGAATTCCGAACGTTATCCATGAAACGATTTTTGAAACATTTCTGCAAATATCCATTGAACCTACCTACTACCCACCGAAAAAGACAATGAAAAAAAGTGTGTATGTTTGTATATGTATATCTATACACAACACACGCACATGCACACGCACACACGTATGTTTGTAGCCCTGTGCGTTTTATCAGTCGCAATTTTTTTTTTTTGTGTTTTCCCAACGAAGCTCGGCATATAGCTATCAATTAACAAACGATTCGCAGAGTTCGTTAATCAGCAAATTGGGGGGGGGGGTTGTGCTTAACCTAAAGCGATTTTTTTTTAAAAAATTGAAAATCGTTCCTAGTGGCCGCATTTTTAAATTGTTTTTTCTCAAAGAAACTCGGTATATTTCTTCAAAATAAATTGATAAAAGTAGTTTTCGAAAATGGCAATGGGGCTGTTAGAAGTGGGGATTTATCTGAAAAAACGAGTGGGGGTCAAAGTGAAATTTTAAAATAGCCCTAGCGGCAGCAATTAAATTTTTTAAAGGAATGCCATTGAAATAAAATAGGAAAAATAGATTTCCAAAATAAGTAAAATTGGACTATTAGTACGGGGGGGGGGATTACCTGAAACCCAACATTTAAAAATCGCTACAGTGGCATTAATATCTGTTTCTTCACAACGAAACTCAGTATATACCATTTAAATCAAATAAAAAAAACAGTTTCTGAAAATCAGTGAAATCATTAGGAGTGGGGGTATACTTGAAAATCGAAATTTATAAAGGGTACTTGGTACTTAATTTTCTCCGTATTGTTTTAAAATAAAAGGACAAATTAATTCAGTATATAAACTGAATTTATAACAATTTGTGTTTTATATTTAACAAAAGCGTCGTCGTGAAGATAATAAATGTGTTTGAGAATTAAGTTTGCATGTAAGATCGCTCTGTAATAATTTTCAGAAAAAGTTTGTGTTGCATGTTTTTACTACAATAACATTGAATTTAAATTTCAAGCCAATAAAAATTAATTAAACTTTTAATTGTTTATTGTTGATTGTTTATATTTGCTTAGTAAATATTTTTAAATAGTAACCTGTTTTTGTTTTATTGAAACATAAACATCTAAAACAAGCAATGTAACTCGAAACTTTCTCTTATTTTTCTCTATTTTTAGTGAATGTAAGGATATCAAGGGCTCAGTTCATAAACATAGCTAGGTATGGCAAGTAATTTTATAAAAATAAAAACTGTTACATAATTGTATTAATGGCTTCTAGAAAAAATTAAAATATTTACTAATTGTCAAATCTTCTGTTTCTTCTACCAAAGTTACATTGAAATGTCGACTCTATTTCAGTTCAAATTTAATATAGAACAATTATTTTCTAACAGAAAAATAAGCCACTAAAAGAAATCAAACAAAACAGTTCATATCATGCTGTGATTTTTTACCTCGTGTAACATATTCCTAGACCAATGGTTCCCCAATATGTTCTTGAAGATATTTGACCGTAGCAATACAGTGCAAGGGTTTAAAAAAAATTAAAGTATGGGTAGAATCAGTGAAAAATCGCAATTTTGGCAGTTTCCCAATGATAAAATAATTTAGAAAAAATACTAGTCAGACATACCTGAGGGTAGCTTAAATGAGTTTCAAGTTCACCTATTCGACACAGCAATATGAATGTTTTTATATCAGCATTGGAATTTTGAGCCAGTTTAAAGTTTTGCCAGATAAAGTTAAGTCATTTTTCAATCACTTATTTGTGTGAATCAGGATTCTCTACTTATGCAGATATTAAAAAATATATGGACCAGCCTCGATTAGAGTCAGATAGTATGTTTTGGCGGTCTTATATTCAACCAGATACAGCTAAGTTATATTATGAAAGCAGTTTTACCCCTCTCATTACAACAGTTCTATTATGATTGGTTTTCCAACTTTAAAAATTGTTTTAAGTCCAGATCCATGAGGCTGTATTATTAATTTACATATTTTATTTGTGTATTTATTTTGTTAAGTTTTGAAAAATTCATTTAGTGATATTAGATTAGAAAAGAATACACTTCAATAAAATATGTGTCACATGCCTAAAATTCTAAAATAAAAATTCTAACCTTCTATTGTTAAATAGTAGACTCTTTTAAGTCCTAGATGAAAATAAGTGCTGTGTGACAACTTGAAAATAAGTGCTATGTGATAACTTTCTATTTTTTGTGGAATGTATGCGGCATGAATGACTAATTATACAAATCTCCCTCTAACACACAAAGTGCAGCGAGAAGTAATTTTCGGATCCTGGAGAGGCATGCATCCCTACATGTGCGCAAGCCTTTGTATGACCTCAGTGAGGGGGGGGGGGCTTTGACAGCAACCACTCCCTCACCGTGATCTTGACCTCAGCGTCCTATGCAAATATTGTTGATCCTTCAGGTGTAGTTTGCGCGCCAAACAAATGGTAGGAATGATGGATATTGTACTACCTCCCAGTGCAATTTGAATACAAGAGCTGCTGTTTCAATTGACGCACATGGATGAACTTGAAATCCCGAATCTCAGTTCCGGATGGCTTTAGACGATCATTGCGTTGGCTGAATGTTCACTGATGATAGCGAAGCCTTGCACGAAGAATTCCATGAAAGTTGTCTGTGAATGAAAATACAACTAGATCTCGTTGTAAGCACCAATCTGTTCATAAATTAGTGTTGTAACATACACAACAGGCACAATGGAATAACACCGCTACGGGTGGTGGAGGTCGTTATGGCGCTGACTCGTGAGCGGGAGATCTGGGGTTCGAATCCCGCCAGGACCGTCCTCCCTTACTGAGGTTTTTCCAGGTTTTCCTCAGTCCTCATAAATGGAAAATGCCGGGGAGATACCCTAAACTTAGACCTGGAACGCTTCCTTCCCTAAAAATAATCCTCTCCCAATTTATCATTTCATCTCATGTGTCATCAGTGTCTACCGCCTGTGGTGCTTCTGTAATAATAATAATAATAATAATAATAATAATAATAAAGTAGTGGTTTCCAATTTTCATACTCTTTTTCTTAAAATATTTTTCTCAGAATTGTTTTCTAAAAGATCTTCTTTGGAATAAATACAGCGTGCTGATGGATAAGTAACAGAACCATTGCGATGAATCCAAACACTTTTGTTCTGTAAATATTAGCTCTATTCTCGTAGTCCTTTCATAACTATCTCTCTTCTTCTTGCTGTCTACTTTTTCTTCTTCCTTCCCTTCCGTTTTACTTCCTAACTATAAGTCACTGCCTTGCTTGACAATTTTCTTTCACACTTTTCTTCCAGAAGAGTTATATTCATTTAATTATTGCATTTTATAAAATCCGTTCTTTGTCACAGATTTTCTAAATTGCATTTTGCTCTCTATTTATTCTGAATCACATTTTTGTCGTGAGATCCCATGTAAACGTGATGCTACGAGGGTTGCCTTTTAAGTTTTTACAAAAACTAGAAAATAAAAATACAATTTTTGGAGAAAATTGCTTTATTGCTTTTCAAAATATTCACAATTAAGATCTATACAGTTTTTCATGCTTTCAAACCAATTCTGGAAACATTTTTCCACTCTGAAATTGATATCTCAAAAACATGTTTTTTAAAAGCTTCAACAGCTTCTTGAAGTGATTAAAATCGCTGTCCACGCATTTTTTGTTTGACATTCGGAAACAAAAAGAAGTGGTTAGGCGATAATTCAGGTGAGATATTAATTCGATATTTTTCTAGTTCGAATAATCAATTGTTTGACGTGCTGTGTGAAAGCTGGCATTGTCATGATGAAGAATGATACGACGTTTTCGTTGTTTTTCCTGATTTTGTCGATAACTTCTGGCAAACAAAATGTTGTATATCATTCAGCAACTGTACTTCGATCCTGTAACGGAATGGGTGCGACATGTCCAGTACATCCGAAGAATGCTTTCAAATGCATAAAGTTTTTAGTATTTAGTTTTTTGCCAAAGAAAGTGAAGCATTAACTAACTATATAGAATATTTAAATCAAAGTGTCGCATATTTTCACAGTAGGAAGCGTTAGTCAGTACTAACAAAAACGTTCTTATGAGCATAACTCTGGAAACAACCAGAGTTTAGGATATTGGATTGTATTGTGGTCTTTATCCTCAACTGCCGTTGAGTAGCCACTTTACTACCATGCATTATCACACTTCCTAAGGCCTTACGTTTCAGAAAATAAAGTAAATTTGCAAACACGCTCGACTATTCTTGGAGAATATTAATTCTAGTTATTAAAATTGTAGCAGCTTGTTATTTCAATTTAGTAATTGGGTAGTAAAGTTATGCATGCTGTGTCCATGCAGCCGCCAGCCACCGCTGCCATATTTACTATAAATAAAGAATGGGTCGTCTTGACAAACATTTGTTTCTGGATACACATTCATAAGCACTGTTTTCCTATTTTCAATCAACTCTAAGTGTAATGAAAATTTGCGAAACTTTCATTGAATATTCTGTACATGAGGATAATCTTAAACGTGCAAATATAACTACAGAATTAGATCTCTGTTTCAAAAGCTCATAACATTAAATATATTTCATTTATTTCTGAACTTCAGTTCAACAAAATTACTCAAGTAGACGGTACAAGAAAGCAATTTACCCAACTAAGGTAAATCATTTGGCATAAAAGTCCAAAACTTCCCCATTTTGTGAAATCAAACCACGGTTTTCAATGTAGGTAATTTCATGTAGTGACCCAGAATTAGTTTTCACGATCTGATATGCATTGAATCTATTTTATACTGTAGTGTGCCACAGGTAAGTGGGGCGGTATCAGTTGCCCCTTTTTCGTATTGCACCTTTTTGCCGCAGGAAAGTTGCCCAGCATTGTGAAACGGCAAACGTCCTAAGTGTAAATACAGCTTATGTATATTCAGTGTAAAAACTCAATGGAGACTGCAAGGATAACTAACAAAGCGCAGCAATAGGGAAAAAAAAAATAGTTTGGAACGTTCTTGTTTCAAAATTAAAGTAATGATATTGAAATGAGGTAACAATGCAGGTTACTTGCCAAAAATGAAGTCAATGAATATAATTACATAAGAAACAGAGTGATTTCAAATGCTAAAGCGACCTTATAATTCTTTCTGAAGATTCCAAAAACTTTTTGACAATGAAACATTTGTTTCTTTAAGGATCTTATCAACGTTCAAACATAAAGTTTTTTTTTAATGATCCTTCAAGTCACTTCATTTGCATACATCAGATTTTCGTAGCCCTTTTTGAACTGACTGTACGCCAGCGGAAAACAATGCAGTCCCATACGGTAGCCATGTTTGTGTTCGCGATATGCAAGTGTTTACATTCTGAGGGAACAGCCTAATGACACCTGGTTGTTGTTCCAGTGGTATTCCACATGAATAATTTGAATACGTAATTTCATATACACAATAAATTCAACAGCACGTTGCCATGTTTAATAAGGTTTATTACTCTGAAGGTAAATAATATAATACAAATAATGCACAGGATCTGTCCAAATCACTTCCGGTTGTTTAAAATACCTCTACACATCATATGTTACAAGTTTTATCTTGAAATAAGTTGCACATGAGACAAAGAAATTTTGAAAATGTCTGTACTAATTGCATGAGAGAAAATCTGCAATCTTCTCTCAGTATCTCTACCGAGCAGAATATAGAATTCATCGAGAGATCAGAGATAAGTCAACCTGTTTGAATGTACATTATTTAAAGACCTGGCTGCCAATGGAAGAGAAAATAGACAGATCGCCTATCTCATTGCCAGTGTTATCAGTGAAGCCAAAAATCACCAACCGCGGCAACACACAGCTTTGCATTCCATAAAATACTGTACGGATTTTTTTTTTCTTCTTTTTGCAGCGGAGACCTACCGATTGCAGGTTGTTCAAATTCTGACATCTGTGGATCGTGATTGACGGTGCGTCTTCTGCAATAATTCCAAGAAATGCTGGCAGATAAGATTTTTCTTTTACTTGATCGGTTTTCAGTGTTGAATACACCTATTTAAGCTGCAGAGTTAATCGCTATGCCAAAAGGATTGCAGGAATTAAAGGATATGGTCAAATGTAACACTTAAAAAATTCTCCCAAAATAAAAGAGTAATGTGATTTCGCGTACATGGTCTATGGACCGTTGTTCTTCGCGATCTAGCCATGTTGACACTCTGGTTTGTGCTTCACTCACACAACCACTCATACATATTTCATATCCTGACAAGACGAAACTCCTCAGAAATGTCGTCATTAGTTTCACAGTTATTTGAATGAAGGACTGGCTGGCTTGATGCTGGATTTGGCATAGGACTCACAGCGAGCTGGAGTTCTTGCTATGGCTTTCGCGATCACCGCATTTCGTCTTTTCATAATGTACTCAGTCTTTATACCGCCCTTGCCTTCTGATCTAAACAGTTTGAAATCGGTAATCATTGACATTTTCGAACATGGAAGGGAATGCCTCATCTCGTAACCTGTCTCGTGCCTTTAAAACATCTGTAGAAGAGGAAAAGGTTTTTCCAGGTTCTGTTTTATTGCGATAATCGTATCCCGGCAAGCTCAACGATAGGTGCAACCGGAAAAGAGGAGATAGCACTTGCTTAAAGTTAGTATGTATATTTTTACTGAAAGCATTGAATGATACTGTACTTAAAACATTGTAAGCACTGTCGTCGTGCTCTGGCCCCACGTTGGGCGCCAAAAATATGAGATTGTAATAGGCAATGAACAATGAACCCGATTCGGCTGTTTGTGCCTACTCTTGTAAGAGAGGAGGATTGGAGAGGAGTAGGCGCGAATTAATCAGCGAGGATTCGTGGACTTCTTAATGGTTTTATTTGGTCGATACTCTCCGTCCTCGATGTGTCTGTCTGGACCATGAAACTTACGTTGTTGGAGCTCGGACTGCATCGGAGAATGAAGCAAAGTAGATTGTTGAAAACTGATTAATTCACTGAGTACAAATATAAATACGAAGACAAGTGAACGGCAATAAAGCATATTGGAATACTCTGAGAAAGTAAAGAACAAAAATAAAATAGTAAAGAAATCAATAGCAACGCACGTAAAGGCAAACTCAGATTAACAAGTCAAGAAAAAAGCAATACCAGGAGTGAATAAAATATAAATGAGAAATATAGTAACTCTTGGAGCAACGTAGCTAAAATAACAGGTACTGGAGAAGCAGAAATAGGTAAAACACTTAAACCAATATTGCTATATTTCGAACCCCTTGGCCAAAGACAAATAAAGTTCATATATTTTTCCTATGAACTTTAAACCGGTATGTAATTTTAAAAATCAATTTTCTTAAAAGGAAATGTATGGGAAATTTTATTGCTTAAAAATTAAAATTATCGATTTTCATCACCAATTCAGTCATGGCTACTCTTAACAAAATGTACGCTCATATCCAAATTAAACATATATTTTCAGTATTGCCCTTAAATGATGGTTCTTAATACCTGCAGTGAACGTTCATTTTCAAAAAAGAAACTACTAAAAATGAATAAAGAGATAGCATGGCACGGTCATGATTAAATCATCCAAGTTTACTGGAAATTGAACATAATACTTTACAAAATATTGACTTTGATGACCTAATACATGTTTTGCTATATCATGAGAACATGCTCAATTCTCATGACAACTCATGAGAATTGAGATTAGAATTATTACTAAAAAGTTTTAAGTTTTCTTCAGACTTTACACAAGAGAAATATTTTACAAAGTACAAATGATTTGTGATTTCACTAATACTATTATAGGCAGAATGTCATGCAAAAAGCTCCAGGTGACAGTTTTATGTATCATATAGCGCATTCACTTGGTTATATTGTGTTATGAAAATTACGGTACCCATTTGTAATAATAATTTTAACTGAGAGAAGAAGTTGTGCCTAAAGGCCATATATGTAAATAAAAACTTGAGCTAAGCTAAACATTTCAATGTCATTTTCAAAATTCAGCGGCCCCAAATAGTAGAAATTTGATTAAAGATTAAAGATCCAACTCTTAAGAGTAGGAATAACAATTATAATAAGCCATAAAATTACTTTAGGGTAATATCCTGCATGTGACAAAGGTGCTTCTAATGTAATCATTTGGTGAGCGAATACGAATGAACTTAGTTATATTCAAATCTAATGCTTATCTAGTATGTTAATCCCACATAAAGTTTCTTATTAGCAGCATCAGTACTTCAATCCCTTCCATAGGAGTATCTTGTACTAATATCTGAGTACCGGTATACTAACACACTGTTAATTGAAAGGTTCCAATTTGACTGTCTCCAGTTTCTATAGACCTTAAAACCCCTTCCTCTTTTACAGGCGTGGTGTGGGGCTCCCCGGTGAACTTTTACGTCCCACGTCGTTGCAGCATAGGTCCATTTGTCTGTGTTTTCCTCGCCACGTGTCCTCTCCATTTCCATTTAAGGCTACCTGCCAACAGCGCGAAATCCTTTGATGGAAGCTCTGTTCCTTAGATCGTCATTGTTGATTTTGTGCTTCTGTGTTAAATCTTCTTCATTTTTCTCTGGAATTTTCTTTCTTTTACCGTCTTAGACCATGTTTGACAACCATAGAGGAGGACAGGATGCTCAACTATTTTCCTCCTGGTGATTTTCCTCTGGGGTTTATCTAACAAGGTAATGTTTATACTCCAGAACTGAGGAAACTAATTCTTTTTATTTCTCCTTCTGTACCTTTATTTACATACAATATAAATGAGAAGTGAACATCAGGCAAGACAGGAGAGTAAGTATTTTGTGGTCTGTTAGTTGCATTAATTTATCTTGATGATAATAATTCCTTGGCTGGTGTTCATAACGTCATTATATAAATGGCATATATTGGCGTATTATTTAGAGAGTCAAAACTTATGTACATAAAATGAATAAAACAGGTAGGGAAGCTTTCGAATATCAGCGTAAACTGTTTTTAAAACCTCAGAATATACATAACGTCTAGAATTTCTTTTACTCTTTTGAATGAATCCTAAAAATGGAACTTCTAAATCTAAGATATATATATATATATATATATATATATATATATATATATATATATATAAATTGTAAGGAATATTCACCCTAGCAGTGTTCGAACAAAAAGATATGTGTTTCCATGAGAAAATTACTTATCTAAAAGTCAGTGCACATGGGAGTAAAGTAAATTCCCTACCTTATCTCCTACAACGGGCGGGGTCTATCACTCGCTGCTACTGTGCGAAACATATATTGCACATTTCCCATCTGTACTCCCCAAGCTTTCCACTTACGGTTTCTCTTCTAAGATAGCACCCTTGCAAACCGTGACGTAGCTTGGTGCCGTCGCAAAGAGCTCCATCGTTTGAACTGCACTCAGTAGCTTTATAAGGTGGGAGGGAAATGGGGTAGCACCATAAAGAAACGCTATCATACCTGGCATTGGGGTGGTCTTTGCTGCTTGTTTCAACGTATTAGGCCATGTTCTCCCTAAGAGAAGATATATATATTTGCACGTTCTGTCCAGTGCTAGACTAAGAAACCCCGAGTAGACAAGGGGGACGGAGTTTGTAAATAAACTAAAATTATTTGTATCTATTTTCGCATAAAAAAGACAGTGTTTTGAGAGCTCCATGACGTTTTAAAATAAATACGCTTTAGATTAAGTAAGAGAGAAGTAACCTTCTTATAAATATTATCATATTTGTTTTGTTTCATCATTACTGGCCGACTCATTTATGATAGAGAAATATAAGTTAAAATCTTAAATTTGCGATAATATGCCAGAGATAGAGCCTCAATGCTTAGTCTGGAAGAAGCCGCTATTTCTTGCAGAAAAAAAGTTCAAACTGCAGCCTTCTATAAGGAGTGAAGTGTGAAAGAAGTAGAAACACCTTTAGTCTCTTGACATTCCAAGCATAATGTTAAATAACATTCATTACTTTGAACCTCTTCAAGGGTAAAGTTGTAGAAAAGTTTCAAATGGCATATACATTATGAACGTGTTACCAGTCTACCATTGTCATCGCTTTGGTTGTTTAGAGAAATAACTAAAGAGGGTAAGTTTCATACCGAACAAATAACACTTGAAACTTGGGACTCAGAACGTCTCGGGTACAAATACCTTGGAAATGGTCATTTATTTATTTTTTTTTATTTCCCTTGGTCGCTTAGGGATCATAGATTTTCCGCTCTCCCATTTAATTCTGTTGGTTCCATTAAACGGAGGATGTGCGGTGCGACAGTAACTTGCGCTTTGAAAAAGTCTGCCCGTATCTAATATGGAGCCGGCACTTCTGAGGGGCTCGAAATTCTTGGAGAAGTGCTCCGCCGGCGTATTCTATCCGGAAACGATATTAGGGGCACCATCTACCCCCTCGCCGCTCCTGGACCCTGTCCGCCGGGTGGATCCCCTACTACAGCTCTTCCTTCCGGAGATGAGTGCAAGCGGCCAACTGCTGAACAAGGCTGAAATACCGAAATATCTCCGATCCTAACGATTCCATACAATACAATTCAATCTAACCAATCAGAAGAACAGATCGCTAGCGCTAAAGATAACAATACACTATTTGCAACTAAAGTGGGGGCCTTTATTGCCATCATATTAATTCATAAGGAGCAGTTTTTGTTTTTGACGGTGTTAGGCATTTGTTTATCTTTTGTCATTTGTTATTATGAATGATTGCAGATTAAATATAGCTAGTGCTGTTTGTGGGCTTAAGAGTGTCAAGTGGAAAAAAAGAAAAAAGGATGAAAAGAACACTGCCAACATATTCTTCGGATTTAGTTAAAATGCAGCGGAGGCCATTCCAAACAGTTGGACCGTGTTACAGGAAGAATACTACTGGGGAAAGCACGATAAGAAAATCATTTTTTCGTTACAAAGAGGGCGTCTTTGACATTAGCGATTCTTTACTAGTAGTCCATCGGGTTGAGATGCAGGCCGTTTAAACGGTTTAATCCACAATCACCCCCATCAGTCAACTCGAAAAGTGGCAAACATAACAAACTGTTACCAGTACTGCAGTGCGACGGGCATTCCATGGGCAATTAAAAAAATTGGCATTGAATATCGAAAACAACAACTGGCAGGATTTTGCATTTCTTTGCCTATTCGTCATTTGTTAACTGGGAACAACATGAATCATTTCTACCCACGATTGTTATTGGTGACGAGAAATGGTGTCCATGTTTTCAATATAAAAAAGAAGAAAGGAATGTTATGGTGGGGACCAAGTAGGTGTTGTGTATTAGAATCAGAAATGTAATTTTCGCTACTGATATTGATTGCCTTGTGATCGTAATTTAACCAAAACGATCGGGAATCTTTGCACCTTTTCCACTCTTTATTCAATAATCTTTGAGGAAATCCTGTGATAAAGAAAATGTTCAACAGGGTTTGACGACTTTTTTAACTCCAAACCAAACCAACAGATGTGTTCTGGAGTGTAATTCAAAACTGCCCCAATGTTGGCAGTCACAGATAATGCAGGAGAAGGCATCACTGATTAGCTTCTGCTTTCTGTTCATCTGAAGTGAATATTAAATAAAGGTTTTGCTACAGCGAATAAACGCTAAGAGTTTATGTCTAGCAAGAAAATTTACAAAAATTAATTTTAACTCCTACATTTTACTTTTGCTAGATTTACAGCAAACATAAACTGCTTCCATGTGAAGTTTCTGCTAGTAAATGAGCTCACTGTTTTGCATTATTTGCAGCGGTATTTATATAGTTAAGGTGATAATGGAGGAAGATATTTGGAAAATGGAAAAGATTTAGAAAGGAAGTTATAATGATTTGATTAATTATTGGAATCTGGGGGTAATGTTAATTCTTTCTCTCCTGTATTTTCCGCAGACTTATATTTTGCCATGGCTGTTGAGACTCTGCTGCTGGATACTTTTATGGTCCTGTGACCGTAGGGGAAGGAGTTTTGGAGATTAATAGATTTCTTGTTATAGGAGATGAAATGCAATTTATTGTTCATAGTCTATTCCACCTAAAAGTGTGCCACCGTTATTTCCTGGAGAATGTGTGCCACTTTCGCACTAACTATGGCGATCACTCTGATCCTAAACTCTAAACTCAACTAATTCTGAGTCGCAACTGCCTATTCCTCACTGACAATTATCCACTAACAACACTCTTCGACTGAACTGAACTAAAATGATAATTGAACGTAATTCTCTTAGCACAGACGTAACTTGAACTAAACTGAGAATTTACCGGAGAAGCCTCTTCTTCTAACCAACTGAATACTCTCCCAGCTTGACTGCGCTTCCAACTAACCTGACCGCGGATCGCAAAATTGCAAGACTAAATAAACATGGTATTCTGCCGGTCTCATGAAACTATCCTCATTCTTTGAGATAGTTTTTAGAGAAATCTAGAATGTTTTCTCCCGTTTTCGCATCTCTATTGGGTAGTCTGTTTCTCTCCGATCTTTTCTTCTACATTATTGGTCTGATGGCTTACGTGACTTTGCATGTCACCTCCTATGCATTACATGAAACCTTCAAAATCTCCCTTCCATAGAATACCGGCCTGTCTTTTCACCCCCGTAGTCGTAATATTCTTTATTCGTCTTCCTTGCCTAAATAAATAACAGCAAAGCTTTCATACAATAGGCAAAGAAATATCTTTTTCCACGGACACTGTTAAAGAATTTATCAAGAAAATATGGGTTTAACATTTGCTTGGGTCTTCTATACAAATATTGATACAATAGGTAACAGAAATTCTCATATCAGATTATTTATGGCTGGGGTAGCTTTTTCTAGGAAGAAAATTTCATTACAAACAATGATCTAACACTTGCGCAGGAAATAGAAATGAAATTACATTCATGCTTAGAGTTGCATAAAATTACTTACTATAATCACTTTAATTAAATTTGAAGGTGGCAGTTCGAATATTGTCTCATACTCCATTGAAGCCATCAAGCAACATTTCAGATGCAGGAATAGAGCCATATGGCTGTGCAAATTGATCATCCCCTTAATGTCGATCTTTTCTGCGATGAAATATGGCTCCATTCCATTGACCAGTGGTTTTCAACCTTTGTGCACGACACGTTATTCTACTATATGAGTTTTGGCGCTCACTAACATACAAGTTGTTGAAACAATGCGGAATACTCGGTCTTACGGCAGTCAAATGTTTGTATACTTGTGGCATGTTTTGAGGTTTGCTCGTAGTTTGACATGTGTTATATACAATATTGCGCCAATTTTGCTGTTTTAAAAATCTAAGTGCAGTTTGATTATGCAACGAAAAGTTGAAGATGAACAGTGCACACCCGAACTGTTTAAATCATCCCCTAGCTCCTGAACATTAATTACACAATATTTACCCTCCATTGCAATCCTTAAGCCGTGTCTTCAGAATCCCTGTGGAGAAAGAATGACTTTTGCAGAACTTCAGTCATACTGAACACTACAACTGAAACATGATGAAATACTACTTCTCAAGTTTGGATGTTACCGAACAAAGAGTACCCAGTAGTAGGGGTAGAAAGGGTGGTGGTTGTTCATATTTTCTTACATTTTTCGCCACTTATTTGTGCATGCTGGGTTTTTGGCATTAACAAAGGGAGGGAAACTAGAAATGCTAGAAACTTCTCTAATAGGAAATGCATATGTGTTGGTCTTCAATTCCACCCGAATTGGACTTTTGTGTGAGAGACGACCAACTCAAGTTTCTCATTAATAAATGAAATATTTCTTATAGAAGGCCAGCCAATAAATACTCTATAAAATAAATACGTTTAAACGTTTTAATACTTTCACCTTTAATTTTTTAAAATAGATAGGAGTGAACTTTATTTTAGCTGCTTATACGAGTAATATCACAAACTCTCAAATTTCAGGACCACTGACCCAGACTATCTAATTTTATCTTTGATGAAATGTCTTAAGAAGCCATGAAAGCTTCTTTTTCTTCTTGGACAGCAAAATTTACCAAGAGCACAATTTCCAAAAATTTAAACGTTCTTATCACTTTCTGGAAATGTTATACCAAATATGATAAGGCATTGCAACGGAAATATTCGAAAATGTTTTTATTTTCACTGAACTTTCAGAAATACATGAACTTTTAATTCGTAATGAGCTTGCTAGAGTTACTATAGAATACTCTTTGATGCAGTAGCTGTGGTGAGATATTTAAGACACTCAACTTTCAACAATCTGTGTGATTTTGGTGACTTTAAAGTCAACAGTTTGGTATTCCCCTGTTGTAAACATTTGCTTCATCAACTAACAAAATGGAGGTTCATTTCTGACTTGCACGAACTCTTTGGGATGCGAAGAGGTCATCAGGATCTAAATGAAATGTTGTCAGATGAACAAATAAAGCAAGGAAGTAGGAATTGCGCTAATATTGACACTCCATTGTGAAATGCAGATGCATCAGTTCCTCTTTAACACAGCTCTCCCTCTAGTTCATGATTTGGGTTGTTGGTGCAGCGCAATTACTAAGCAAACTCTCCTCAGCATGTCACAACATCACATAAACATGACGCCGTATGATCCCTGGGACTCCCAGCTCAGAATTGCACAGTCCAGCTACCCTTTCCACTCCGACTCCACTAAATGCAATTTATGCCACCAAACGATGGTAATTGTGTGATAGAGTAGCCTTGGGTTTGTACCCTTAAGGGAAAATTTATAGTGAATTCCTGAAATTACGACCTGGTGATTTGTGTCTTGTTTTCAAGGCTTGTTTTAAAATTACTGAGGTAAAAAATAGATATGTACAACATCAATACATTCCATATTTCTGGGGCTCATAGGTGATAGTTAACGTTGACATATATTGGCAGCATTGTATTGATAATTGTTCCAGTAAAATATATGTACAGAACAAAAACTGAAATAAGACCATATTAAATAAAAATAAAACTTCAGTTGGTTAGCGTATCAGTCCGAAACGAGTTACTTTTAGGGAAAACATAGCACAGAATTCTGACATTGTTTAGCTTTGCTAAGCCTCTGAACCTTTAAATGTGTTACTTTCATTTAGTTTCTCACATTTTACAGCCAATTAAAATTGTGTAATCGTCTTTCTTTCAAGTCAGTTATAAAAATCCAAACTGAGAGAATTTATTGTAACTTATGCAAATTGAAACTGTAAACATAATGATAAAATTCTTAACAAAATACAGTAACGTTTTTTTCCCCCCTTGCCATTTTCAAAATTGTGTGTGTATCTTATTGATAAACTTAACCCAGTACGTAAATAATCAAAATATTGATTTTTAATATGGTTAAAACTGTTATATCTTAATGATTTATATATTTTTAAATTACCCACATATGTTAACATTTAAAAATAAGTTGAAATATATATCACAATAATTAGCACTGAATCATGGATTGGAAAAGGAGTTGCAACAATAATTATTTCTGTGCCAATGGTGTTAAATTTTTCAGACGACTCACCACAATTTAGGATTAAAAATAATTTATAGAGCACCTTCACTATGAGCCTGAAGTTTTATTTTCCTATTTACAACAAATTGTTTTATAAGGAGCATAGTTTTAAATTATTTATTGTATTATTTTGTTCTATATTTCATTTTATGTCCTTTTTTAACACTTTCCTGTACTTTAGGGAGAGTGTCATCGTTTTTAATAAGAAATAATCATATAATATGCTTTTTGTGCGTCATAATTGTCGTAAAGGTGCCATCTGCAGTGGTTGACCCCTTCTCTTCGGATTACTGTTGCGCTCACTAAAATCAGTAGAAATACCTGTTTTGTCATAGAATAAGTTTCCATCAACTCTAAGGTGATAGAAGACGTTAAGCAAATTATTCATTATAGAGGAATTCAATAATGCTATTTGCTCATGAAAGAGCAAATAGCATTAGGAAGGGAATTCAATAGTTTTTTAGAGTTCTCCTTATGTACTATAATTTAAAATTAAAAGCAATTAATTTTATAATTATTTTTGCACGCGTTTATGTTTTTATTTTGAATAAAGTTACAAATACTTGTAATTATTAACTAATTCCTGTTAAGTTTGAAAAGCGATCAACTATATCAACTTTTTAGTATTTTATCATGATATAAATTTGGTTTTATATGATTATTTTACAGAAATATCGTTTGCTAGGCAAATAAATTATATTTTTCCAAGGTTAGAGTTAAATTAGAAGTAATTTCCGAAAGCACTTGTACGCGCTGATTTTTATAAAGATATATTTAAGGGGTTAAATTCATTTTAATCTGAAATAAAATACCTTTAAATTTATGTTCACTTCTTTAAACGAGTTTGGCATTTCTCTGCATTGTGTTACTACTGAACAATATATATTACATTACTTTCCATTAAACATTACTTTAATGGAAGTATTTCTTTTGTGGTAGTAGTGAAAAAACAGATTTTATACATTGGTACAACTTTTCATTCACGAATAAAATCCTATTTTATTACTTTGTTACATAAATAACTATTTTTGGAAAATATGAGGGGAAATAATAGGATAACATACAAAATTGATTCTCTATTCCTGTAAAAATGTTCTGTCCACCAAAATGTTTTTCAAAATATAAGTTTACCTATTACAGCATATTCACGTTTTTCTCATTGAACTTTATGCCTCACATTTAAAACATCGATCTAGACTGCTTTTCTTTTAAAAGAATGAACAATTTAGGTAGATTGTTTTTTGCCAGTCAAATATCTTGCAACTTCCCGCACCTCAATTCAGAGACAATTCTACTGCCCGTTGGACGAGTTTTAACACTCTGTTCATCTTTGCCAACTCTATAAGCGCGCTACTTCCTCGCTACCATTTTTTCCCGCAAAGGAATCCCAGACAATGGAAGCGCGAATGGGGAAGAAACAAAACACAGATACGCTGCTCAGCCATGACTTCACACAAACAATCGCACGGACTACAGGCCATGCCGAAATAAACTGTAGAAAAGGTTTTATCGTTTAACGTCCATAGTTATTTTTCACTGTGTTTTTGTTTACGGTTTAAAGGAACTTCTTTACATTCTCACAATAAAAAGTGTTTCAAAGTGGATTTAACATTTGTAGGATTAAAGTCTATGTTTTCATATGGAAAATATATAAAAATAATGTTTTATTTTCACAGATGTAGCTGATTGGGATTGAAGAATCAGTAAGGAAACTGCTGACAACGGCAATCAGGAATACAAGATTATTTAAGGTAAGCGAAAACTGCAATTATCAATAATATAAAAGCAGATAGTATTGCACAAAAACTAAAGTTGGTTTAAATATGTAATATTCAGATGCTGACTTCTTCAGCTCTTCTGAATTGTATGCAGCACGTACGAAGGTCATTGGAAATCAGTGGTAAAAAGCATTTTTTTGAAAAAACAATTATATATCACAACATAATCTCCGAGGGAGAATACCACACTTGGTTCAGCGGATTTGGCATTTCTTCATTTAGTCGTAAAAGGGGTTTTGTCAAACTGCATAATGATAGTGAAAATGACATCCTCTCCCCATAGAGTCAATCCCAGAACCTACGTCTGAAAATGGGTAGATGAGAAATCAATTTGAAACCCAGTTCATGTACTTACACCTTTCTGACGCGATTGGTAGAATGGTGAAAGGGCTTTTTTGTGCCCCAATCTTGGTCCTCAGTTTATCTGTCAAACAATCCAAAAATATGTACAGTGTGGTCGTAGAGTCCCTTTACATTGAATTTGAAATTATGTATTTATGTACAACTTAACTCCTAAGGCTTCAAAAGTCTGTGTGGGCTACTCCATGCCCGTATGTTTATCCGCAACAGAATATCACAGTCATTGCGTATTTCAGCTGTTCGTTGTTAGTGTATCGGAGTTTCCGCTCGTCTTCTTTTACAGTACCTCGGAGTGCATTGTCAGGAGTGGTTGAGATCAGGACTTCTTGTAAGTTAAGGGAATGGAACCGAATACACGTATAACAATTGGGGAACGTTCAAAGGTGTGTCATCTTGTTAAAGCCAAATGGTGCCTGCGATTGTGAAAGCAACTGTTCGCCGATCATTTTCAGAAAACTGGTTAAAATGATCATCAAAAAACTCAGTAGGTTTTCATTGTTATCTCATCCTACACCATAATATGAGATTCGTGTTTTTATTTTCTTAACAAAAAAAAAAAAAAAGCGAGATTTTTCTTTCCAATAATGTTGGCCGTGATAGTTTGCCAAAACGCAAAACAAAATCATTTATTACGTTCTCTAAGATTTCCTGGTGACTGGACTTTCATAAGTACATGCACAAACCAGCACTCTCTCTCTTCCGTATACGTCGGTCCTGGTGGTGTAGTAGTTACCATACTTGCCTCCTAAACCCAAAATCGCGGGTTCGAACCCGGCCAGGACCGATGGATTTTTTCGGGCGTAAAAACCCTAAGTATGGCTTCCTTCGGAAGGGAAGTAAAGATGTGGGTCCCGTGTCGTACATTTGCGGCACGAAAAAGAACCTCAAGCCTGAAAGAGAGGCCTCTGAGCAAAATTTGTCGGCCGTTTCACGCCCTGAGTTGAATGGAACGCTGATGACCTGAGATGTTAAATCAATCAAAAAATCTCTTCCTTGTAAAAAGCTGTTATTTCTGCCATCGTGCCTCTGTCTCTTTTCAGCGGCAGATGTTGCAATTTTTTATAACACTAATAGTCGCAGCTCGAAAGGTCGACTACCTGTTTGATTTATTACTTTGTATTACATACTGCTTTTCTTCATACAACTGAATCAAGTGCAACGGTACTTTTCAGCTCTGCGTCTAATAGCAGTCACCAAAACATCTATAATTTATTATTAATGTTGATATTTGGCTATAGAAAGCAGAACAATGTTTAATTTATTTATTAATACTGAATATGTCTAGAAATGAAGAATGATAAATGTATTACAATTTTAACACAGCTATCATATGAATTATGATAGCACGTACTGTTGTTGAGTGGTCAGAGTTCCTACTTGCTAATATCGGGGTCCTGGTTTTCATTAGCGATATTTCCATGACTAGTTAAGTTAGTTTAGTGATTGTAGCTTTAAGGACACCACCATCTTCATCCTCAGGAATTGCCATGCCTATCCATTTTGAGCTCTGTTACGCTGAAGTTAGGCTAGGGCAAAGTTCGAGTTTGGCGTTGAAGAAAAATATTACTATGAATATAAATTATTATAATTATTTCTAGAACTAGCCACTCTTGCTTTTAGATGCTATTAAATTTCTGAATTACCCTACTTTATTTAAGAGAGTATAATTTTTATAAGTGTTAAAAATATCTATAACTTCTTATGTATTCAAATTAAATCAGAAAAATGCATCAAACAAACCTCCTAGAAAATTTACGTTTGCGATTTTTTGTGGATTATATGAACCTTCTTCACTATCAGATATTAGGCTTAAATACTCTTTTGAAAAACATTTTTAACTTTGTTTCATAAATTGCATTTTTTTTTTTTTTTTTTGCTTCAGTATCCCAAATTTCGTAGGGCAGCTGGGGTTATTTAACACTATTACTTCATATTTTAAAGAATGCAGGGTATTGCAGAGTATTTTACAAGTATCAACGTGTTTCTATTGTGACCTTACTTGTACAGCTGTTAAGTGTCCCTGAAGTTACTCTGCCTACTATTATTTGATGGTTAACGAAGACACGTCAGAAATTAATGAAATCTATTTTGTGCGCGGAAAGAAATTCGCGGAATTGCATGCTGTCTTAAAATGGGGTTTACGACTTCCTAGAAGAACAGTTCTTAAATTCGCCGCTCTGGCTGGATGCGGCAATGGAAAGTATAGAAGAGCGCCCATGCTTTCAATATACCTCGAACCTGAAATGTAAATAATTTTTTCAACTTCTAAAGTAACAGTTTAATAAAGTTTTACAATATATCGAGTATTGTAGAAAACTATTTATTATAACTATTACATTTACAAATCGGAATCTGTTGGTGAATTCTATAACATTGCAGTTCATAATTCCGGTCTTGACAATTACACTTAATAACTGCACTATTTAGAATATTGCAGCATGAACTAGGTAAATAAAATCGATATTATTGATTGCCAGAATTAATATGCATATTACAATTTGAAATTGTTACAATAATGACTCATTAGATAGCTTCAAATTAGATGTCTTTCTCTCTGAAAACTTTATCTAATTATTTTCGCTTGATTGCGTATTATTAGGATTTGGGATTTGTAGTTACAATAATTAGATTCGTTAAAATATGTTATCAATTTAATGAACGATTAATATTTACAGGTTATTTATTCAAACATCTAATAAAGAGTACAACATTGAAGCTTTTAGAGAGATATATATTTATTTTTAACATTAATATTATTTAGTAGTAGTAGTAATATACTTTTATTGTAGCAGTTTTAAAATAGATACAAAGTTAGTATAATTGTCCTATGGACCTTACGGCCATACATGTTAATACCATCCTGTAACAATAAAACATACATTAAGATCTACATGCATGTATACATATATATATCTACATATTGTATATACATACAATAGTAGCAGGAAATGGTTTTAAAATGATGAAATAGTAAAACATACAAAAGGTGAGCATGAAAGGCAAATTTTATGTCTTTTAATGACACACTGCGAGTTGAGGGTAATTATAATTTGAATTGTTTTGAGTGTATGTTTTAACTTTTAAAGTGTCGCGGGTAGCATACGCGTATATTTGTGAACCCTGCGGTGTCGGCGGTTTTACTACACATACATTACATCATGGAGGTACTCGATAAATAATTTTTTAAGTTTTAAAGTGAAGTTTTAAATGTCATTGCATAAACTAAGTCAATTTGTTCTAGATATATGAAAAATCCCAAAAACTAAAACAAAACTGACATAGGTTGTGATTCTTAAAATGCCGTTACCTACAGGAGGAAGTTTTGTAATAAGTTGAGAAAATATTGAACATATAAAGGGATTATAATACATGAGGTTGCGTTTGAATACAAAAATGCAATACTGTTAAAAGGAGTAGGCAGTCTCTAGTTAACAGATCGCTCCATTTCTTCCTACCAATAGATTTATAATATTTCAGCATTTTAAACATTCTGTTATCCTTCAAAAGTTGAAGTTTATTTGGCAAGTATTTCCTTTCTATTCCATTTAAATATTTAATGAACATTTTAAATTAAATCCTTATATTCTTGTTTTTTATTTAATCTAATTTTGCGCATTCTTTTATTCTCCCCAGAAGCTTAGTCTCCTGGAAAGAGCCTGCTTGTATTTTGAGAATTTCTTTTTTGTCACAATCCAATTTTCGCTTCCATATGTGAAAACATGCTCAGCCATTACTTTATAATAATTCACCTTACTTTTCTCAATTTATTTTTAATGTTGTACGTATCGTCCTACATATAATCTCTAAAGTTATAAATTAAGGAATCTGGGAAGTGTGTGGTATATTTGAGCAAGCAATGAACTCTGGAAACGTGATTCTTCTGGACACAATTGATATATCAGTATAAAAAAGATATATAATATCAGAATTCTTTGTTTTGAGTTTAGTTTTGCATGTATTATGGTTGGCCTAAAAATTCTAAAAGTGTTTCAAGATTTTTTTATTAAAAAACGATTTTTTATTTTTATTTTTCTCAGAAAGTACTTGAAAACGAGGGTTAAAATCTTTCTTTACATTAAAAAATTGAATTTCACGCCAACGACCTACAGGAATTAGCTGCTAAAAGTATTTCAGTTTACAATTTTATTCTCAATGAAGTCAAATTCACACTCGAAATTTAACACAAAGTATTAAACTTTATAAAAAGTTCAACCTGGTAGCTATAATATTTTCGGAGAAAAAGAAAAAAAAAATGTAGAGAAAAAATTCGTTACATAATAATCCCAACTAAACTTTAATTTAAACACCGTGGAAAATTTTAATGCATTCTAGAAGGGACATCATCATTGGTAGTATTCTCAAGTGTTAAATGTCTTCAACATCCTATAAAAATCAGAAAAATCATAGAATTTATTTAGTAATTTTACACTTCCCAGTCCCCTTAAGATAAAATGATGGGAAAATAAAACTTTACACATTTACACAGTTTAGAATCTAAATCATAATGTAGGGAAAGAATCTGGTGAAATTGTACAAAATGGTTGCTTTGCCCCTTTAACGCCAATCAAAATATATAAAAAATTAAATTCAAACATTTTGGTTGGATAATATTGTTGATTTAGAAAAAAAATATTTAAGACAAGGATTGGAAAACATATTCAGAGTGCTAGATTCCAGAATAACGAAAATTGCTTTCCAGTACAGATCAAAAATATCAATCGACTCATAAATAGAGAACACGACAAGTTTTGATAGGGAATAGGTAAAAAAAGTTTACTCTTTGATGTAGTGATGGAATAAAATTTATCTGGAAATTATTCAAAATTCAGAGAATCTCGCAACAGAATCACCGCGGCGAATTCTCGATAGAACGTCACCCAGATGCAGAGCCGCCTGTGGAACATGAAACATTAATGAAGCAGCCGGCAAAGACGCCAAGTGTGGTGCGCCTTTTCATGCTGCAGATGTGAGGATAAATTATGAGCCACTAGAGAGTACCTCGCATTTTGGGTTATTTTCCGTAAGAGTGCCATTTAAAACGCAAGCGGAACTCCCGCGGGCATTGTTTCCGGAATGAGTATTGGTAACGATGTTCCCTACTGGTGCAGTACTATAGAAAGTATTTCGTGCGGTTGGGAACATGTTGAATCACACGACTTCAAAACTTTCTTACCGAGAGCTCACACGCCGCTTTGACTATCAGCAAAACCCAATGGCTGGATCTATTCAATTAGCTGTTAAAATGTTTTCAGAATACTAAAAGAAATAATCTGAGACAAAGCAGCTCCGTCTGTTTCGAGCAGAGAGTCAATGGACAAAAACACTTAAGACAACCTTAATCTCGATTTCCAGAGTAGATTCGCTGTCTTTGTAAATAAATAAACAAAGTATAAATATCATTATAGCTATCTATAAAAATAATACGTTTTGTTACAATAGCAAATTGTTAAGACAATGTTTTTGACAGAAAATATTAACATTTTCAATCTTTACTCTCTTAATTATATTTCCTCAAAACTTGGGTATATATTTTCATTTTTTTCCCTCATAAAAAGGTGAATAGGATGAGAATTGTTCGAAGCAACAACCGGGATTCGAAATATACTTGGAGTTGGTATTGGATGTGAGACACTGCATCTTGTCCATGTTAAGTTACGAGGATACTTTGGCAACTAACTTGATTTGCTATTAAAGAGAGCAAGTTCAGTTTTGCAACCTGCTTTATTTTCCGACATAGCGCCTCGAAGTTCAACGCCCTTGTTCCTCCAACGTTTCTCCAGTTCTTAATTCCCTCGTGAGAGTTTCTTTGAGGCCTCAGTAGACTCGTTTACCTCCTGTATGAACTCTTCATTTGACTTAAAATTGTCTCCAACCTGGAAAGTTTTTGATTTCGGAAACAGATAGCAATAGGAGAGAGCGAGACTAGGTAAATAGGGTGGATGCGGAACCATTTCAAATCGTATTTCCAACAATTTGTCATGAGCGATGCTGCTTGAATGCACCGGTATAGTGTCATGGTGGAACATCATCATCTTTTTGGCCATTCCCAGACATTTTTTTTTGTTTTTGTTTTTTTGCGATCGTTGTCTTCAGTCTTTCCAAAAGTTATGTGCAGTATTCTCCAACAAAGATTTTTCCCCAACTCCAAGTAGTCAATCATGAGAAATCCTTTTAAAAAACCAAACAAACTGAAGTCAGTCTTTTTCGGAGTTGGTGTTTCGTTTCCTTGTACAGTAATAAATCCACGTTTCGTCCGTAGTCACAAGACGCCGTAAATGTTCTTAAATATTTCCAAACAGTCGGTCCACATTTAGATGTGATTTCGCTTTTGCTCTGGAGTGAGCACAAGCGGCAACCATCTTGCATAACGTTTTTTCATGTGTAATTTATAATGCAAAATAAAATAAACCCGCTCAGATGAGATGCTCCTGCACTAACTCACGCACTTTCACTTATCTTTTTTTTTTTTTTTTTTTTTGATTAGTGTTTAACGCCCGTTTTTACTACTGAGGCACCACAGGCGGTGGACACTGGTGATACATGAGATGAAATGATAAATTGGGAAAGGATATTTTCTTTTTTTTTAAGGAAGGAAGCGTTCCAGGCCTAAGTTTAGGTACCTCCCCGGCATTTGCCAGTTATGAAGACTGAGGAAAACCTGGAAAAAACCCCAGTCAGGGAGGACGGTCCTGGCGGGATTCGAACCGCAGACCTCCCGCTCACGAGTCCGTGCCTTAACGACCTCGGCCACCCGTGGCGGTTTTTCACTTATCTGTCAACCAAAACATTATGACGGACGTTATCGATGGTTTCTGACCTCACAGCTTATTTTGGAACTCCAAGATGTGGTGCCTCTTCTGTGTTTGTTCTGTCACGATTGAACTCATTTACCGAAAGTTGAACGGTTTCATCAGGAGGGCGCGTTAAATCCAATATAGTCAAAATCCTCTCATGAATTTATTTTGCTGTTTTCTCTTCCAGAAACAAAGAATTTAACTATACCATGAATTCCTATTTTATTCATTTTTACTATCACTCGAAACACTTGTGTTTAAACAACTGCACAACAATGAATTACCATCAGAATGACTTATGACTGTAGAATATTGATATGTAGAAAGAAGGTTTATATCACATATAAAGAAGTTGCTCTTGCCATCCATTAGTAAGCAAACCAAGTCACTTATTAAACCGCACTCGTTTGACTTGCATTGTCCCAATGTCGGCGTTTACATTGCACATTTAACGCCATTATTCATCAGTGACCTAGAGCCGTTCTGAAGAGATGGGAATAACCTCGACTGCAAGCCTAAGAAGTTATTATTATTATTATTATTATTATTATTATTATTATTATTATTATTATTATTAGCCATGTTCTTTCTAATTGTAAACACGCACGAATACCCTGCTCAATTATTCCAGAACCAAAATTTACACAAGAGGACAGATTAAACATTTTTTCTTGCCTCCAGAGTGACATTACCCCCTTTCTATTTTAACAGATGCGCTTAATTCGAAAATGGCCATAAAATGCTGTGAAAGTAAAAGTTTTGTTGCTGAAAATATATACAATTAATTAATATACGGTGCCATAAAAGCTCATCAGTTAAATGAATGGTGGTGCCTTTGGAGAATGAAAATAATAGTGAACTATTTATCAATCTTCATTATCTAAGAATAAACAAGTGCAAAAAGTAGATGCCTCCTTTTCAATGAGTAATTATTTGTTTTTCTCTCAAGTTTAGTGATTATCTGTAGCATTATGCGTTTTAAGGATAATTAATTTGAATATTTTAATTCAAATAGTGTTATAATTAACTATAAACCTTTTATGAGTTTTCATTGTTGCTTTCTCGTTTGAGAGACTAGTAATAATCGTCGGCAGGTGGACTCCCATCATCCCTAGTGATAAATGCGTTCTATTTTGAGGGATATCATTCAGATTCCCAAGTTGTATTTATGCGAATGGAAAAGATAATGCTTAAGAAATATAACGCCCATTTCTTGGTAAAAATCTCATTAACTATTTCACACAAGAAATTGATAGTTCTTTTCCATTTCCCAGCAAACCCATCATCTCTGCTCTGAATGAACGCCGAGCAATTCCACTGTTAAAAGCTTTAATTCAAATATTTTGTCTATAAGATGCTTTATTATTTTAATTTTGCTGCTGTCAGTTTAGGAAAATTCATTGAAGTGTTTTTCTGAAACTTTCACAAAACTTTTCATTAATATAAATTGTTGTTAATATGGAGAAGATTTTTATTTAACTACACCAGGGGGGATATATTTCACATTTGTCTGTCTATGTATATAACCTTTTATTTTTCCCTAATCTTTACCACATTGGTTGTTTCCGACTGTTCCACAGACCCAAAGAGGTACAGATTTTTTGTAAACTATATTTGGCATTCTGTAAGCAATGCAATAACCATCGTTCACATTATCCATCCATATATATAATTTGGTATGGCTTTTAAGAGAGTAGTCATCATTTCGTATGTTTCCTTGAAACCCGAGCAGAAAATTGTTAAACATTGTTTTTGTGAAGTAACATTATAATGACTTCAATAACATGAAGTCTTAAACTTAATTTTAAGGAATAAATTAAGAATGCCCATCACAGACTTTAAGTTGAACACCCAACTAATTCATTTTTCTTATTTTATAACATTCGATAGTTTGCATTTTATTCTTAAAAATTTAAAAATAAAAAACTATTGGGTGATAAGGAATTTCGAGCATCATTTTGCACCCCAATTAATTGATTTAAATTCATATTTCCTAGTGTTAATTCAACCAATGCATGCTAAAAGGACCTCAGTCAAAAATGAACAAAATGTAGTTATGAATGATTGAGGTAGTGTTAACGTTCTATGCTAACAAGACCTCGGGCAGATGCAAAGGCATCAAAGAAACGGCAGAGGAGATATGTTCCATGCTTAAAAGTCTTTAGTCAATGACTGAAAACCTTTTAGCATATAGTATTAGTGATGACTATTAGCTTATTGAGTTAGTCCTGTTTTCATAACAACATATACTTTCCCTCCAACTAAGACAACAATGTGTATGACATTATATTCCGGTAAGTTGCATCATATCTTCGTGAGACTTTTTATTTATAAGACTGGGCTGCTCTTACCATCAACAGATTCTAATAGATTCAGTTACATTGAACGCTACTATCTTATTAAGGGGCATTCGCATTTTCCCTATGACAAGAGTTTTAATACAATGAAGAAAAAGATGAGCAAGTATGAAAAAATCTACACAATACATGAAACTACTCAGATAGCATCAAACAAATCAAATACATTTACACTGAGAGAAGATTTTTAAGAATTGGTAGCAGCAGTTACACAAAAATTGTATATCAGAAGAAACGTGCACAATAAATATTTCATATTTTAATTACAAGTATATACACAGTCAAATGCGGTAGATTCAAACACAATGTGAAAAAAACGTTTAACTTAATACTGTTTTTTACTGTAAGGGATTTTTTGGAATATCTAAATAGTAAAAATGTGTATTGTATCTGTAAGCCATTTAAATGCAAATCTTACACTAATCATAATTATTTTGATATATTTATTCCTTAATATATTATATATTCATTTAACGAGGCCTAAACATCAGTATAGGGATAGTAAGTTGAATAAAACATCTATCTATTCAATCGTTATCTATTTATTAATCTATCTGTATGTCTATATACCTACCTATTTATCTATAATACCTCTCAATATATTTTTGATAGAAAATTAAGATTCTAGTTAAGTGAAAAGTAGGCTATTCATGATGTGAATAAATTATGTTGAGAAATTACAAAGTTAATTGATTTCTGTCATCCCCAAAAAGGTATTAAATCCGGAAACTTTTGGACCATACCAGACTAAGACCGTTAGTCTAACATTGAACTAAACTGAAGGTTTCTCTCAGCAAAATACGGTGATATTCAGCGTGCGGGGAAAGCTGAGCTGTTTGCGGCCTGTTCTGAGTACCTTTATTTTCCCTAAATCCTATATCATTTCTTTAATTTTAATACTCCATTTATTCTTGACAGTGCTGCAAAGCTTTTAATCCACGTTTTCCTTTCTCTAATATTCATTCCATTCATACAGCGAAATCCACCGTCCGAATCCCTGCATACGCCAGAAGAGCAATCTCACCATGTAATATTATCCCCGTGAACCCTTTTCTTTGACCTCTGAATTCTCTTTATTTGCTCACAAAGGAAGAAAAGGGCTACCTTTGTTCGAGTAAAAGGCATAAACTACTACGGCACCACCACAAAAAAATCGCACATTATTCGAAAATGTGTTCCTATTGTGGCTAATCCATTAGCACAGTATTTTAGCTTCGTTGTAGTATTGTTTCTCTTCTTGAGGTATTTTCCCTCCTGTAAGCGCTTGGTCTAGAAGCTCTGACTTTTATTTGCAAAGGCATTTGTTGTATTTCTACACTTGTTCCCATGTTTGTTGTTTAGCCACTTTTAAGAAATACATTCATTATCTCCGCTTTCCTTTATATCCATCATCCTGTATACAATAAATCGCCTGTGGTGCCTCTGTAGCAAAAATGGGTGTTAAACACTATCCATTCATTCATTTGTATACAATAGCTGATATAAAAAATGTTTCTTTCTTTTACGATTACATTACTCAGGTTTCGCTATAGCTTTCCATGCTAGTTGAACAGTCATTTTACTTTTTCTTTTGGCGCATTTAATTTACCATAAATTTAGGAGTTTTCAGTCTATAAGGTAACATCCCAATGAAATTTTTTCCAGCATCCATGTGAAATTCGGGGTCATATGCCACAAGATGAGATTAAGGACCGCAGTGCAAATTGTTTTGATAAATTAACTAATTGTGAGGTAGTCTTTGAAATATTTACTAGAAAAATACTTAATTGTATTTTAACAAATATAGTTTAAATAGTTTATCTAATATGAAATGGAAATTTGTTTTACACAAACCATGTAATAGACTAAGGTTTTTAAGAAGAATCAGATAAGAACATTTCGAGGTCATGGTGGGAGCTCGAACCAAGAATCTTGGGCTTACTGTGCCGATGCTCTTACCATATGACCTACGGTAATTTGAAGATTTATATATCGAATCCCAGTCGAGTTTTTCTATTTGAATTTAATTCCATATCTTATCCAAACACATGGTTTGTGTGGAAAAAAATCAATTTTATATAATTAACCCTAATAGTTTGTTATGAAGCTTCGGCCACAAGTACTGAAAGGTTTCGAATCGCCTCTTTGGAATAAACTATCTGCAACTAGATAACCTTAGAGGTATTCAGGAATATAGATTCTGATGGGAGAAATTCACGGTTATGGTCGGACAGGGTACGGTAGGCCAGATGGTAAGAATAGCGACACGGTAGGTTGCAGTTCCTTGCTGTAGTTCTTACTTTGTTTCCCATTGAACTCAATTTTCAAATTTCATCTAATAATTAACCCATGAATCGAAATTCAAAAGAACTTTTAAAATGATGCCTAGGAAATCATAAAATTATGAAATTTACGACACTGCAATGAGTAATGAGTTTTACTAAAAAAGTAAACTTTTTTTCATAAAAGTTCCAACATTTCACACACATGATATAAGTTGTTTTCTGACCAGATTTTTGAAATATTTTTCAGAGACCAGTCTTTCAATATAGCTATTTAAAATTTATGTTGATCCAATTCAGCATAATAGCATGTTCTGAAATCAGTGTTGATATATATTAAATTTCAGTAGCCTGCAAGCAAAGGCAAGTGATCCTGGACAAGTATAAAATGCTTGGTAAAAACTAAGTATTTGATGATAGTTACATTGCAAAGAATAAAACTGTGGAATTTCAAATTCAATAAATTTAATTTTTAATAAAATCAGATTCTATTTTCTCTTTATTTGGTCTCTGTCCTGTAAGCATTAAAGTGCAGTGAAAATAATCATTGCATTACATAAAAATTTTAAAACCTGTTTTTAAAGTCAACATGTAGCTAAAATATACTGAAGCCTGAATCCTTCTGTACCTTTAAGTAATTTTGACAGATAGGAAAACAAACTAGAAATGTTCATTTATCTTTTCACAATTCTCTGTTATGTTTGAAAAGCCTTGGTAGTTTCATACACTTTACTAAGAGCATCTTTATTTCCCCTGAAATCTAAAAATTGAGTTCTTTAACTGTCCCCTCATATCTATCAGAAGAGCTCATTGTTAAAGCCGTCAGCTATGAAAGATGTTCTTTTAACTTCAAAATACCATGCCTAGAAGCCCAAAGAGGTGTTTTATGTGGCAAAAAATATTATTTTAGCAAACGAAAGTATATTAAACTCTAAGGGTGAGCATTAGTAGTACCAGCTGCAAGTTACGTGCTCCTCTGCACTTTCTGAACAACAGAAAAATCTCTCTTTATGTCCAACTCTAAGATAGAACACATGTAGACTATAAATATAATTTTCTGTGCTTCAAGAAACTTTAAACGCTTTGTGCAAAGCAGCTTACTTCGCACATTTATTTACTGAACTTTTACGAGTTTTACTACTGAACACAATAGCTATTGCTTTCCTCGTTTCATTTCGCGAATATCGAAAAGAGAGTCAAAAGAGGGAAACTATAGAAAGAACTTCTAGGCCGTTTTACTCTTCCACGAAGACCGCAAGTCTGTCAGTCCGATGTTTGTGTAGTTTTCAGTAAATGGTATTACTGTTATTTAAAGACAAAATTCTCCTGTCTGGCAACAACACTTAAAAATGCAATTTCAGTGCAGCCATACCGCAGAGATTCTCCCATAAAACGTATAGCGCTCTAATTTGCATTTAAACTAAGATTCTCGTAATGTGTCCGATAAATGGCAGTTTTAGACACTTCTTGGCAACTGAGTGCCGAAGTATTTTTTCAATTTGTTCATTACATTTTTTTGCTTTCCCCATTCTCTTTGTTCTTGGATCCCACGCCGTGAGCTTTTAAGTATTTCAATTCAGGTCGAGATGCATTCGGTGGCCTGCCCATCTAACGTTTCACGGTCTCTCGTCTCTCTGTCTTAGTGTCCTGCTTGAGCACCGCGTGTTTAAGAACAGAAAGAATTAGCTGTTTGGTATCCTTCCCTAAAACAAGTTGCAATGCTGTCCAAAAGTATACAATTTTGTACTGCAACATTTTGACCATGCTTTTATACTGCACCACAGTAACACAATTAACAACCATAACATTAATTGTTTTATTATAATAATTTCTTCATATTACTCAGCCGAACCCGGTGAGTTAATGTTAGGGTTAAGTTGAAAATAAAAAAAAATAACACTAGGAAATATATCCTAGCAAATATATAATGGTCTTCGTTTATTACATAAAATGCTATTTGCAACAGCTACTTTTTATTTTAGTTTGCAACATTTCTGTGCTACATTGAAATCTTAGCGAAACAAAATGTAACTTATTGCATTACTTTGCAATATTAAGATTGGGGGAAGATATTTCAGTACTTCAGCCTTGCTGAACAGCTGGCCGTTTGGTCTAGGCTTCGAGTGGGGACATCTCCGGGAGGAAGGGAGACACCGGATGACCAGGAAATGTGGGCGGTGAAGCAAGGAGCCAAAATCCCTTGAAGAACTGCTTCCATTCCAGACTCGGGGACAAACCTTTTGAAATTGCAAGCCGCCGTCACACTGCACCGGCCAACTCTCTGTGGCGCTTTCAACTCTTTAACAAAACAAGCGGAATGAAATTATATGACATGGGAGAGCGGAGGATTCGTGGAAAGGAAATATTCATCCTAGCCTTCGCCTGAATGACCAGGAAGAAAAAACAAAGGTCATGATCACCGGCCCTTAAGGATTTGAACCAGGGACCTTCCGAATGCAAGCCCAAAACGCTGAGCTACCCCACTCGGTAATCTTTAAGTTAACACTAGAACAGAAATATGTTTTGCTTGGTATTTATGTGGTAATTATGGAAACAACTCTAAACAATGAATACTTCAAAATAAATCAATGTTTTAATAAATGATACAGGTTATCAAGCTGTGGTATATAGAAACATGTTCCTAAGTTTATATCGTCTCCGAAAGACGAAAAAGAGAAAAAGCATGACTACAAAACAAAATAGAAATCGTACGTAGTTACAACGGCGTGAGAATGCTATCGATCAGACTTCTATAATTGGATTTTGCAGAACATTACAATGGTATTGTCAATTCAGTTAATTTCTCAGATGAAGCGTAGCTGCATTTAGGGTTTATGCCAGCTCACGGAGCTATAGATATTGCAGTACAGAAAAGCCCTTATCAATGCATAAATTCCCATTGCATGAATGGCGTTTAGTTTGCTGTTATGCGAAAAAATAATAGGAACCCGATGTTTTAAAAGATACTGCAAAAAAAGCCACAACATAAACTCGTTGTTTTTCAAGAAAATATCACAGCACGAACTATTTGCATCTTCTTGTAACATTTGTGCAATATTGAGAGGTCATGTGCTTATTTTCAACACAATTCTATTACCTTATATTCTGAACGGTATTCTCTGGGATTATTGAAGATTTTTTAAAATGATACGCCACATTTCCCCAAGATCTTGACATGCTTCATGTGCTTTTGAGAACGCTATGAAAATTAAACGGCCTTATATGGAGTTATATATCTGGAAAGAAATAGGAATTTTAATTGCAAAATCTTAGCCAATGTGAATGGAAAGTTCAATAAAATTTTACGAAAATATATGAATTAATGCCATCACAGCACAGGTCCGTACTAAAATGAAATTCAAAGCGCGGCAAGAACAATAAGCCGGTTTTAAAGTGAAAAATATTTCAATTCCTAATAATTATTTGTATTTATATTGCATTACCTTAAAGCACAGTTCTTGGAGATTGGAGAACACTTTCACTGTGTAGGATTTGTCTCATGCTTCGATCCGATATGCGTAAAGGCAAGCTTCCTTGCCGATCAGCCTGGATTCCGTTGCACTGATGTCTATACTCGCGCAATGTTTTGTTCTGTGCGTACGGAAGAGGTCGCCCAGGCAGTGATTTGTTTGTGACGCTACCTTCTTGAGTCCATTGTTGCACCCAATGATGAATAGAATCCTTAGACAGTGCATTCACTTGCCACCGAAATGCTCTGGGTTTCTGTGATGAAACTGATTCTAATGTACGGCACAAACACGCTCCCTCGCTGTCCAGCGCTCCAAGAATAACTAAAGTAACACGTCTGAGAGAGAATACCAACTGGCGAACTGATTCCCAATGTCGACTTTACAGTCCTGCCACATATTTGCAACAAAACCCCGCCAAATTCAAAATAACTTTTAAATTTAATCCGCTAACTGTTTCTGCAGCACTTCATATTAATTAAATTAACCAATAACAGCCAATTTAGAAGATAATTTACCAAGATCTTTAAATGAATTATATATTGTAATAAAAACGTCTAGTTTCACAAATAAAGTCAAAATACTAATGAACATATAATTTTACATATTTAAGCTACCTATATAATAAACGTAAATAGTTCAAATACTTTGAGAACAAATTTAACAAATCCCAGAATATGTGTGATTTGATTGAATGGTGTTAAAATGAGAAATCAAGACTTGCAGGGAATTAGTTTGACCTGTGTCCGCTGCTGAATGGAATCTATGTTGGGTCATAATCGCGCCAGTGGCCTCTCCATTTAATTTTTTTATATAATAAGCACTAATTATAGAAGTTGTTCTACATGAAGTTCATGTGCAGGAACATATTTCTGACATATTTTTAACGATAGTTGCATTTACTAGCAACAGTTCTGTTACCGCAATTCTTACAATTTCTGTCGTGATATTTTCTATAATTTCCTCTACAATATGGCAGTTATTTCTATATGTTTTGCTGGTAATATTTTAGTAAATATCACTATAGTGAAATTTACTTCACCAAGGAACTGTAGTTAATCACACAATAGTGCGTAATAATATAAAGATAGACAATAGTTACTCTTGTAACAGCAAACTGTAACCTATTGCCCACCTGCAGCAATGTACAATGCCAAAAATTTGAAGATTAATGTCCAACCTAACCGTGGTCCCATGGTGTAAGATACCGAGTACAACTAAGCTACAGGATATGTGGATATAGTAGGATAACATTTTCAACGTCTCTTTATCATAAGGTACGTACATATTTTCATTTTAATGCACGTGGTATTTGTGAGAACCTGAATCAGATGCGTGGATATTACATTCGCTTCACCAGGAGTTACCGCTCTGACTTCCGAGCCGCCAGCTGCCGTGAAAGGACAACAAAGGACCCTGTAACGCTCTCTTGTAATTATCTGAACCTATTGCCAAACTAGTTTCTGGAGAAGATAGTATTATGTAAAAAGCGAAGCTTAAAATGAGGCATCTGTCAATGTTGTTAGCAAATGTTATAACTTCAATTTCATCTTTTTTATTATATAGCGAAATTAAAACAAACTTCTTATTTCCAATATAAATGTATATAACATACTCATAGCTTAATTTCAAGCATATATTTTTGCTTTAATAATTTTAATAAACTTATTATATATAAATATTAAAATAAAAGTGTATACTTTTATAAGAATAATTAAATTTTTGAAATTATAAAGTAATGATATATTATTAAGTACAGATTACCGGAAATTAGGCTAAATACCTTTTCTATTTGGGTGAATAATTTAAGGGTCAGATAGAAATGAACCTGTATCCGCACATTTGGGGTCGGTAGACTCTGCTTTTATTTTGCCTATTTTAGGTTTTTTTTTTTTTTTTTTTTTTGTCAGTTTTGGTTCATTATGATTTTTTTCTGCGATTATTTACACATTTTAAAAATCTTACAAAGAATTTCAATATATCGAAGAGAAAAAAATTATAAAATGTAATGTCATGTTGACTCAAAAAATATATTTTAAGAATCTTATTGTATATTTATTTCTTTTCAAGCAATTAAAAACTTTCTCCTCAGCCCATTCACTTAAACTTTTTACATAACAGAATCTTTATTGGTGAAAGGAACGCACGGTTACCTCCGCATACGAACACCAAGAAATATAGATGAGGAAAGTACTGATGTTTTGAATAGTACTGGCAAATGACCTTATATCGATCTGTGCGAAATAATTCTAGGAAATTTGTGGTGGGGGTAACCTAACTGCATAAATGCAACAAACAATTGCAAGCGAGGAAGATAAGGACGGTACAGCTGTGCAATAAATTGTCCTTATTACGGAAGTAAGAGAGATAGAGTTTATCACACCTCAAATTAAAGTGAAATAAATAGTGATTTTAAAAACATTTTGATCATCATAAACCAAAATAATTAATTCTAAACTTAAAAGGCCCACCTTGTTATCAAACCCTGCTGTTATTAAGAGACAAGTCAGCCTGCTTTAATAATAATGATGTGTAGCTCTAATCCATCACCTATCAAATTACACGTTTTACGCACGCTGCAGTACCTGAGTGGAAATTGAAATCGGTATGGAACATCTGTCATAGCTTTCCTGTATTTCCACATCTCGACTCAAGCACGCACTTTCAGAGATCGAAAAACTCGCGCTGATTTTCGCTTTCCGTGAGAATTACGGGTTGGGAGTGATCCGTGTTGAGATGCAATTCAGTAAGGAAAAGATTTTACAAATTTAAATCTCGTATATTATATTGATAATATAGATTTAAATTGTATCTTATTATTAAAAGCTTAAGATGCTAAAAATAGCGATTAAATTCAAATTTTTTCCACTGTGCTAGAATTACTTTCATTCCAGTAAACAAAACACTGATACTGGGGAAAACAAAGTTTTTCATAAGTATCGCATAATTTTAATTACAGTTAAATAAACTTTATTTTTATTTTCTTTTGTTTTAATAGAACAACCAAGCTGTTCAGAGACTTTCTATGGAAATAACAATTGTACGAAAGTTAAGTTTTCACTTTTGTGTCACTAGGCAACTCATTTGTTTTATAGAAGTTTGTAACTAATACAAAATCAGTTTAATAATTCATGAAATATGAACATAACTAATGGTTAAAATGAACATAAAAGTACAATTAAAAAGAAAAAGATAGTTACCAACAAAAGTAACTGAGTGATTGATTTATTTATGGACTCTCTTTAACAGCTGAGGTCGTCAGCGTCCCATTCAACTCCGGGCGTGAAACGGTCGACAAATTTTGCTCAGAGGCCTCTCTTTCAGGCTTGAGGTTCTTTTGCGTGCCGTAAATGTACGACACGGGACCCACGGCTTTACTTCCCTTCCGAAGGAAGCTATACTTTGGATTTTTACGCCCGAAAAAATCCATCAGTCCTGGCCGGGTTCGAACCCGCGATCTTGGGTTTAGGAGGCAAGTACTTTGTTCTTCCTTATAGCACACTCGAAGGTGGTTTAACATGTTTAAAGAAGGAAGATATCAATTTCAAAAACCCAGCGTGTGCTCTGATAGAATACGGCTGCTGTTATTGTGATACAGAATCGTCGAATAACTTTCATAAATTCTGAAACTTTCACTGGGTGTAACCCACACATTGGTAACTGAAAAGATGCACATGAGACGTGCTTGTGCATGGGTTCCTAGACAGCTGAACAAATGGATATTCGCGTGCAGGTTGAAGATGATGTTACAAGAAGATGGGGTGTTTCTTTCTTTTCAAGTTGATGAAACTTGACTACATTATTTCACACCTGAGAGCAAACAGCAAAGCTCTATGTGGAAATCTACATCATCATCACAACCACAACATAAAAAGCAAGTATTTGCTTCTGCTAGGAAAGTTATGATCATTTTTCGATATTCAAGGAACGGTTTACAAGTATGGCGTACCTGCACACGCAATTATAACTGAGCAATACTACTGAGATATCCTGAAAATTCTGCAAGGCTCTCTCACACGCAAAAGGCTACATTTCAGTGACACAAGATGGATGCTGAATCACGGTAATGCTCGGCCGCATATCGCAAATGTTGTTGCTGAATATCTGACAAAATGCTAAGTGAAGCATACCCCTCATCCTCCCTACAGTCCAGATTAGCACCGTATGACTTCTTTCCCTCCCCCCAAATTGAAGAAATATCGTCATAGGCAGTGTTTTCCATCATCAGAGACAGTGGTGAAGGCTGTGGAGGCGATTCTGAAGGAGCTAACAAAAAACGGTTTTCAGCATGTCTTTGAAGACTGGCAGAAACGCTGGGATACATACATAGCGTCACGCCGGTAGTACTTTTAGAAAAAAAAAAAAAAAATTACGAGGGTGAGTAAAGGTATTGTTAAAATGTACGATTATTCTATATGAACAGCCTGTTAATATAAACACACCTTACACACTATACTTGTAACATAAATAAATTTGCACGTACTTTTTTTTAATAATTATTGTTTTAAATTGTTAGTTACCTGAAGTTTTTGCAATTCCTCTTTTATATATTAAGAAAACAATTTTAATATTTATTCCTATACTTTTAAACAGCAATATTATTTGAAAAGAAAAATTGTAAAAATAGTATACGGCATTGCTAATGAATTGACTTTTCTCCTCGGTAACAAAGGATGCAACCAGAAATTACAAGTTAATATCCTTACAATTCAAAACCGAATCAGTCACGTTTTCTTTTCGAAGGAGCGGCCTCTTGAAAATTTCGTAAACCCAAGATCACTGGTTCAAACCCGGCCAGGACCGATGGATTTTTTCGGGCGTAAAAATCCTAAGTATAGCTTCCTTCGGAAGGGAAGTAAAGCCGTGGGTACCGTGTCGTACATTTATGCTTTGTAAGAAGAATTCACTCACCTACAGTGACCAGTGGGCTGGAGATGGAAGACATATACATATACTTAATGACAGTTCGACCTTCGGGAATAAATTCGAAATGTGCTATTAGGCTCTGTCTGTCAAATATGCCTGGGAACATATTCTGTACTGTATTTCACGAGGGAAATGCAGAGAAGTGACTTAAATAGCACAGCGAAGTCAGGCTAGATTCGTTTCTTTTTTAATCTACTAGTATAGAACCTTCTGGATACTAATATAATGGGGTGATTTTTCCTTTGGGTGACCGCTCCACGCGTAACACCGATAGTTGGTAACGGTGAACGGGAGTCGGAAAACCGTGAGTAATCATGACGTTTGCGAGATGTAGATAGACAACATATTTTGTCCCAATGCGCAGAAAAAGTACCGCTTAATCTGCAGGCTCAAATACATCCGGTGTGGGGAAGGGGAGATTATCTAGATAATCTGTGGCAGGGAAGAAAGCAGTGGTCTCGCATGGTTCAGATTAGGGGCTTGGAAAGGAAGGAAAACAGTTAATGCTTTCGGGGAAAGAGTTTGTCCATTGTGCGGGGAAAGCGATACCTGGTGGCATATTTTGGCAGAATGCAGGGAAACGGAAATTTCAAGAGATGAGCATTTATCAGCGCAATTGCTGAACTCCAATAGAAATTTGAACATATCCCGGGAAGTGTTGGTGCACGCGAGATACTCACACAATTTGGGAATATTTCTACAGAAGACCCGACAACGGAGGTTAATGGCCATAATGAAGAGGGGGGATGGAGAGAGGGTATGAGTAAAGGGAAGGGGAGTAAGGGTTTTATTCATATAAATTTATTTGTATTTAAATTATTAATATAAAACTAAAATATATCGAAGTATTTGTATATTTGTATGTATGCATGTAGATTTGTGTGTATGTATATATGTATGGATGTACATATATATACGCGTATATATGGCCCTTTTGATTACTATAAGGACGACATTAGCATGTACGGGCGTAAGGCCCATACGACAGTTGTATTTATTTGAGCGTATCCTAAAATCATACAATAAAACGTCCACCACCACCACTTAAGACACATATTTACTCGGCAAGAAGATGATGAAATGGCCTCTATTAATTTTTCATACATTTCTGGCATCGGTTTATTAAATTAATATTTACCTGCAGTATCCTCTGAGAAATGGAATACGTTTCTTCATGAAAAATGTTTTTCAGTTCACCTAATGTATGTGGATTTATCTTGCACACTTTTTACTTTAATACCACTCAGAGATAACAATCGCAAGGTGTTTAAATTGGGGACCTAGGGACCCATGTTGTTATTGATGACTATTTCACAAATTGAACGCAAGGAGACATGGGTTGTATGCCGGCGGAGAGTTCTATTGGAAAGTCGCGAACCTATTTTCCCTGACAGTTAATTCCCGGAAAATGGGTTGCACATACCTGTCACTACTAATTGTTTCTTTAAAACAAGCCTCTACGGCCTACTATTCTCTCCAGCTATGGCGCCCCTCCTACCTTTTGATCATGCAGGGGTTCCTCGTTAAGCTGGTTCGGTTTTTGTGAATTAACGTACCCACTTAGATTAGTCCGCAAAGAAAATTACATTAGGGTCAATTTCTCGTGGTGCGCATTCACAAATGCACTCTCACATTTACTCCCTGGATAAAGGATCACCCGGTTTGCACTATTGTACATTTATAGGCTTTTAACTTCAGTAGCGTTGTAACCGGTCGAACAGAGGAATGGGAAATTCCCCTTTGCTGAGAAAGACTCGAAGTTATTTTTAGAGGAACGTTCCAGAGCACGTGCAATATTATTTAACGTTTCTTCTATGAGTACTATGTAAATTTGGCTGATTACCTTTTTATCAAGATTCATCGCGTTTCACGAAATTTATTTACCAATCTGTGAATCAAACTTCGACTTATAAAATTGAATATCAAAGAAACTCCCTTGAAGAAAATCTCCGTACATTGCCAGCCGATTCTGAACGCACGCTATGTAAATAAGAATATCTAAATCGAGTCCTATTACGTAATTAATTCACACAAGAACACGTCCGTACTCCTGTAGTTAAACTTCTTCAGGCCCCCCGGCCGACTTTCAAACGTAGGAGCGAGTCCAGAACTGCAGAGCGACCAACTGCAAGACAGGCGGTCCCGCGAAGGAAAAACCACCCGTATAAGGGATAAGGGGTTTAACGGCACTTATTATTATAAAGTATAGACTACTTAATAAACATTTTACGAAATATACTTTGATTTGTAGTTTAATTTTAGGCAAAATATCCTAAATCTATGTACCAATTAGTATTTTTAGCCACAAAATCACAAGTTAATACCTATAGATGTGCTACTGAAATATTGAACATGATAAAAGCAGAGGAAATGAAGTGATTATTTAATAACCACGATTATGAAATCACATTTCATTTGGCCTTAACTGATATTATACAGCATATGATACTATACTTCAGGATATACTATGGCAGACAATGACATGTATAATCAAGTCGTAAAATATAATAGCATTAAAAGTAGAATAAAAATAGAAGCGAAACGATCGGATGAATTTAATAAAACTAAACGTTTAAGCCAAGAATATACCGCCGCTCTACCTTTTTTAATTCTTATATCAGCAATGAAAATTTAGAGGCATGAATGTTGCAATATGGGAATTTATATTGTAATAGTTATTAATGTCACATTTTGCAGATAATGGAGTCATTGTGCTGAAAGATGAGTAGGTATACTTTAAATTATATGCCTCGAAAACTAGACGAAGAGTATAAAAATGGGGGTTACAAACTAATAGAGGGAATCGGCTAATATGAGCAAGATGATACATGAATATATGCCTCCAAAACTGTTCTTTTTGCAATGTCACATGTGCTGCCATCTTATTGGCTACACCATGGCATCTATAATAGACATAAAAATTAATGGCACGTGAAGATAGTCAACATCTGCGGGTAATGGCGTGCCAAACTAAGTGGGCGTGTGCGGACGAAAACTCTATACCAGCCATGGAGACATTAAGAAAAATGTACCCCTCGAAAATCATATAACAAGGGAGTAATTTGGAACAACAATTTTAAAATGAAAAATAAGAATTAATAAAATTAGAGGGACTTATGACACGGAAGTTTGGGGACTCACTGAAATCAAAAACAAAAGCTATAAACGTTGTGAAATAAAATTGCAAAATAATATTAGTAGAACAAACGAACTGATGTGGTATGGCATGGATAGAGGATACAGGGAAGACTTCTAAAAGAACTTTGATGAGCGGTGTAATATTGCCAAAAAGTGATAGAGATCAATGAGAACTATTGGCACAATTATCAACATTAAAAATATTGTGTTGCAACAAACAATCTTAATGGTGTACAAGTTTGCAAAATGAACATGAAATTTCATTTTTAATTGCTCCAGTTTGTACTTAGTTCTGCTTTTACAGTACATAACTATTGCAATAAGGGATGATGTGATACCATGACATAGACACTGAACTCATCGTCTAACATGTCCAGAAACAATTCTACAACATAAAAATATCATGAAAGGTTTAAATCTACCCATTAAAAGATGCATTTCAATTAAAATGCATCATAAATCTGGATGGTAGTTATAAACAATTTCATGTATTTTATATTCATAGCCCAATAAGTTCCAAACAAAACAGAACACCTAGGGATGAATTCAAACAGCTCTTTGCTTCAACTGATGCAATGACAACTTCAGAAACCCCAACCACATTCAGACAATAAATTGTGAACTACAACTTCAGTAGCCTCGAAATTTTTTACAAAATAACAGGCAAATATGAATGTAGTGTCAGATATGGTTGTGCAGCATACGTCAGTTTGTAAACTGTGCCTGTCAACGAAATAATTATTATAGCACGAGGTTATTTTACTATGGCACTGGTCTACTTTATTCGCTAGGTTATCTGTTATAGAGGTGCCGCCGGCGTCGCTTAATTTTACCTCGGATTCACGCTTTAAAAAATGTACATACATTCATAGACAAAATATTCTCGAAAAAAATTACCATCTGCCGCTATACATGTTTCATATTTTCGGAATATGCTTCTCACGTGATACGTTACAAATTTCTCTTCTGACATTTTCATTCACTACGTCTAGGGTTATGGGGATTTAATTCCGTGCACTTTTTTTTAAGCTTTCATCACATATCGGGCTATTTAGGAGACCAAATATTACGACTTGCTTCGATTTCCATTTACTAAACGAATATCAGTTATTGAGAAATTCGATGCGCCCTTTGACGCGCGTAGAGTGTGGCGACTGGCCGGATATTGATCACCCCTATATATATTGCTTTAATATAAGTCACATATTATTTTAATGCAATAATCAGTTCTAACCAATGATACAAAAGATCAAAGTTGTGTCTGTCTGCATTTAGGCATTTCTGACAAATTACAATAAAATTATAATCATCGACTTTGGTCTTGTGTTCAGCGTGTCTGCCTGCAAATCCGGATATCCTGAGTTCGAGTCCCATAAGGTCAGTTGCCTGGGTAAGGTTCTTCCCAGAGATTTTCCCTTATAATGCAAGATAACTTTAAGCATTGAAGGCTCCGGGGTAATTTATTCATTCATTTAATCACACATTCATTCATCTCTTTAGATCATTGTTGTTATAAGAGACATTAAATTGTATCAAAGAAAATCATAGACTTAAAAGTATTAGGCTTAAGGCCTGTTATGGATCCTGGATGACCATATGAATCATTTGAATTTAATTACACTTAACACCGACCTGCGTCGGTAATTTTGTCCAGGGACTCTTTTTTCAGATATGAAGTTATTTAACGTGCCGTAAATCTATGATACGGGACTCTCCCAAAGGACTTGCGCTAGAGATTTTTATATCCGGAAAATCTGTAGACCTCGGCCGGGTTTGAACCGGATCTAAAGGAGAGCTCGTAAAAATAACATTAATACGAAAACATTTTTGTTGCCGAAATTCTTCCCATTTCTTTTTTTATATCATCTTTCAGTTCATCTATAAGTTGAGGGTTACTTTTATAATAATTGTTTGTTATGGTTCCCTTCCCAAGCGTTAAAATATGAGGAACATAAGAGCCATAACCCTCTAGATATAATTCCGCCATCAGAAACCTTTCATAAACTCCCCAAAGAATTATGGACAGTGTGCGCTGTGGCAGGATCTTGCTGGAAATATCCATGTTGTCTCTTATTATCGGGTAATTGATCAATTTGTGCGAACATTGGCGTGAGATACTCCTCTAAATTTAAAATATACAGCTTACACCGTGCGATCATTTTTGTTTTATCCCGGAGTGTTCTGCCTATGGGCCAGCGCGCTTCTCTTTAACCCGTCAGTCAGATCTCGGTGATTACAGAGAGGGTAAAACATTAAAGCAAACCAACCATACACCAAACAATTTAAGAGGCTCATTCCTTACTTATCAAATAAGGCGTTGAAATGCCCGCTCTCATTCTCCACACATTTTGGGCATCTCTTTAGGATACCATTCATCACTCGCTGTAGTTTGAAATTCCCATTTTGAAATCCGAACATGGTGTGCGGGTTCGTCTTGTAAACGACATGTTTTAATTTTCCCCAGAGATAATAATCGTAGGTTGTTAAATCAGTGGACCGAGGAGGCCACAAATCACAACTAATAACTCTGTCTTGTAGAAACACATTGTGGATTGCTCTCGTGGAATTATTGCAGTGTAAGCAATGGCAGAGTCCTGTTGAAAAAAATGTATGATCATGTTCCCTGTCGATTAATTATCTGGATCAAGGGGTTAGTAGATATTTACACAAACAATAGAATCAACTGTGTGTCTAAAAAAAAGATCTTTTGATTCTTTCACCACTGAGTTAGAGGCCCCTGAGCAAAATTTGCGGCCGTTTCACGCCCGGAATTGAATGGGACGCTGATGACCTGAGATGTTAAAGAGCATTCGTAAATAAAACAAATCAAAAAAAAATTCACTGAGTTAACACATATGGATCGCATATAAAGACACGTTGTGTTGTTGTAAACACGAGGCATAATACACTTAGTGTATACTGTCAAATTAAGAAACGAACAACTGAACACACACCTAGGAATTACTCCGCTACGACTGCGACAGTGAGTAAAGTCAACAAGTAAGAAAGCAGGCTTGCTGCCCCCTCCACAGTGCCTCAAATGTGTAGAGGCTCGCTCATACGAAAAACCGCGCGTTGCGGTGCAAAGCATCTCTGATCGCACTGTATTATTAGTATTTCTGTACAGCAGACCATACATTAATTTATTAACTATGCAAGGGAACTTTATGAAAGAATCGCGGAATTTCTGTCTCACTGCCTAAACTATTGCGAATAAACGTAACCAAGCAAATGAAACCAAAACTCATTCGAGAAAATTGTTAACCGCGGATCAGCAATATTCTGTATAATGCAATTACATAAATTCACACCACTCACTTAATGTCGCCAAGCAGTTGTATTCTTAGACTTTATCCTCTCTTAGAATTTCAATTTTCGCCTTTACTAGCTCTATAGGGAAATGCTCATTTCCTGTGACACACGGCGCAGATATTTCTTTGAAGAACGCTCTAATGCTTCTCCAATGGCATTAATTTTGTCGTTTTCGGCTGAGAATTCTACCCTTTATGGATCCTGTCTCCCTACATCTAAGAGCAAGTTTTCTTACAATATCTCTATGTGAAATCGTAACAGGAGATTTCTCCACAATTATTTATTCACTTCTCTGCAAGATTCCGTTTTCATATAAGTGACGCAAATGCACCATACAATTATATCAACACACAAAATGTTAGGAATTTTTCCTTAAGCTTCACGCCTAATATGTTAACCATTACTAACGTTTAGATTGACACACGACGGCCGTACGTGTAGGAGGAGATGGGAACGCCCTCCAATGTGCAGATGTTTCTTGCACAAGATCCATGCCGCATTAAAATAACCTTCCTCTTAATTCCATATTCCCTCACTTTTATTTTCTGTCTATTTATTTGTATATTTGCAGGATATACAAATAAAGATGGTTATTTCTGATTAATGGAGAGCATAACATTTTATTTAAGCTCAGACAAAAACGTTTGTTACGAGTTCATTTTTTAAAAAAGTCCGTATCAAGAAATCTGTTTTACAGACTCCCTTTTCGTCTAATGTATTTCTTCCGCCTACATCTCTACTGGAATTATCTGTGAACTTCAATATCCGTTGCTCCACCTTGAGAATAAAGCGGATCCAGTAAAAGTAAGGGCACGGAGATGTTGCTGCATTAGCAGTGTAGAAATAAAGCTGTGGCAGGGATGCTACAGGTAATGAGCTAGAGAATATAAGCAATTCCTACTACATCTCTAATTAGTAGTACATCGTCACAAAATCGTCAACTGAAAAGGGCAAAGAGTGAGTGTAACAGTGGGTTACAAAAATGTTCGCCATAATACAAGTGAATCAAAGTCCTTACCTGGTTTTGGGGGTCAATAGAACAAAAAACCATGACAGTGACAGACAGCGGAAACTTATGGCAATGTGTTTTTCGTCATCTTTTTTTTTTTTTTTTTTTTTTTTTCCAAATACACTGGATTAATTTAGATTGACGCTTCTTCAAAACATTTCAATTAAAGTTAACGCGGTTTTATCAGACATCAAATGACCACTAAAACTAATCGGCAGTTAGAAAGGGGAAGAAACTTTTGTGTTAATGAAATTTTGCAAATGGACTTTACCCCAAAGGTATGATATTTGTTGACTACACGTGACAAAGAGCTCATTGATCTGGAGCTCTTAAAGGTTGACGTGTTTGCGGTGCTTTTTTGTATTGTATTTCACTTCTGCACAAATCAAAATCATAACTAAGAGTCCAGATTAGTAAAGAAGCTCATGATTTACTGATATATAAGATCGCTTGGTATCATACTTTCTCTTTAAAGTAACAGCACTTCTCAACATTTCCAGGCAAAGTTTAAAGTGACACGCCTTTTGGAGAAGTGTTGAGAAGGTCATGGCTGTTCGCGTTCATATCGCTTGTTTATTCTGCATTGCAAAGTTTACCAGGCTATGAAAATACTGACTATTAAATGTCAATATGTTTTGTTTTGGTTTAGAAAAAAATATGGGAATACATTCACTTTTGATTTCAGTGTTTATTATTACAACATTAACATAGGAAATTCCTGATAGAAATTAACTATTTTGTAGTGACCTAGTACTTATAGACAAAAATATAACTATTTTTATCAGTTTACCACAGAATCACATTCACTAGATTACAGGCAACGAACAGCAACCTGTACTTGTGCCAGGATTGAAGAGTCGTTACACAATGGTTCTTGTAGCCTGAAAGAACACAACTGAAGAAAATATCTTTTTTTATTTATTTAATTATTTATTTATTTACGAAAGCTCTTTAACATCTCAGGTCATCAGCGTCTATTTAGAGCGTGAAACGGCCAACAAATTTTGCGCAGAGGCCTCTTTTTCCAGGCTTGAGGTTCTTTTTCGTACCGTAAATGTACGACACGGGACCCACAGCTTTACTTCCCTTCCGAAGGAAGCCATACTTACGATTTTTACGCCTGAAAAAATCCATCGATCCTGGCCGGATTTGAACCCGCGATCTTGGGTTTAGAAGGCAAGTATGTTTACCACCACACCACCAGGACCGACAAGAAAATATCTGACTACCCACTTACTCTCAATAAATTCTAGAATATTCAGCTATATTGTTTTTAAGAACCTTTGACTTCTGATGGCCGAGAGCCCACAATAGAGCTGATATTCTAATAAAATGCCTAAATAATTACTACAATTAAAAAAAAAGAGTGGCTTTACTCCCCCAGTTTACATTGGTAATGAATTTTCTAGAGGCAAATTATCGCTAATTCAAGATATTAAGAATTGTTTCAGTTGAAGAACATAAACGCATATGATTATTCATGATCTGATATGAACTTCGTTCATTTAACAACACTTTTTTCTCAGTCATTTTATCTCTGTTCCAAAATATGATACAGAAACGTGTATGGGTGGGATCACATGCATGCACAAACGATTCGTGTTGTCCAATAGTAATACATCGTGGAGAGAAATTAATATATTCCTTCTCAGATATTATTTCCTTAAGTATTACAAATCAAAAATAATGTTTGTTTTATTCCTTGAATTGTTTCAGAAAGATCACACATTATGTTAAAATGTTAACGTTGTTTTCTGGAAACTGTTTTAAATTATTTTAGAATAGAATACTTTGCAGTTTAGAGTAATATTTATGATCATATTATATAATTAGATTAGTCATTAAATTACAGGACCCGTTTCGTCGTCTAAAATGCAATTTGTCAAATTTGCTAATCAGATCCAAAAAGGTAAATGTGAAAACTGGCAACATTGTAACTAAAAATACTTGATCAAAACAATGTGCAATAATAAAGCTTCAATGTTTTTATATAGTTTACTTTTCTGTTACCATGTGTGCTATTGTTTTGCGTTGTAAATTATTTATGATTAGCACAATTTAAATAAAGTAAATAATTTAAAGTAAACATTGTAGTAAAAAATTATTCTACTATTTTATTTCTTTTATTTTTAATAAACATTTAGTACTATAATCGGTGTGGCTACCGAAATAAGACATTTGCAAAGTAAATTTAGTAAAGCAATGAAATCTTTATATAAAATGTCAACAAGCTTTAAGAAAATATATTCTCATAATTTATTTTTATTGTACTTTTCAATGTAATATTTATCCAATTTTTAGAAAAGTGTAAATAAAAAAAATACTAATTTGTTTCTTTCTTTGGCAGCTTCATGCCAGTGAACTACAAGAATGTTACCTGTGTTGCAACATCTTGCATTTATTTTCCCAAATGAGCACAATTATCTCAGTAATTATTAACCACATCACAAATGTGTAATCTATGTAGTTCTGAAGGTTTCCTTCCATTCTGTCTATGCAGCATTCACTGCGATATATGGCCGTTACTAGGGCATCAACGCTCATTCTTTAACAGAAATCATTATGGACATAAACAACTGTCCATCTGTAGAGATGTTCTAGTAGTAGCCCAGGCAGATTAGGGTGGAAAGTGGAAGTTACTACAATTGACAGTTGAGTTGCATAATGACATTCTGTAGTTACTGCTACATTTAGTAGGGCAGTATTAAAGCTACTTCTGTTAAATTTAAGATAAAATTTTCAACTGTTTCTCTGTGTAAAGTTGAACTACAATCTCAGGATGTTTTTTGTAGATGTCGGTTTAAAGAAAGAACCAAACTGTGGCCACGAGCGCAAAGGCTCTGCAGCAAAACTAATTAAAACCAAACACAACTTTTAGCGCAAATGTTTTACAATTCGATTGTTGGCTTCTGCTATTGTTATGACGTCAACTACTTTGTCATTTTACGGACTGTTGATATACTTGTACCATAATTGCAACACATTAAATTATTTCTGTATCACACTTTGGAGCATTCTTCGTTTCTATACCACATTTTGAGCAACAAGATTTCTGTATCATAGATCGTAAATGTAATCTTTTATGTGATGTACCTGTAAATGTATCTCATGTAATTTAATATTCTTCCCCTAACTTATAATCAGCCTTCATAGTATATCTCAGTAATAAACGCTATCAACGAAGATCAATAATTACAATTCTTTTAGCGCAAAATGAGAAGATAAGCAATATTCAAGGCGTTTAAAAATGCATAGAAGTGGATAAAAGAATATCTGCAGCGATGAAACATTTAGACATCCTTTGTCGGAACAATCACCGAATAAACAAATAAGCAAAAGTGGATAGTCATAGAGCCTGAAATCAGAAGATAAGTTATGGAGTGACACTACAAATTTTTCTTCGGAAAGAATAAGTTCAAAGCAATACTCTCAGTCGCTAATATCATGTCCGCATTCTTCCAGCACTCCCAGGGAATTATTTTAATTGATGCATTGCCTCGTAGAGAAACAGTCCAGATGTCAAAACCCTCTGAAGTTGAAGAAATGGTTTTGGCATACCCGTACTTACAAAAATGTAGCCAAAGTTATAACGAAAACTCAAGGAATATGCGTTTCTGTGCAGCCGAAGAGACTCATCTACCCTATAGCCCGGATCTTGCACATTCCGATTTTTATTTCTTCAGTCCTCTAAAAGATTGACTCTACGAGAGGAGATTAGAAGGAACGTGATACCGCGCCAAGTCTTTTCTAGGAAGTTATACTGGTTCCTAGGAATTATATTGAAAAGTATACTTGAGGAATTGAGAATAATACAGTGTATATGAAATTGAAAAAAAAAAAAACTCGAAAAAGAAGTGTTGCGTTAACATATTGAACACCTCAAATATGACAGAAAAAAACTTCGGGCAATTAGTAACAATAAAATAACAGCATTGAGGTATTATTGCATACAGTTTATGAAGTGCGTGCTTTATGCTGTAAGCACAAAAGTTAGTTATTCATAATACAAATGTTAAAAGTGGCATTAATAAAACATTTTCATATCATATACTTTTAGACAGATATTAATATTAATAAATGCATTAAAAATTAAATTTATTGCAGTCATTCCGTTAGGTTCCTCGTTTCGAAGAAATAATTCGCTTTTTTCATTAGAAGGAGGATGGAAGAAACACCTAAATTTCTGCATAACGTTAACTAATATAACAGCAGGGATAATTCATGGTTTTTAAACATAAATTGTATGGTTAAAATTTCAAATTGAAATATTTGTTATTATTATTATTTATTTATTTATTTATTTGTTATACTAAATTGATGTCTTCGTTGAAAAAAGCAATATATGAATTTTGAAACGGCCTACTCCCACTAAAATATGAATATAAATGTTGCAAACCTAATCATTATGTTTTGTGCATTGTAATTAGTAATATAAATATAGTGTGTATAGTATGTCACAAGGTTTCACTTCAATATGTGAATTGTATATCGTCAAATGAGAAAGCTCTGGTGTAGCTGTTTACGGAGCCCGGAACGCCAAGAAGGTCATAAGTCGCTACAAAGGAAGAATAAGCCCAAAGGCACCAGTGTTATGTCACATCTTAAAAACATGTACAGTTAACTTTAAACCAACCAATGTGAATAAATGTTTTAAACTTTATTTTAGGTAGTGAGTGACATGCAATGGCAGGTGAATTTTAACCTGCTAATAGTGTATGTATATTTTGAATTTTTAAAGCAAAGCACGGGACTTGCGCGTGCTTGTGTGAACGCACATGGCTTTGTGAAGCCAGCGATTAATTAATTTGAATCGAATATATAAAGAAGCGTTTGCTCCGCTGGGGCATTCAATTGACATACTCACTTCAGAAACTCAATTCGGCAACTCATTTAATATATAAGATGATCAGATCAAATGAGATAAATATAGTTCATACGAGCAGCTCAGATAATCAGATTCAGTTCATCTCCATGGAATTCGGGGCAGCTACATTTATATTCGACGGAGTTAAGTTCTCTCGTACGCAGAACACCAGAGAACCCGAAAAAATCTTAGGAATAATAAAGTACCATACACATTCAGATCTATTAATCGCGTGATCATTAAAACAGTTGATATCCTCTCCCAGTCTGTTAGGCACGAGTCACAAAATAGCTAAACAAAAACCATGATATATCGTTGTCATGAATCGTAGACAACAACACTAAAGCGATCAATAGTCGATTAATGGTATGACGCAACAAAGTACGGCGATCAGCAAATAAATCGCTTCATAATTGGCGACCAACCTTACAGCCATCTATTAAACCCCTTCAAAATGGACATTCTAAATGATGGGATGTCAAGTGTTTAGATTTCCTTTCAGTCTGACATGGTTCCAGATTTGCCAACGTTGGTTATTTATGCAAATAAATGTTAGAAATCAGTTTAATACTAATTATTAATATTAATTGCACTATGGCCCAATTTCGACTTAAGGAATGTACAAATTATCAAAATATGCAGTACATGTTAAATATATAATTTGCATCCGCTTAACTAGATTAATAATTGTCATATTTCGTATTAAACCAAAGTTGCTAATAATAAAAAGTTATAAACGTTACAAAACGCAGTTTCTCGTTTGAGTGCTTTCTGTTAAAAGAAGTTTCAGTTGGACTGTATAAATGTCTTTTTCTGATTTATTTCAACAGTGTTATGCATAAGTGGACGTTAAGTGTAAATTCTCTTGAATTCCAAAAATCGGCGCATCACCATTTTTATTTTAAGACAACGTAGCTTCCTTTTGAACAATTTAAACATTAAAAGCTAATTATTAAAATGACATGTTTCTAAACCAAATGTAAATTGCATATAATTTAATTTTTCGGGTTTTCAGTAATATTTTTAATACTGTAAGCATTTTATTCTTTCTGTGTTTTTTTTCCGGTTTGTTAAACTGGTTTAATCATTTTAAAGTCACTTAGTGATAACTACGATATAAAAAGAAAGACATTTCATGAGGTGGAGGTACCGGTTATAATGATGACGCAAATGGGGAAAAAATGACTGTGTAGAGATGTTCTATGTGAGGTGATAACACCTTAGTCCGGCGTTGAACGGAAACTCTGGGATACCACAGTAACCGGAAAACAACTCACGTAAATTAGTTTTTGTTCCAGAAAAAAAAAAATTCCCGTGAAGCTGAAAGTTTTGCGAGCACTTCCATCAGCTGAGGAAGGGGATATTGAGTTACTTGCTCCATAAAACGGAAGTTTTTGAACTTTATTTCTATCTACCCCAGGAAGTAACATGTACGTGAGAAGGGAACCTTGCTAACCTACCGCTGATGTTCCTAATCCATTCAAACTCTCTTGTTTTTCCTTTGGCAAGTTCTCCATCGCTTCAGAGCTGTTTTGAATACGTTTATAACACCAGCCACGAGTCGGCCCTTTTGTTTTCTTTATCCTCATCAACCGCCACACCCTTAAATTGCACTGATTAACAGGCTTCAAAACCTTTAGATCCTAAACAGCGGACTCTTGTTAACGGCTTCAAGTACTTAGCGTTACGTCATGGTGAGCCTCTATCGAAACAAAACACCAGCTGCAACTTCACCCGAACGTAGATCATTGAAAGCGACAGTAACATAGCCACTTAAAACAAGGGATTCAAGACTTAGGATTTAAAGATTAATGAATGGTAAAACATGGACTATATGAGATCTAGTCGTTTATGGGGATTTTTCCATCTTGGTTGAAATGTGTCACTAGCTTACAAGGTAAGGGCAACATTTTGTTCGTACATTTATAACATTTTCTTTTCCATTTTCCATGCTTAAAGTTGTCTGTAAATCACAGAACAAGAAGTTTTTGAGGTAATTATCCAAAGAAAGAAAAACTGATAATTTTATGGTGCAATGTCTGGAAAATATGATGAGTGAAACTACAGTAGGGCCTCAACTTCAGGTCTTTCAGACACACAAACTAAGTAATAGCGATAGCATAGCCGATGGAGAGGTGAGAAATTTACACAGAGATAGCCGAATAACATCTAACATTGTACGGTGCACTGCTTGTCATGAACTACGTATACATTGTAAGCAGGGTCAGTCGATATATGCTCCGGTATGGACTTATTACTGAAGTCAGAAAGTGTCATGTAGTTGAATAATCAGAAAAGAACTGCACAATACATTTATGTAACTAAAACAAATATGATGATTAACGGTTAGTTACGTAATACAGAAATACTTGAAGCAGATTATCCGCCATTCCAAGGCTATGTAGGAGGAGGAAGCACTGGAGAGCAAATTTGACTGTTTGGCTTATTTGAGATCACTGTACTAGAATCTTCCAGCCACTGCGTATAATTATTTCACGAATCTTCTTAGCTGCTATGGCCTTGCGTTATCATACAAAGGGATTATACACGAATACAGGCTCCTTAGTGTTCAGCGTTGCATCGATAAGTTCCAACTGGTTGGAGTACACAGTGGCTTTCATTGATTGACCAACTAGCAGGAGTTCACTTTGCACAATGCTAAACGCAGAGCATAAACTTTTTTGGTGTAGTGGTGTTTTGGTCGTTTGAGGATAGATTAATACGTTGCTAAACAGTGATGTCGTCTTGGTGTCAATAACCAATCCTTCCGTTATGTGATAATGCAATTCGGCGCTATCTCATGCAGTCTTGTGCACTCTTGTGGGGAACACAACGCCGAGTTTATATCCTTTTCCTATCTGATGAAGTTGGAGCTGTATGGTTTCTGTACCGAGGTTGAATTGCTGTGCCACGTCCACATAAGTCTAACTGATGTTCGCCCCAAGGAGCCTATTTCTTCATCGCTATTGGTCTTCCCATTCATGGCTCATCCTCGAGATTTTATTAGCTTCCTGGAACTTCGCGAACTATCTTTGCACCGTCCATTATTCACAGTATCAGCATCGAAACCTGACATACATTCCGCTCCGCTGTATTTGCATTGTTCCCTAGTTCGCAGAGCATTCAAGCACATCTGTAATAAGTTCATACCAGAGCATAGATCGACTGACCCTGCTTACAACGTATATTTATTTCATGACAATAGTCCGTTATCACCTTAACTATATTTTTGGAAAATTCAATTGTTGCCAATACTGAAATGTGAGTATCGCGAGAAAGCTGATAGAACATTTTTGACCAGCTGTATATATTAATATTTTAATTTAATCCTCAAAAATAACATATATGTCACAATATATATGTTCCATGTGTAAAACATGTTTTGGAACGGAGGTAATAAAAGATTTCATTAATTATTTCTCTGACTTAGATCAACCATGATATCATATTATAGAAACATTTATTTGAGTTAATATAATGTTTACACAATGTATGTAATATTAATAGTTTGAATTAATGAATTAAAATTTGCAACTAATTGTACTCGCACGTATCGATATAACGCGACGTTACATCACGAATCAACAAAACTCTAATTGCACAAACATTGCAAGTGTACTAATTGATGTATAGTTATACTATTTGATTATTGTACATTTTATGATAGCATTATTTCCGTTCTTTTTTTTTTAAATAATAACCGCTTATGAAATTTGCTACGAATGAGCATAAACCATACGAATATCAATAACATTTTATTAAATTGTGAACTTTTGTTTTCACATTTATACAATGAAAATAAATTGCCAATCGTACAATTAGGCTTTTCTTTGTGTAATGTTGTCATTGGTTTCGTGGTATCCTTTGACTTTTTAACGGATTGTAAAAAAATGTTGGCAGATTGCCATCCTGGTATACACACACCCACGCTCACATGTGTGTGTGTGTGTGTGAGAGAGAGAGAGAGAGAGAGAGAGAGAGACAGAGAGTGATATTTAGAACAAATTTTTAGAAGGGCGGAACTGGATAATAGCTTCTAAAATGCTCAAATGGTCTTCACAAAGCTTCTAGCATACCTACACCTTAGTACGTTTCTTGTCCTGTTTAACTGGCGCCTTATGTTAGAGGAACTTTTGCCAACAATTCGAAAGTTCAATGTTTTATTACATTGAACTTTTAATTTTAGGAAATCGACATGGTGAATTTAACGTTAGTCCTCCTTAGTGAACTTCATTTCTACCTACCAGCTCAATACATATAAACTATAGGGAAAATACTTTAAATATTCCATTATCCAAAAGCATATGGCGAGGGCTGTTGAATAAATGCATAATATACCCGTGATACTAGTTTTGTTACTGTCACTTTCTGGTCCCCTGTGCAAGTCAGAAAAATGCAGGTGACATGTGACGAACAATATAATGCTCTGAAATTCTGCTTTCGTCCGAACAAAGCTTCAGCATGCAATGTTACAGGAGGTCCAAGGAGAGTTTGTTCTTCCCTATAGCACATCTCGAAGATGGTTTAAAATGTTAAAGAGCGTAGGTAACAAATTAGGGTCCGATGTGCTCTATCGCAGGAAAACATTAATACCGCTGATAATCATTGTGAGAAAGAATTATCGAATAACATTAAGACCAATTTCGCTTGGTGCCTCCCACACTTGGTAACTGAAAGGTTGCACATGAGAAAGGTTGCAAGGTGGGTTGCAAATTGATTCCCAAACAATTGTTCGTGTGCAGGCTTGCATGCAGTTGAAGGTGAAGTAATGCGAAGATGTGGAGTTTCTTTCAAAAACCATCACTGCTGTTAAAACATGGCTACATCATTTCGATCCTGGGATAAAACAGTAAAACTCAGTTTAGAAATCGCCCTCATTACCGACACCTTAACTTTAAAAAAAAAAAAAAAAAAAAAACACCACTGCTTGAAAAGTTGAGGTAAGTCATTTTTCCAATGGTTTGACACGCGCTGCACCATCACACATGTCAATATTACGAGCTATTCTGATAGACCACACCGCACACAAAAGACCACGTTTCTGTGCAACAAACTGGAAGCTGCACTACGAACTAATCCATTGACCTGGCCGAGATTGAACCCGCGATCTTAGGTCATAGAACATATTGATAAATAATTCCTTGAATATCCAAAAATGAGGTGACCATAACTTTCCAGCAAAAGCATCCACTTTCGCTTCTTTTTAGGTGTTGGTGAGGATGGCGATTTCCATAGAGTTTTGCGGTTTGTATGAAGTAGCCAAGTTTCATTAGCAGTGATACCTTTGAAAGAAAATCCGCCTCTTCCTGTAATGTTATCTTCTATTAAGGGGAGGGGACGACTTCGGTCGTTGCTCTACAGATGCTGCGGGCTCTGCTGATCCTGAGTACCCTGGTACTTCTGACGTCACTAAAAGCAGCCAGGCCGGACTTACTCGAGCCCCTCCCGTTGAGGAGATATCCGGATGGGTTGAACTAGGCATGGTAGTGGTCCCTCAACTCACGGGAAAATGAGTACCTACCGCAGCTGTGTGTCCCAGGGCGTTTACCTTGGGAGCATGAAGTTTTCTGAATCACTGTTGTCATGGGGAGGGTGATGAGTACCTTAATGCTGGGGTGACTCACCTCTTAAATTGAGTAGTTCTATCCACCAGTGAGAATCTGGTAGCCAAGTTCGCTTAGTGCGCTTACGACCCAAAGGTGTGTCGGTTTAGACTCTAGGTACCGTCCTAAATGTAAAATTCCCCTGGTTTGAGGAGGAATTCCAGCATAAAAATGTAGCATTATCCTCAGCTACGTGCAAACCTACACACCAAAGTATTTTTGTTTGGGAATCAGCAGTTTTCGAACCCACCGTGCACAAACACATCTCATGTGCAACTTTTCAGTTACCAACGTGGGGCGGCATCCAGTGAATTGTTCAGAATTTATGAAAATTTTCTTATTCTCATTCAAGCCGGTCCTGGTGGTCTGGTGGTAACCATACTTGACTCCTAAACCAAGATCGCGGGTTCAATCCCGGCCAGAATCGTTGGTTTCCTTCTGAAGGGAAGTAAAGCCGTGGGTCCCATGTATATTTACGGCACGAAAAAGAACCTCAAGCCTGAAAGAAGAGACCTGTGGGCAAAATTTACCGGCCGTTTCGTGCACTGATTTGAATGGGACGCTGATGACCTGAGATGTTAAAGAGCGTCTGTAAATGAAACAATTCAGCATTCTCACTCGACGATTATCTCTCATACCGTGTTGATGAAATCTACTACCTCCCCACTTAAACATTTAAAATATTTGAGTTGTGCTATAGGGGAAAAGAAACTTACTATAGGCCTCCAGTAATATTTCATAGGCTTCCGCGGAAGATATTTTGAAGGAAAAGAACATTTTAGAGCAGTACATTTCGTCCCGTGTAACTGCATTTTTGCTGTAGGCGGAATAGATACCGGAAGTGACAACAATTAAACGAGTACACGTGTGTATTACGCACTAAGGTAACAAAATATTGTACAATTAAACTTTAGCGCGAGAAATGTATGTAAAAATATAATAATTCTTTATTGAATAGGACTCATATTTCTTATCACCGGTTCCTGATAACAGAATGAAGAGCATATTTTAATTTTCTGACTTCTAACTAGAAGTCACCAAGTTTATAAAAAATCCGTTGGTCTAGTGAACTATATTATTTTAAAGGCTATACAGCTAAAACAGTGTCACACGCTGATGGGATGATACCAGTGTTTCATAATTGTGACGCTTCCGCGTTGTGAAATAAAAACGTAGTGCCTGTGATCTTTTAAAGTCAAATAAATGTCTCATAAAATGACAAGTGTTTTTATGAATCGTAATCTGTCTTTGTACATATTTCATTCGGGAAGACCGCCAGCTATGCAATGCCAAAAAACATTTAACTTAAAAAAAATAATAATAAAAACGGACTCCAGCTGGAGCTATGTGTAAACTTTCAAGCAAAACAGGGGCGGATGGTTTCATTCTTTCCTTCGTTTCTAAGTTAAGACATATTAACTTACTCTCTAAAACATTTCAATGTTACAGTGGATTATTATGTCATTATTCGTTTATGAAAATAAAAAATACCTTCTACTGGTCTGCTTCATTCCCTTCCTGCTTTATTAGCAATAACTACATCAAGTTTTTTTTTTAAAATTTAATTAATGTATTTTTGACAAGGCTATCTCAATTTTCTGAAAGTACAAAGTTGTAAAGGAGTCAAAGATTGTTATTAACTTTGATACAAACATTCACAATTTGAGAAAGGTGCATCATATAAAAGATAAATTCTAGCTTTCTTTTTATAACAATTTATAATTAAATAATAATAAAAAGCCAGAAGAAACAAACTAATTATTTTACCACTTTTTTCATACTCCAAAATTTCATTGAGCATTTCAAACTTACAAATAAAAGTAAATTACTAACTTTATTCAAATTTTATGTGTATATTCTTTGATAAAATTCCATTCTTGAAAAACTTTTCTGTCTGAAAATTTGATATGAACGTTTACGACATTCTGAAGATTAGGAAGATCAGGGTTTGGTGCTATTATATTCTCACATTTTTGTAATCTATGTAGTTTCACTTAATGATGATCAGGGGGACCAAATATATCTGAAGAGTTAAGGACTGCCAAGGAAGACACCGCCTGCTCAGCTTTCCAAACCGGATCCCACGCTTCTCCTCTTATCCATTCACTAACTTTTCAAATGACTGTCCTCGTGAAATCGGATCGACTCCCAGCCTTTTTCAGAAAAAGTTCTCCCTGGGATAGAACTTAAAATCTTTAGATCAGCTAAGCACTGCTTCTTCAAAGTTATTTCAGTTAATATATTTCCAATAATTACAAGTTAGCAACGTTGCTAATTGCAGTCTGCATCAAAAGTATTTACCATAGAGCAGCATTTCTCAAAGTATAGGTCCCGGTCCTGAGGGGGGCTTTTGGTGAGCCCCCAAAGTCCCCGATGAGACAATTGAGGCCCACACAATTTATTCTGTATTGTAGCATTGCAACATGGATTTTTAAATCTAAATCCAAATTTTCTCGGGCTTCCAGTCAAGGTGAACCGACATTTCGAACATGTCCATCGTGTTCGTCTTCAGGGTGATCTAATGAAGGGATTTTCGGGCTTCCTTTTAATTTCATTCATCTCCATTTTCCTTCCTCATTCATCAGATCACCCTGAAGATAACAATGGACATCTTTGAAACATCGGTCCTACGTCAATTGTTCACAAAACTGGAGAAAAAAGACTCACCACATCGATAGGAAGTTTCACCCCATATGCCTTACAAAGCTATTCCTCTTTTGGTATTTTATTTTTGTTTCATTTCATTGCACTTCTAATAAACTTTTTAATAAACCGCCCTGATTCAATAAGTAACGTAACAGGCACGGATTGCTCGCTTTTTCCACTCACGTGCACCTCAAGGAACTCACTTGACTCTTTCTTTCTTTTACACAAACGCAATAATGCTGTCTGGAACGGGAATAACGAATATATGCATTTAAAAAACGATACTCGTTTTTCAATCATTTCTTATTAAAGGTGTAGTCAAGAATAAATTAATTCAAATTCAAAAATAACTTCTATGCCTCATTTGAGAATGCGTTTCATTAAGGAATTTAAATAAAATTGTTTACGCAACAAAACAAACTTAATATTCGTATTTTGCCATTATTAGTGTCATCTGTAGTGAGCCTTCGTTTGATATTGAGTGAATTACGGGTATAACGATTAACGTAGTGTTGTCAGCCGTCCATGTTCTATTATTGATATCCAGCAACCAGACAGACGCTAATAATGTCTAAAATTTTTTCACATTCTGTGTCAAGTATAATTTGAAGTCAAGGGGGAATAACGATTAAGGTCCAATTTTCCTGTTCTTTTTTTTTCAATTTAGGCGCTATTTAATAATGCAATCAAAAAGTTTCTTTCAGCATATCCATCTGGGTTGATAACGCTCAAAGTCTAGTGATATCCACAGGTAAAAATATCTTAGAAGATGAAAGACCAACAAGTGTCATGGTGCTTGATGGGAAAATTATTGTCTAGTGTACTTTCCCATTTAAGAAAAAAAGATTTAATGTTTGAAATCCACCTTTCTATTTTATGGAACCGTTTGATGTTTCATTGTTGTTTTTTGAATTGAAAATAAGTTGTTATGGCTCCGAAATTGTTGGACATTCCCATTGGTCTGCCAGGTAAGATGCGCAGGAAAGTGGTATAAAATTATTCAAGAGTGGTGCAACAAGAACGGGGTGTACCCAACCTCATGAGGACAATTGGAAGATGGAGAGGTGGCGTTCCACGATCACGAAAGCCGCATGATAGGGACTGATCACATGCCCCCGCAATACTGCCCTCTATCAATGAAGTCGTAAGACGGAGAGAGGTATAGGAAGCAAGCAGAAGTCGCTGCGGCAGGGCAAGACTCACTCCGAGATGTAGTGCCAAACGAGAAGGTGCTTCAAGAATTATGTAAGATACCTAAGAATTTACCTTCCGTAATAAAATATGCAGTCATAAATGTCCAGACATTTTGATTTTAAAAGGTGGCAACCCTATGGATACAGGTCTTAAATCAGTGACACTAAAAAGAAAATTACTTGTGAGCGAAACCAGCAATTATCCCAGGAATTATTTTGAATTAATTCCGCTTCAACTTTCAGCATAAAGGCAACTATTTTGGTGATTAATTCCAAAAGAAAAAAGCAACATCAACGAAAATATGACGCGAGCTATTTAAATTTGAAAATTACATAATGTAGTGATAAGACGAACCCTAACCGAGGTGAGAATATAACGAAGTTCTCTCAAATGATTCCACGAAAATAAATTAATTAATTATAAACACGCTTAGAAACAAAGCATGTGGCGTTTTCAACATGTTAAAAAGAAAAGATGTGTTATTTTCATTCATACATTTGTTTAAACGGGGAACGTTGGTTGTGTTTGAAGTAGGGTAACGAATTAAAGGCTTGGGAATCATTATATTTGGATAGTTTGCGTATTGATAATGCAGATAAACGTTTTATATTCGTCTTTTCCATGGGTAAAGTTATAGTTAATGTTATGTTCGGTGAAAAAAGATATATATATATATATATATATATATATATATATAAAAACTTCCATGTCTAATAACACATCAATGCATCGCTGTATTAAAGAAATGATCTTTCCTTACCTTCTGATTTTTGTAACTCTTGAGATATTTCGTCTCTCTGCTCCCAATAATGAGATTGAAACTTACTTTCCACAAAGTTACAGTGAATTCAATTGGAGTCGAGATCTATTCCTATATTTTGGAAGTTCAAACATGTTGTTAGTGAAACTAAGAGGACAGTTTTGCGGAGTCTTCTGTGATTCTGGCGGAGTTTTCACTGAGCTATAACACATTTTTGGATATCATTTAGAGGTGAATGCCCTGAACTTTCTGTTAGTTACCCATACCATTCTCCACTTCATATCTGTATGAAATGATATTTTTTCCTTGAAAAAAGTGAAAGGCAAGTCAGAAATAGACTTGATGCGTTCCCAGATTTAACCAGCGTTAACCACTCGAACCCATATAATCAGCTTATGCAGAAATGGTAGACCCAATTGTCAAATTAGTTTGATGGTTACAAAATCATTTAATAAAATTCAGAATGTGTTGATTTAGGGTAATTATTTTTTTAATAATATACAATTTTACTTTTTTATTAACCTATATATCACATGAAGTTTAGTATACTTCAAGGTGGGTCTCGGACTTAAAAAAGCTGAGCACTAAAGCCATAGAAAGCAATGGTGCTTTTACAATGTAATTTAACTGAAAATATGCGCAAAATATGTGGGAGTCATGCATTTTTATAAGTAGGCATTTATTCTAGAACCTGGGTACTTTTACGTTTCTTTAATGCCACACTTCTTAAAACGATGGACATCAGTAACTAAACTGTTTTTGTTTATGTCTGAGAAGGAGCGCTTTACTTCATCACTGTAGTGTGACTTCTGCGGCTAACTCCCTTGCTATCCATCGCCGATTCACCTTCAACAGTGGTAGAATCAAATCAATATATTGCGCTTCGAGGAAGATTTGTTTGTGGCGCATCTTCCACACATTCGCGTCTTTGTCGAAACACTGACACCCAAAGGGTCACCGTCCGATACATTTGACATCATCATGTCCGTACATGCAATGCACTATCGACTCTTGACATCTATATTATTCCTTTAAACATGCTGAGAACAAAGCACTCTCATATTCATAACAGCATGGCGACAGTATCGCCGCTATTTTATTTCCAGTCTTTATACTTTTCGCAAAGTCAGAAATATTGGAACTAAGAAACTAAGAACAAGGCGAATGTTTCTAGCCGTTAAAATGGCATATTTTGATCAATTGTTCACCGCATTTACAAAACTCAATCCGTGTCTTTTACAACTGGGACATCTTATGGTTCTGATGCAGTTTGTTATTTTTTTATTTCATATATTGTGAACAAATGAGATATTTGTGTTGCTCCGCTCGTGTATAAAAATGCTTCTTAATTTCACTGTGAAATTTCTTTGAAGATATCACCAAGTACCAATTGTTTTGATAATAAACTACGGAACTTCACCATCCCTTTCCGCTTTAAAACACTATAATTTAACTAAACGAAAAGAAAGACAGTTGGGAAATTAAAACGAATGATTTCTTTGTCATCAACTTATAGATAGCTATTATAATTGGTAGTAAAACACCTTGAGTTGGTACATGACCAAGTAGCTTTGTTAGTAAACTTGCTCTAAAAATCCTTCTTTATTTTTACAATATGAATTTTAGATAATCCATTTTCGTTACCAGTCGCCACTCTTATTGCTATTCATAAAGTAACGTTGCTAGCTCACCCATCCCGCATATTTTATTGACTTATGTCAGCAATAAACAGACGTCGTGTTGCAAAGACCGATATTTTAACGTAACCCAATATCCGACAAAATGTTGGCAACAGATGTGCTTTCCCACCACCATTGCTGATTCCATTCCGTCTTTACCACAGTATTGGATCCGCGCGGATGTATGTACCTCCAAAATACATAGAACCTCAGGCCGCTAATCTGAACCATTCAACCATTGTTTCCCTTATCACATCCGTTCACCGATAACAGCTTAAATGGGGTGTCAGCTCAATATATAGCACCAGGGTAACTGAACTGCCAGCAGCCGCTTAGATTTCCATTTTTGGCTCCTAGTTTGAAGACCTTACGAATTTCCTTCTAAGATAAGACGGTGCAATGAAACATGGAACCTACTGCTTTTTCATAAAACGTCCAAAAATGCGCCAAGATTATTTTTGTTCAGATACAATCGCAGAATGCGCTGTAGTCCCATTCTGTCATGAACATAATATCAGAGTTTTCGTAGTCTTATTCCATTGCTAATAACTGTAACACCACATTTAAATATACCGATATATTCATACTTTATATTTAGAAGATTTAAGATAGTCCATTTGCCCATTTAATGTCCCAATGTTGTTTCTTCTGTACAATTATGTATGAAAAAAATAAAACGCTAATACTTTAGCTCTCATTTGTATTGTTAAACTACTTGTATAAAAATCTTTTGATTTGCTTTTCCATCAGGTAACATTTTCAAGTTTCCGTTGATTTCATGACCTAGTGTGCTAGAAAAGGTCTCCCAACTCGCTCTTTGATTTGGCTCTTTCGGATAGTGCAGTTAATTGGAGTTGAAATACATATATTTAAAACAATTAAATGAATTATTTTTGTCACGACCTAGCTTAATGACAAGCCTCTAGGTTCTCATTTGTTATTTATTATTTTTATGAGCGAATTAACCATTTTACTCAGTTATGTGATGCAGCAAAATTATGTTACTCTGCAAAACATTAATTAACGTCCAACAATAAATAAAGTTAATGTATATAAAGTGAACGTCATTAGATAGATGACGAGTTTTATTTTACGGACTATGTATGTGCTTTAACTTTTACATTGTATCCATCGCATGGATCCAGAGACCGTACATGCTACTGTTTAACACCGGCGGACAATATTATTTATATCTATACCTATATGCAAATATCATTTATATAAAATTTTAACACAGAGATAATTACATTACATGAAAACACACATTCACTCTCTTTCATATATCTATATGCACCGCCACGGGTGGCCGAAGTCGTTAAGGCGCGGACTCGTAAGCGAGAGGGCTGCGGTGCGAATCCTGCCAGGTCTGTCCTACCTGGCTTAGGTTTTTTCCAGGTTTTCCTCAGTCCTCATAAAGACAAATACCGGGGAGGTACCCTAAACTTAGGCCTGGGACGTTTCCTTCCTTAAACAATCCTTTCCCAATTTATCATTTCATCTCATGTATCATCAGTGTCCACAGCCCGTGATAAATAATAAAAACGGGCGTTAAACACTATTAAAAAAATCTGTAAATCACAATTTTATATTGTTTAAAAACACACAGCTTCTAATTAGGTGCACTTTATATAAAAATTCACCCAGCTTTGACAAATTTGCTTCCTGCGCAAGCAAGTTCCAGCATAGTAACCTGCCCGTCTTCGAGTATGTAAACTTGGCTCCAAGATTCATCCACCAATGTTCTTGTTTGGTGCATGTGCCAGTATATTTTTCCCAGTTTCCATAAAGAGAGCAAACGTTATCGCCTATTTGGTAATTTTCATGCTTCCATGGCCTCCGTCTAAGCCAAGCTACACCTGATCTGTCCCTAAAATCTGTAATCTAATATGTATCTTGTTTTAAATAAAATAGTTCTTGTGTATTATAAAGCACTAATGGTCCGTTAGACCCTTACTCCAGCTGATGTGTTATTGTATTGGTGCCACTTAAGTAAATACACCACCACCACTTATTCTTGAATAAATTACGAAAGACGATATAGAATACGTTAGTAGAAAATGTGGACCAGTTTGAGCATTCATATGGGTTACCAGCATCTTTAGGCAGCGAACTGAGTAAGCTCTCTGAGGTAAACGAGCCTCAGATTTTCTCAGACTATGAAAGAAAACGATAACAATATAGGCACCTATCGTAGCAATTTACTTGTGTAAAAAATTATCAGTATTGATTCATCTCAAGATAAAATATGTAGAGAGCGAACGTTTGGAAAATGCTTTTCAGAGTTCAGAATACAGGCTCTCTTATAAGCTTCATATCCTGGCTTGAAAGTGAAATGCAGCCATTATTCCTCTAAATGAAGAATTAAAATTAACGAGCTACCTAGTGCCATCAGTATTGTTAATTTATTTATATTAATGTCGGAATTTATATACTTTTTGAATGTATTATTAGTAAACTGTACAAAAATTCAAATAAAAGTGCATTTATTTTTTTATACCTTTAAACTTTGTAAACTGTGATGGACTACTTATATATGTAACTTTAAGTTAAGGGTCCAGGATAGTGAGAAATCTTTTAGCTGATTCACGGTCAAAAACAGTTTGATAACTGCTTTTATAAATAATTTTACTGGAAGAATTCGCAAATTAAATGTTTGAAATGTTTGTTTATTTAAAAAGCTCGACAAATTTTCGTAAAATGACACGAAAAACTTTTAAGTGGTATCATTATTGACAACCTACTTTTTTTTTTAATGATATCAGATGTGACGCGTAGTTAACGTTTGATAGTTTCAGAATCGATCACTCACACTTGCCATTTAAAAAAATTCCTGTAGTAATTGAAACCTTTCTATTTGAATGATTAATGAAATCCCGCGTAGATCAAATCCGACTTGAACTTCATGGAGATTATTTAATTTTTATACTCTGAATAACCGAAAATAAAGCACTTGTGAAAGTGCACGAGACTATGCGCATGTGAACAATATCCATTTTATGAAGTAAGAGGGTAAATCAATTTCTACTTCATCTACATTATGATATTTTAATGTCAGGATATTTTTTAAATTACAATTGCTAGTTTAAGAAGGATATACTCAAGCGTTATATCCATAAATATTCTATTAGAATACAAACTCAATCCAAAAAGACTAGAGAATTAAACATGTCTATTATAGATATTTAGCGACTTTGATAATGTATTTAGAGAAAAAATATTGATTATTTTCAATAAAATAAAATAATTCATTTAATTAAGAAAATTAAAGTCTATATAAAGAAACAAAAAAAATGAAATTCGTAATAAAATAAATACAATATCTATAATAGGAATAAGAAACGAATTAACCTGACACCTATGTTTTTTTTTTAATTTTAAATTAATAGAACTGTACAAAAAAGGGGATTTAAAGTTAGCTGTTTTACTTATTATAGATTTAATAATTTATTTACTATGTTATTTGCGGACGATCAGGATATGATTGCTTTACAAACAGCATTATTCGAGTTTTAAATTATTATTAAATTATATAATTTAACATATTATCTCAAAGACAAAAGCCCGCTCGGGTATTTATATAAAAAGAAGCGAATTTGTTATTGGAAATAATTTAATGGAACAAGTTACTTCCTTAAACTTTCCTGACTGCGAAATAGCTTATAAAATTCGGATAATTATATACATAAAGAATATATAAAATAAATAAAATTATTGCATATAGATTTTAAAAAATAAGTTTGAAAAAGAAACAAATAAAATTACATAAACGAGTTAGAAATGAAGATACAAGAAGCAATTTATAGGTTGAGAATATAAATTAATGTTAGTGAAACGAAGAAGTGAAATCTGGTTCATTTAGAGCGAATGGACTATATTAAAAAACTAAAACAAATTTTAAAATTCAGACCTACTGGAAGGAGAAAATTAGTTAGGCCGAGGAAAAGATGGTTAGATCAGTCTTTGATGGAGCCTACCTGAAGTAGAATAGGATTTACTTGCATGTAATTTATCATTATAAATTAATAATTAAATTATAAATAACACAATAATTATCATTATAATGCATACTGCTACAATCATTTGTTGTCAAAACTCTTACTTTCTCCACTCTTAAAGCTGCGGGAATTAAACTAACTTTGGGCTCGTGGTTCATTGGATCACCAATACAGCGCTGTCTGTGTGCAGCGTATGATAAACGCACATCCGATAGCTGAAGTTACCGTGTTACCGTCTAAACATAATATGTACCTTCCGGGGAGGGGAGATGTTCGACAACCCAGAATGAAAAATACTAGCTGTCGACTATTATCATTTCTCATTATGACTTGACACACAAGAAAGGAAAAAAAAAAAGTATTTTTCCTTTCAAGTACTAGATGCAGCACTCTATTAAGGTCTTCATCCATCTTTTTATAAGGTCGACCAGCATATTTTCTCCCTCGAGGTATGGGCCGAATTGCTGGAAAGTTTCACTTTGTGTAGATACGGAAACAAACTTTGCACTTTTGTATATACATGTCACTGGTATTACTTTATTTCCTTTTTCTTTTTCTCTCTAGTAATTTCTAGGCTCTTTGTGTGGTTTTAAAGACTGTAGAAGTGATTCTTCTTAAAAACTTCCCTTTATCTTAACCGCCATTCATTATTACTTAGAATGGTCCAGCATAACTGAGGACTTATCTTTATAACTCCAAACAAAAACTTACTAACACTGCTATTGCTTTCATATACATATATTTGTGGTCATTAAATAATAAATATCACCAATAGTTTGTCACACACAAGAAAGTCTTTTCCTTCGCGGAATCGCTCCACTTGCAGTAGGTCGCAGTTCGCCATGCTTTGCAGTTCTCGTCTCGTTTCCAAGTTTGAAAGCTCGCCAGGGAATCGGAGGAGAGGTCAGTACGAGTTTAACCCTCATGGATAGCTGAGGATATTAAGGTCCGAACTCGTGAGAGGCAGGCTTGCAGTTCGATTCGTACTAGGACCGTCCTTCCTGGTTGAGGTTTTTCCAGGATTTCCTCAGTCCTCATAAATGGAAATACCGGGGAGGTACCCTAAACTTGGTCTTGGAATACTATCTTCCTTTAAAAAAAATAAACTGTGTATCATTTGATGCCTCAGACGTTAAAACAGGCATTAAACACTATTAAAAAATTGCGAGTTTAACTGTAGGAACGGATGGGCATGTTTTTGTGTGTTGTGTGACAGTGTATTAAGTATTCATTAAAATGTATTAATTACGCTGATTTGGCTAAATGCAGGTATTCTATTCACTCAAAGAGTATTTATTTAAGACTGGTGCGTGCATTCTGAATCTGCTCTTGAGGTATGGAGATTGTTTCAAGATAGATTTCCTGATATTCAACTTCCAAGTCTATGTTCGATTCACAGATTGGTAATTACATTTTGTGAAACGGGAAGTATTCATAAGAAACGTTAGATACTAACATTGGACATACCTAAAGTATCACTTCGATGTGTTTCTCAGGAAACAGGAATTTCCTATTCCTCTGCTCAAATGACTACAAAGATACTGAATATTATGTGCTATAGTGCAAAAACTTTAAATCGGTTGTGAATTGATTTTAATGGTGTGTATGATGGAGAAATGGACCAAAATTTAATTTTCTTTACGGAAGAGTGTGTATATTAATTCACAAAATAACCGATATTGCAGTTCATAAAAGCCTAACCTACACAATAGAGTTTATATTTTAAATGGTGTAATAAATAACGTGGTGCGATGATTCTTCAGGCAACTACTGCAGTAATCGATCTCACAAAACACATAATACCCAGCCGGAATCTGTGTGTGTGCTTGGAATCAACGGTTCTGCAACTCATTTCAGCCGTTACGTTATGTAAACGCAGTTCTGCTAATGGGGAAGATCTCCACCAGTTGCGTGTGGCCACGTCATCACTTCCTACCCTCGTGTCCCGGTATAATTCCAGATTAATTACGTGCGCCGCGATTCATTCGCCACCAAGCGCATGAAACTGCACCTGTGTTTTGGCCGTGCCACTCCCGGAATTTCCGTTTCAGGAGTGTAAATACCAGCAGCATCGTTTCTATTGTAGAGCGGATGTTCCAGGAATCTCAGCTCTATTCTCTCCTTACGTTGCAATGTTGACAATAGAACGGGATTTGAAGATCAGCGTTTAACCTCAGTAACGCTCTGGTAAGTGTTTTTATATACGGCATTAAAAATCATGTGACTTTTTGCCTGACGCTGAGTGTTATCAACACGGTACCTGAGGCTTACTCTTTTTCTTATTAAACGCATGTGCTTAATAGGATGAACTGTGAGAGCAGAGATTTGTCTGAGTTAATACGCGTCAGAATGCTCGCTTTACAAACTAACAATAAGCACTAGTTACCTTTAAACTAACAATTTTGAAGCGTAACTTGTTGATCCTTGTTGAGTCATTTCAAAAGAAAGCTGTAGTGATTTTGATACATACAGCAAGCATTTAACTCTATGTGTCTATAATAATAAAAGTAATATGTGTTCCTATACATATATATATATATATACACAGACACATCGATATGCTTACATCACACGTTTTCTATGAGTATTTTTATATAAATATACACGGACATGAATAGAACCCTTACCCCTGAGCCTCCTTTCCCTTTACTCATCATCCTCCCCAACTCCCCTTACTTCTCTATAGTCATTAATGTTCTTTAGGTAAGGCATTAAAAAATGTGAAGAAATTCATATGCTTGGGAGTCGTTTCAACTATGAATGGGAGCTTGACACAACACATAGGCAAGTACATAATTAAAAATATAGAGGGATTAAAGAGTTTGGTGCAAATACCGAAAACACCGAGGGAGGGGTACAGAAATTGTGGGGTCCTTAAATTGACAGTGAAAAGGTCATACAACACAGAAATTTAGTTTATGCCGTATAAAAGCATATTATTATAATATTCTGACGAAACGTTGAGATACAAACTTGATTTTTTAATATCAAGTGACATAACATTGTGACCTAAATGTTTAATTTTTTTATTTATTTATTTTTATCTTTTGCAATTCAGTGAAGAATACCTTTTTTTTTTTTTTTTTTTTTTAATTACAAGAGCCAGTTCTGCACAACACAGAAATATATTTCTAAGGAGCTTAACATATTTTGGGCTGTTATCTGTTCGTTTCCATTAGAACTATTTGCGAGAGCGCAAACATTTAAAAATACAACGAAATAGGTGTTAAAGGGGGCATAGATAGTTTAAACTTTCAGGAAAGCTTCTTGCTCTTCATTGTGTTTTTAAAAGTGAAAGTGGTTCTATTTTTACGCTTAATTGTACCCTAAACAATTTCAATAGGATTGAAATGGTTCTTTAGCACAAGTCGTGTGTATTGTGGGTTGTATGGGGAATTAGATAGAACTTCCTTTGCGATAAAATCTACAGCATTTAGGAAAAACGGGGTAAGTACTTAAAGTAAAATTTTACAGGAGACGTACATAAAGCTTTTTTTAATGGTGGTGTTTAACGCCCGTTTTTACTACTGAAGTACTACAGGCGGGTAGATAAAGTTTCAAGATAGCCCTAAAATGAGTACACTGATATACTAAAATTCATTTTACCTACTATTACACTTATGTATCACAAAAGATCAAAACAATGTAACCGACTGCTTGTTTGCTTCTTTTTCTTGTTTCCTTTGATGAAATCAAGTGCACTTCCCGGACAAATGCATGATAACGTACCTCAAAAATGCTTAACAATGCGTATTTTTCGCACGATCACCTAGAGGTTTTTACACGATACGGATATGACCATAAGCGATCATTTGGTGCATTTAACTCATTTTCGATCGAAAGTGGAGTTGGGTGATTTGGAGCGATACTTGAGCCTTGCTCATGACTGGCCTTTTTATGCCTACCAAGAGGAAGGGATTGAGTGAAGGAGACACCGGACAGCTAGGATATATGTGCGGTGACTGCGCGGACGCAGGGGGTACCTCCATCATGTGCCCAGATAAAACACCCCGGAACTCCCCCCCCCCTTCTTTTGCTCCAATTCCTCAGAATGCACGTAGGTCCGCTTCCGGGGGGGGGCAGAAACATCTCCAAAGCGCAAGCCACCATCACACCGCGTCAGCCCACCTCGCCCTGGCACTTTCGACCCAGCAACAGAACCAACGAAATTAAATGACATGAAATGAGAGAACAGAATTTGTAGAATATAAACATCCATCCCAGCATTCGCCTAAGTGACATGAAGAAACCATGAAAAATCCCAAGTTCAACTGGAATTGAACGCGGAACCTCCCGAGTGCAAATCTCAAGCAATAGCGCCTGAGCCACTCGGTGAAAGTAAAGTTACCCGGTTTTTGCTAAATGCTGTAGAAATAATTGTTAATTCAGTTTATGTAATGTAATCTAACTTTAAAGTGTTCAAATGTCCCAAGCCTCTTAAGGCATGAATCTCATAGAGATAATCTGTACGGTTTGAAGTATGTAGAAAGTCAGTTAGAGGTCGTGTTATGATAAACTAAAGATCTATGGCCATGACAATGACTTTTTTCTCTCTGATTTTGAAAGAAGAAAAAGCGCAGACAGTTTATGTTAAAGCACAGTACACTGCCGCTGCAGATCATGTCAGTGTTGCAGAGTAAAGTCCCTAATTTCTAGAAGTTTTTTCCCTGAGTTTCTTTGATTTCGTTTACTGGTTATCAAGCTCCTCTTTTATCTTTTCATGTTATTCCGTATAATCTTACAGCTCTGTCTTTCAATTTCGACTTTCGGGACTCTGTACCCTGAACCCCCAAAGCGACTAGGGCGCTTCGACTATTAAGTGCCGCAATAGAAGCAGCTATTTTCCTATTTAGTTGGGTGCGATATGAATGGCAGATAGATATTGTGGGACCGTAGGGTCAATTTGTCCTCACTTCCCGATAAGGGTCGCTCTTAATGCTCTTCGTTTCGCTTCTTTCCGTGATATTGCGGTACCAAAGTATCCGCGCGCGCATGGTAAAGAAATAAGAATGTCAGTGAGCACTTAATTAAACATAAAAATAAAATTAGCTTTGTTAATATTTACTTAATGTTTTAACTAACTCCTATTTTTTCTAAGAAAAGACATAATTATTTCAAAACTATAATAGATATAGCATAATAACATAACAGTTGTATATATAACTGCCGTGATTTAACTCCCTTATTAATTCCCGGCATCTCCCTCTAGGGATGTGTAGTATGAATATTGTTGTTGGTTCCAATCACTGTACGCCACAGTCATGTGCTCTAAACAACGAGCAAAAACTGCAGTTGTAGAGAGACTTCGATAAAGTGAACTTCGTAAAATGCCACATCAGATATTGTGAAATAGAAGGGAGGTTCAATAAAAAACGGCAACACTTTTACACAGGTATAATTTCTCGCGCTAAAATTTACCTTAGTATTTTGTTAACTTTATACGCAATGAGCATGTAATAGTAGTTTCATTGTTGTCACTTTCTGTTTCCCCCCCCCCGGCGATGATAGGTGTGTAAATTGAGATATTCAGTTCCCCCTACAGTGCTGTCATTATGAGAGAGGATGGTGGAATAACATTAAGAATAGTTTCAGGAAGTTGCACATGAGAGGTGTTTGTGAACGGTGGTTTCCAAGGCTACTGATCAGGAAATAAAAAATGTTCATGTACAGTTTTGCACGCAGTTGATGATGTTACGCAAAGATGCAGAGTATATTCAAAGGTGATGAAACATTTCAATCCTGAGAGCAAACATCAAAACTCTATGTAGAATCTCCAACTTCACAAACACCTAAATTAGCAAAAGAGTAAGCTTTGCTGGAGCGTTATTGTCACAGTGGTTGCACCGTCTACAGCTGTGTGTGGAGAGATGAAGACTACTTTGAAGCATTGTGAGGCGACACTTGTAAAACTTTTTGAATGTCCTTACTAAAAAAAATGGAATAAATAATGTTTGCGAGAGTACTAATGTACAAGTGTGCCAAAGGCAAGCCTGCAGCTACTCTTCAGAACAGATGCTACTGTAAGCATGTGGACGCCGCAACTTAAGTTCAGTGCATGCAGTGGTAAGCAGAACAGAAATACTACAAGTGTACAACGTCAGGAGTGGAAAGAATGGAGTCCAGCTGGACTACTGCAGATGAGCACATCAAGTTGCATTGACCATTCTCCTAAACTTGGGCAGTTTCTACAAGATTATAAAGAAGTAAGTTAATAAACCATTATTTACATTTTTCAAATTGCCAGTTATTTCTCAATATGTCTAAGCGGAGGGAGCATCCTGTATTTTTCTTTTGATACCCAAAAATATGAAATATCTTCAGATCGCTCAAAGGGCGTAGGACTGTATAGGGAATACATAAAAATTGTATACATTCTGCTTTTTTTCTCTTTGTATTTCACATATTTTTCTTTATTATTATTATTATTATTATTATTATTATTATTATTATTATTATTATTACCATTTTATATTCTGTATTTATATTCATTTTTTCTTTTACATCTTCTCCAATTTCTTTATTATTATCATTACTATTACTATTTTATATTCTGTATTTATATTGCCCTATTGGCATACATATATTGAAATTATGCAGATACACTGTATTGGATAGTGTTTTCTGTATATACTGAGGGTGCCAAAGGCGTATACACACTTTCACAGTAGATATCTATTTAATATATTTTAAAGTTGAACCAAAAAAACAACAGGAATGTGTAATATGATGTTCTGTAAACAGATGTGACTCTCATACATTATGATAGTGTTGCTACGTGACAGGTAAATCAACGTTGAACAAATGAACCCTAGATTATTGTATGATGATCTGTAAACAGGTGTGACTCACATTACGTTATACTAGCGTTGCTATAACAAAATGGAGCCAAAATTGTCGTTTGAGCAGTGGAAAGCAATTTTGAAGTGGTATTGGAAAACCGAGAATGTTGTTGAAGTTCAAAGGCAATGGATAAGTGTGTACAGAACAGAACCGCCATCTAACCGGATCTAACTCCGTTGGACTTCTACCTATGGGGAACGCTTAAGGATGTTGTATACCGTAGAAAACCAGCTACACTGACATCACTTCGGGAAGAAATTAAAACAGCATGTGCTGCAATCGCTGAGGACAGTTTCGCAAACGTTGCTCAATCAGTAGTTCAACGTACTCAGAAGTGTATCGACGCCGATGGGGGGCATTTTGAAAAATTGTTCTAACTGTTAAGTCCAAGATGATAGTGCTCATCATTTTGTGTTTTGTACAGTCAGTTTTGTTATGTTAAAACAGTTTTTTCTTTGATTGAAGTGTGTATACATTTTATGGCACCGTCTGTATTATATCAAATACCAGTAGAATATGTTATCACTTGAAAACATTAGTAAAGAAATCTCAAATTGGGAGGACAAGCACAAAAAATGCACTGTGCATTCCCTTGCCTCTAACATAGTGGAATATTTCTATAGTTGCTAGTCTGGACTACAAAGAGGAATATTAAAGATGCCTTCTCGGTACGGTTGATGTAAATCCCGTTTTAATTTAATACGTGAGGAATTAGCGTACGTGCAAGGTATACTGCTTCAATATGGCAAGTTTTTCTACTGAAATTCAAGTCTGTTCCAGTTTCCAGAAGTTCATTCATTTTTCCCATTGTATGTTTCTGCGCCTAAATGTACGTGTGTGTGTTTGATCTCCGGCAACAAGTGATGGGTCACCAACTCACCATCATATCGAAGCCTAAACTGAAATGTTGTAAGCACAACAGTCACTCGGGAATACAATTACACAGATTCAACTCCTATGACAGGAGCATAGCTGAGAAACCCAGGACAAGCTACCAGGTTGTGCCATATCAACAGCCAAGACTAGTAAATCGCATGCACGCACACGACTCACGTCTTAGGTTAACTTGCATAATATTTAAGTTTACAGAATGTGAGTTCGTTATTGTGTAAATATTTTATGGACAGAATGGGAAACAAAACATGAAATTGTTAACCGTTTAATTGAACTACAGATGTGTTTGAACCATGCGCTTTTAATTAGAGCTATATCATCATATTCTGCTTCTCCTTTATGGGACAGTTTTTGCTTACACGAATGTAATAAACAGGTGTGTTAAACCTTTGGGGAAACATTCCTTGCATACAGAAGGTGCAAATATAACTCCGCTTATACAGTGATATATGCAAGCTAGAATGACAGCATAGCTGTCCTGTGGCAATAACCTTACAATAGAAGAGTTGCTTAATACGTACAGTAGGTAAGCATTCACTTTTAAATGGGGTGGGGGTGTTGTAACTACTGTTAGTTCCTAGGTTCAGCATTGTTGTGGTCGTTATATATAGCGTAGTCCGCTTGCGATGTTACTCAGTTCATTGTTGACGTAGCGCCGAGCACATAGTGTCAGTTCTGTGTGTTTGCGAACCTCGTTCCAGGTACAGTAAAAGGATGTATTGAAAAACTGAGTTGGTAGATGCTCATATGATCTATGGATTAGGCAAAGGTATAGAGAGTCTTCATGGGTGTATTCTGCAAGGCTGTCATATAATACGAGAAACTGCAGGAATACATTAGCACATCAAGGAGTTAAGGCGACGACGGGTTGATATTCGTGCTAACCGAGCACATTTTGAACATTTCTTATTATTATCCGTTTCTCACAACTCTGTTTTATAGTATTCTCTATGTGGTAAAGCGTAGAAAAAGAGCTCTAACAAGGAAATAAAGCAACTCTAGACCATGTTCATATTATATTTTTATCTTTTTTATGTGAGGAATGTTTCCCAAAGTTTTAACATACTTTTTTGTTACACTCTGTATGTTAAAACCTCTGGTGGTCGTTTTAACAGTGTATTAGCATGACAGATGATAGATGAGCTATTCAAATGAGGTTTTCTCATAAAATTCGGGTTATAAATGTGTTATCGTGCTCTTGGTTGACTTTCCTAGTCCAGCCTTTCAAATAAGACTTCTATCCTGCCATTTATTCGTTTGTGCCTCCGTTTCCCAGGAAAAGGATTCCGGTAGTCAATAATTGAACGCGCGCCAAGGCGGCAACTTAAGGTCGGTTTTAACTGATCAGGAGTCAGATGTCTTGCAGTGTTAGTATGTGAAAGTAGTGTTCCGTGTTCTTTTCTGCGTAAGCGCCGCTCTTTGCTCTAAGGTGCAATGCAGAACAAAGGATTTTCAATTATAATTTTATAACAAACTAATCAATACTTTGGTATCATATAGATTTCAGAAACATTGAGTTTGACCCATAAGAATTGTGGTATACTTGATCTAGAACCTTGGTACTTTATCTGTGAAGCAGTTTAAAAGACTACAATAAAATCACCATATTAAACACTATACGAATAGAAATAGTTCATGTTTTCGGATGTTTAGACGTTATACGCCTTGGTACATTCTCAGCATAGGTAGATGTTTCAGGTACGCTCACAATTGTAGAATTTCAGGTCCTATCCCTGCACAATTAATGCTACTGGATTTATTTCGCTTGTTTTTTATTTGTAAGAATGTGCAAAGATTTTCCATTTTGCTGATCATCGACGGTAGTGCAACTTACCGGGGATCAGTGTGGCGCGGTTGCCAAATGGCAGGAAAACTTTTCTGCTTAAAGCAGGGCCCAAACAAATGGATAGTACAGTACTTTGTGTTTTGAACCGTCTCCTATGAGTATTAAATTTATGGGTATTTCCTTTCGATATTTTTTCAGTCGCCGTAAATAGCTAAGGAGCTCAAGAAAATCTGTTAGCAACCTGCTGGGAAAGCGCTAAAGGAAAATATTTTTAAAAAGGAAAGAAATGCATTGCACTGAACTCTAAGAGATTAGCAAGGACTTCATTGCATGAATATAAAATGTGCCAGTCTATCTTTACCATCCGCTTTCAAAATATTTGGCGAATGTAAAAGCGTGTCAGTTACACGAAGTTTTGATTTGAAGTTGGATGTCACAGCGTAACACCAGGGGAGTAGCGCTGTATTTCTGAATGTGACGACCTCCTGACATGCAAAGCTGGAGAACCGCGAGGTCATAAAACGAGATTTTATTCTGAACCAGCTCTCTATGGTAACCCTTGCCATTTTTATTGTGTACACAAATAAGAAGGACCCCACTGCAGCGGTTTTATACTTTCCAATCGCGCAGAACATCTCCCGCGGGGAAAAGAAAAAATAAGATATATATTTATTGTGTGCTGTGGATAGAGAGAAACCTCAAGAACAATAAAAGAACGTATTTATATATTTATTATTTTCCATATGCATTCATTTTAGTTTTCTTTGTATATAGTCGCATTGTCTCTTGAGTTTTTCTTTTACTTTCTCTATTATTTAGTTTTCTTTCTTTCTTTCACACACCTTTGCTTTTCCTCTCTTATTTTTTTTTATAAAACCCCACCAGTTCCTCTGTGTGCGTGCGTGCGCGCGTGTGTGTGGTTTTTTTTTCTTTGTGCTACATTCTTTTGAATTTGTTCCTTTATCAAATTTGTCTTTTTATTTATTTATTACTTCTTTATTCTTTATTTCTATATTCCCTTTCCTTATGCGGTTTTAATATGACTTTTTTTCTGTTCCATTGCTCTTTCTCTAGGAATTTATCGATCCATTGCTTGAAATTAACTCCAAGAGAATGAAAAGTTAGTAGATATCCATTCTGTTGATCAATATTTTAATTAGAGATAGTATAAATCGCAAAGAGATGGTACAGCAAGATTTTCTTATACATTTGCAAAGACAAGAACTGAGATGGTTTTGTCAGAAACACAAAAGGAAATAATAACATTCATTTTGATATTTCTGTTGTATTTACTGAGAAGTATCGACCTCTCGGGAGGCAATTGTTGCTATTGTGGGCAAACAAACACTGACTAAACGCTTATGAAGCAGCATTGTGGCAAGCCTATTACATGTCAGTTGACAGGTGACTGCTACAAAGGAATTTTAATTTTTTGTATTTATTTTATTCAGTCATGAGCTTAAAAGTGGCACAGATTGACAATGAAAACGAAGTAAAAATTTACAGCCAATTGCAAAAAACATTAACAGATAATTTTAACAATTAAATTAAGTGTGCATCTTTAATAATATAAATTAACCAAATATACCTACAGGTGTTTAAAAAATATTTAAAACAAATGATTATGTTTCCCCGTCTTTAGAGGCTAAGAGTAAACGATCGCCGAATTTTGCATTTACTTAATCTTCTTTTCTAAATTCTGCATACTGCTACAAAAATTTACTTATAATAGATTTTTCAGAATTTATGTTTACGTCATCAATTAGTTACCAGATCTCACCGTAATGATCTGCTCCTTACACCTCGCCATAAGACATCTGCATTACTAAGAATTGGAACATGCTCCTGAAGGAAGTTACGAGTTATCGGAAAATGTCATTGTTTTAAACTAAACTTAAAAAAAATGCTTGCTTAATGTCCACTTCTATTTAATTTTTTAAATAAAAGCATCATCTGCTATTTTACCACATTAATTGTTATTGTCTCATTTATTGTGTATTTATTGTTTATTTTATAAAAGTTAAAGTTTATACACCCTTAAATTATGTAATATAGATTAGTAATATTTAATCACTAATTTTAGCTTGTAGCGGGATATTATTCTCACTAGTTTTCATACTTCACTCACGAGTGAATTAATTTTTTTTTTTCATATTATGTATATTAGTGCTTAAATATTAATTTCAGTTGTGCAATAAATTCAAATTGTTCTTTAAAGCTGCTTGTTCTAGCGATTTTATTTGTTTATTACATCTACAAGATGCTATGTTTTCAGCTCTACAAACTACGCATCACGCTTTTGTTTAGGTGACCTCTTCATATGATGCAAATTGCTTTTATGCTGGACATTTCTCCATGTTGGGCTACAGAAAATTGTCTGGGGGAGTCAAATTCTCAAAGTAGCAATGATACTTTAAGTCCAATAATTTTGAGGCAGCAATCGCAGACTTGGCGCTGGACGTTGTCATGATGGAACAGGACATTTTTCTTTATCAAATGAGAACGATTCCTCTTAATCGCGCCATCTGATTGCTCCAGTAGCTTAGCCTAAAAGTTGCATGGTTTTGGCCATTTCCAAAAAGTCAGTTAAAACCAATCCCAAAACACAGCCTGTTTTTGGTTTCTTCGGATGCAACCGCATATTTCGATTGCTCCTTTGTTTCCAGCGCGTCGTGGTGGATCCACGTTTCGTCGACTATCGCATACCGTCTCCGACATTAAGTTGAATTTCACTTAAACAGCTCCAAATTCTGCGTATAATTCTCATTTCTGGTTAAGCATTAGCATACGCGGCATCCCCTCGCCGATAGCTTTTTCATTTGCAAATGAATGTGCAAAATATTAACCATCCGATCTACAGATATGTCCACAACTTCAACAATCTCTACACCTTCAGTTTCCAATCTTATCGTGGATTTTTTCAATCATTTCGGGAGTAGTTACTAAGATAGGACGTACGGAACAGTCCGCATCGCTTGTGCTCATGCAGCCACATCTAAAATCACTGAACTAAGCGAAGGTAAAAGATTCGCCATAATGTTTGTCCAACTTCGCCTTTCAAATAAATGTTTTATTAATACAAGATATTTGTGTTACTCCGTTTTGGACGCCTGTTTAAGCAGGGAAATGACTCTCAAATAAAGGCAACGCCATTTCTCAACAATCATTACGTTGCCAAGGTTAAGTTGAAAACAATCTTTTGCTAAAACCTTTGAGTTTACATAAACTTATCTAACTTCCCTCGTAACTTCTTTATTACTGCCTTTACTGCTAGTGTTCTTTATTAAGGTTACATTCTTTATCTGAATGTGTTTGTTTAAGACCCCTCTACAATATCTGGTATTGCGCTTTAGTACATTAACACTGGGTACAAGGAACAGTTGCTAACGTGGGTAGCTCACTTGCTAAGAAACTCATATCCCCAGAATATAGTTCACATACAAGCCATTAGCAAATATAAAGCTTAGAGAATTGTCGATATGATAAAAGAAAAGTGCTAATGTACAAAAGAAGCTGTTTAATCAATGTATTTACTGGGAAGGTCACCTTAGAGCCAAGTACAGGAGAAGGTTTGAATACTTGGTTCAAGTTTCCTGATTGGAATCCCCCCTCCTTTTTTTCTTTCTTTTCAGGTTTTTCCTCAGCCTGAAAAGGCAAAATGTCAGATAATTTTAAGCGTTATGGACTCCAGACTCCTTGACGTCATCATTAATTCACTGCCTTCATTCTCTTAAAAACCTATGCCGGTTAGCGTGGAACGTTAAACACAAAGAGAGAGAGAGAGAGAGAGAGAGAGAGAGAGAGAGAGAGAGAAGAGAGGAAGTTTATAGGAGAGTTTGATGATTCTCAAAACATGGGTCGAAAAAATGGAGCTGGAACAGGCCACAATTTCTAAAGCATAATGCTATTAGAGCAAATGAAAAGATGTTTTAAAGTCTGTATATGGTTTGCAGTGGTACTTTTTTTCCATGCCACTGAGTTATTCATGGCATTTTGCTGCTCGCCAATTCAGCTTTTTATAGGATGCATCCATTCGCTCTAATTTAAAAGTGTTTTTTTTTTTCAAACATCTTTTAACATATATTCTTGACAACGCACTCTATCTGGACCTAATAAAGTTCATAGCAGTCGCCGTTAAAGAATTTTATGATGCCCCATTTATCGCAATGAAATGGTAAATGCAGATGTCACTCGCCATTTTTTTGTCACAAAGACATTAATGAACAAAAACGAAAAAGTGTTTAATGTATTTTTTAATCACAGAGTTAGAAGTAAGTGCTTTGTAGAAAGTCCTTTTTCCACAGAATCTTTGTCAATACAACTACTGCGTAGCCCATAAAACACTGGCCAGCCTCGGTCGTGCATACAGGCCACGGCGAGCCAAATAATGAATGAAACGTAATGACAAAGAGGAGAAAGGAAAAGGAAATTCCGTTATCGCAACCCGTAGGCGTAGCTATTTCAACGCGTGCTGCGAGAAATTATTCACAGTCATGCCGTGTGACATTATTCTCTGCTACAAAGAATTCCAATACGTCATACCGGTTTAATTAAGAAAATGCAGGAGATTTTTGCAGTCAAATTTCCTAATGTTGATGTTCCTGTAAAGAGCAGTATGCATAATTTGGTGAAAAATGGCGTACATTGTAGTTAGTTGCTCATATGAAGGGAAAATATGAGCTCTGTTGTTTTTATACCAGCTGTTGTTGAGGATATTCAAACACAAATGACCAGAAGTCATACTAAGGGACACCCAAATTGACGCAACAGATACAATGCATACTTTTGTTATGGGCCACTCTGTATATTAGAAACATATCGATCATTCAAAGAAGGTTAGAGAGTAAACTTAAAATAATTGCTTAGGCGTCCCTATAGCTTCTCGGCAGAGAAAAACTTTTATTGAATAATTACCTTTGAGTCAATGCTGTTTTTTTTTTAATTATTTACAAACGCTCTTTAATATCTCAGGTCATCAGCATCCCATTCAAATCAGGGTGTGAAATAACCGACAAATTTTGCTCAGAGGCCTCTTTTTTTCAGGCTTGAGGTTCTTTATCGTAAATGTACGACACGGGACCCAAGGCTTTACTTCCCTCGCGAAGGAAGCCATACTTAATTTTAACGTCCGAAAAAATCAATCGATCTGGCAGGGATCGAACCTGCGAACTTGGGTTTAGCAGGCAAGTATGGTTACCATTACACAACTAGGACTGACTGAGAATAATCTGAAGTGCAAGAAAAGTCCGCTCAAGAGAGATTTTACGACTGTTAGATATAGCCCGAGATTCTTCCGCATCTTCCATACAGTCCTGGCTTTGAAATCTTGAAAGGGCAATTGGGAGATAAAGCTTCAAATCAAATTATAGAATAAAAATGGCCGTACTGTTATGGCCCACATTAACCTAAATGCTTGTAAGAACAAATGTACTACTTGTTATTTACTAAATGTCGGGGAAAATGTGTTAAATAGAGGGGAGTATTTCAAAATATTACAATTATATCATAACTATGCACTATTTAAAATAAATGTTACGTCAGTTTTATTACCTGTTCTTTCTATGCTTATACAGAGCGAACGATTCGTTAAGTTACTGACTTTTGTGCGATATTAGTTACCGCTTTGACTCTAATTTTCCAAGCAACAGTCGTTCTGCATTTCCCTTGGATAAATGCACATTATTTCAAGACAGGTGTTTATTTTGAATCCCTTAAGTGCACAAAAACTTACATATATAATTTATTTTATCTTTGCATTTGCTTTGCTGACACTTAATTGAGTGAATAAACTGAGAGATATAGCATAAAAGGAAAGTCTACAAATAACAAGAAGTGTTCATGAGGAGGCCTCAGGTACAACTTTCCAGTGAAAAATTCTACTAGAGTTTATGCCAGTTGTTGCATCACAATATACATTTATTTTATAATTTTCGGCACGACACGGGTTGTTGCATGTATTGTTCAGAGCTAGCTCCACGTGTTGAGAACAAAGCGAGATTACTGATTTTGAGCAATGAATTTTATAAACATTCAATTACCCATAAAGGAACAGATACCTTGGAGATTTTTATTCCAGATTCTTCCGCAATATACAGAACTCGATAAATTCCGGGAAATAGCAAATGTACATATTAGTAAAGAAAAAGAAAAAATGAAACAATTAAAAAGTACTCGCGGAATGAATAGAAGAATTCTGCGCAAATTGAACCTGAAAGGAAGATGTTTTTATCAAGTAAACCACATCATCAGCACATTTAATTCTTTAGCAGGTACTGAAGGATAAGAAAGTTGAACAGTTTAGTACGTTGCGTTAAGTGTAAGCATTGCGTGACACAACGCAGTTCCTTCAGCTTATCTCATGCCACTATCCAATAGTCCGTTGTGTCTGTGGAACAGAGGTGAGGATCGTTATATTTAATATTCATTTTTCTTTTCAATGAATCCAATGAAGCATGAGAGACTCATTGTGTACGTGTTGTGATGGTTAGCTGGTGAGAAGGTTTGTATCGTATTACGTTGGCCTAGAGAATTGTGCACACTGTATATACACACCGTGCTATTGATTTATTTGAGCCTCGCTTTCTGAGGTACAGTGATCCCGGCTGATGCCAGCTTAAAACTAATAAATCACGATACTATCGACAAAACAGAATATTACACTCTCCTCCTTTAAATGAATAATTGACAAGAAAAACTGTAGCTTCAATGGACAGCGCTAAATTAATAGAATCGTTTTGCAATTTAAAATTATGAATGTGTCTTTTCAAAAATTATGCTGAAAATGCATACCAATATACTGCAAAACGACATTCTAGAGCTTAAACAAGTTTTGATTCAAACTTAAAAGTTCTTCTTTCGAAAGGTTAGCCATTTCTTTTGGTATGTTCTCTAAAGCGACCAACAAAACAGACAATTTTGTGAAGTTACAGCTGGAGGTATTCTGAAGATAGTAAATAAAAAAAATAAAAAAAAAGCAAATGAAAAAGCGATATATGCATGTAAAGCAAATCTCAGAGTATCAGCAAATGAAATTTTAACCCAGATTTCTCAGGAGAACGGTTTGTCTTGTACAGCCTATTAGGAACTAGCAAAGGAGACAAATTCGAAACTTTCACGTTACTGTTGTATACAGGTTTAATCACTGATGAAAGAAACCACTCACAATAATGCACACGTTCTATGGGATCACCTTGTCGTAAACAAGGCATGCATTACACTTGTAAGGTTTAATTTAATTTTTTTCTTGTATGTGGAGAAAACATTCAAATCCCCATTTTTGCTAATTCTGGAAGTGGTTTTGTTGTAGAACGTTCAACGTCTGCATCAAGTTCATTGAATTTGTTTGCTGTTAAAACTGTACGTCTTCGCATGTCTTTCTTTTTTTGCACTGAACTATTTATTAACATACTTGTGAATTGCCGTTTTGGAAGCAGGCAACTACCCAGGGAACTTCCGATAAATTCCTCACGAACACGACGAAAAGGGTCCTATTTACAATAAGTTTACACAAAACTACATTGCTCCAAAGTTTTCGGGAACGAATATAGACTAGTGACTGCTCGTAAATTCAAGGACAGGCAGACAGGAAGACGACCTTGACCTGGGTTGGAAGCCGGCTTTGGCCGAAACACAAAACCCCGTGCAAGAAATGAGGACATATTCTGCAAGCCCAGTATACCGGGTTAATCATCTGAAACTTGCACTGATATGGGACGTACTATTGAAGTTCTGCTTTCATAGAATTGAAATTTAGGCAGGGATTTATTATTGCAACCCATGCTCATATGTTAATACTTATTAGAATGTGTATTATTTTTTTAAAAAAATGCATTTTTTCAAATAGAATAATGCCCATTGACATCAAGAAAATAAAACTAGAGAAAATTAGAATGTCAATGGTGTTTTTGCACATTCTAGTGTAACTAGTTCACGCGTTATCATAATATGAAAACTATAAATATCTACAGCTTTCTGCTCCATTTCACTGCTTAGTTACTAGGCTACTATATTGCTCTTTACTTTTCTTATTTAGTGTATATGTGGGGTTATTTTTTCTTTCTGAATTTGTACTTACCGGTTCTTTCGGGATCATGCGCCAGCACACTTTAAAGAACTATGAAAGTGAATAAACAAATTCTGTGAATTCTGAAGAATAAAAAGAAAACTGTTTTTCGCAGGTTGTGTGTTCAAAATGATAACCACCAGCTACAATAAAAGCTTCCAGTCTGTCACGTAAAGATGGCTGTACATGCTGTAGCATTTCAGCAGAAGTTTCATAATAAGTCGTTTCATATCTTTTGGTGTAGCCGGTATGTCCTTGTAGGCAGTGTCTCTTAGCTTTTCCCATAGAGAAATGTCTAAAGGGTCAAATCTGGTGAACGGGTAGGCCAACATACAGCTCTTCTTCGTCCAATCCAAGGATTTTGAAACAATGGTGAAGACATCTTTCAGCGTAAACATTGCAAACATTTTTCTACCTTCTCCATGCACCTTGAGCACTTTGATTTTTTCAGCATTATTAAGTACCATCTACAAGCACCTTCTACTTCTAGAACTATCACAAAGTACTGACAAGCAATGAATCGGTGTAAAGGAAACAAAATGTAAACAAACACACGAACATCGTAGCCTAGTAAGTAAGCAGTTAGGTGGAGCAGACAACCGTAGGTATTTAAACATTTTATATTACGATAGCCCGTAAATTACTTGTACTAGAATCGTGCAAAAACACCATTGACATTCTAATTTCCTTTAGTGTTATTTTCTTGATATCAATATGCATCGTTCTATTTGAAAATAAAATTAACTTTTCAAAGTAATAGATATTCTAACAATTAGTAACATCTGTACATGGGCTATAATAATGAGCCCCTGCCTAAACTTCAATTCTGTGAAAGCAGCACATCAATGGCACCTCCCATTTCAGAAATATTTACGGTACACCGGTATAGTACATAATTAATGTAATGCGATGATAGGTAATCTGGTTTTTTATTATATGTGTTAAAATCTAAGTCGGTACCCAATGGCAACAGAGACAGCATACGAGAAAGTAAAAGTTAACTAGCAGATCATTAAAATAGGCACTGTAAAGAGGCAAACGTAAGAATATCTCCCTAAACATTCCCGTATATCTGTAGATACTGTATTTAAGATATTTCAGTCAAAATATATAAAAAAGCAGAGGTATTGAAGAATCTGCACTAATAAATTAATTAATAAGACAGAAGACAAGGAAACATATAATTACTTTGTAAATATTTTAAGAAATCACAATTGTCTCTTTTGGTAATGCCGTCATGACGTTTCGAAACATTTGCAAAATTATTTTTAATACGAAAGATTTTGTCCTTTCCACGAAATTGAAATAGTGTCAACCAATAACATTTAGAGCAGAATCTACTAAAGGTGGGGAAAATGTTGGAAACTACGCAGGAAGTCCTGTGATAGCAAAATTACAGATTCTCGATTATTAGCAACACCAAAGCATAAAGTCGTTACAACAGCATGCAATTTTTCAAATCCTTGGAACCATAGATTGGAATGCTCCTGCTGTCAACCAATAAAGCATTTGTCAAATTTTTGATAAGAGAGAAACTCGAGTTACGTCAGAAAACCGCGATTATTTTAAAATTAATTGAATAAATATGGCTTTTTGAAGCTAGCAAAAAGACGCTTTTGAAGGTTCTTTCGAGACCCATTAATGAGTTTCTTTGCCGTGATGTTTGAAGAACCAGTGTGTCCGGTGAAGCTAGGTGCATAATCCAGTGTTCCGGTATTCAGGATAATCTATATTCTTGGTTTAATACGACATGATCGAAGGTTGCTTTCACACTAGAGAAATGGTTATTCATAGACATTAAGCAACATCACACCAAGTACTGATTGCTGGAGCTGCTTCATCGCCACCAAAATACCCTCAGATCTGAACCCTTTACATACCGGAAGTTAGCACCTGTTGAGTGCAGCGCTGAAGAGGCGGTGCCTCACAGAGGTTAGCGAAGATATCTGCCGCTAGTCGGAGCAAAAATAAAATATACGGTCATGCAATAGACTGAGAATTGTGTTTTTATTGACAAAGTAGGCAGGGTCAAGGTTGGTATGTTTTTTTTTTTTTTCCGAAGTAGTTTCCGTAGAATTGGATGCACTTGACCCGACATGTCTGCCAGTTCTGGAAGATGTGCTGGAAACCGTTTTTTAACACATTGTGTAGAAACGCCTCCTCCTCCGTCATGACAGCCGTTGATGCACCAAAACGCTGACCCCGCAGTCGTTTTTGAGACGAGGGAAGAGAAAACAGTCACATGAAGGTAAGTCCGAGCTGGACAGAAGTGGAGTAGCACATTTTCGTTGTTTTTTCAACCTGAGGTTGATTTGATTCGGTTTAATTCCGGGCGCTCTTTAACATCTCAGGTCATCAGCGTCCCATTCTATTCAGGGCGTGAAACGGCCGACAAATTTTACTCAGAAGCCCCCTTTTTCAGTCTTGAGGATCTTTCACATGCCGTAAATCTATGACTTGGAACCCACGGCTTTACTTCGCTTCCGAAGGAAGCCATACTTAGGAGTTTTACGCCCGAAAAAATCCATCGATTCTAGCCAGGATCGAACCCGCGACCTTGGATTTAGGAGGTAAGTATGGTTACCACTACCCCACCAGGACGGAATATTTTCATTGTGAAGGCGCCAAACAAATGGATGCATTCAGGACGTTTTCGTCGGGTGTGTTCTCAGAACGCTCAAAACAGTCCTGTTAACACTCCCACTTAGCCATTGTTTGTAGGGGGAATTTATGTTGATGAACCATTCTATAGCAGTAATAAAACAACCATAGCCTTTCCTATCGACCGAACAACCTTGATCTTCTTTGATGTCAGAGAACCAGGCGGATTCCAACTGAAGCCAAGTCTCTTTACCTGTAATGATGCAATTCAAATATATCTCGTCATGCTCCGCTACCAGACCCGGAAGCTCCCGACACATGTCCTCTCGCACCATCAGGACAGACGTCATCACCTATCTGGCACAGATGCGTCTCATGTACAGAATGGTGAATGTACTAGCATGGGAAATCTGTAGAATGTCTGCTAGTCTATTCATTGTTATTCGTCGATCTTCTCGAACAAAGACGGCAGTTGTTTTAATCGTGATCTCGTTCACTGCAATGACTGGAGCACCTGGACCGTTCAGCTTTGTTATTGAACCAAGGCCCTCCTTAAACTCTTTGAACCACTTAAGTACGGTAAATTGTGGCCACATCATCTCCATATACTTGCTGTAACATTGCGTACGCTTCCGTTACCAGATTTCTGTAGATGGAAGCAAAATTTCAGAGCAGTTTATTACTCATTACTTTTTTCCAATAATAAAGTAAGATCTGTTCTCTTCATTTTTGATTAACCCATGTAAGAGCTCTTCGTCTTTGTTGCCAATCACACTAGCAACGTCAAGTTAGAAAGTTGCTAATGAAACAAGGCATATAATCGTGTCATTGTCCTAAATCTAATGTATGACCTTTGAAATATTTCCATTTTCCGGAGTCTAGTATCGAATCACGCTGTATGTGGAAATATGTAAGAGTAATATTCCAGAGATTGCTCTATAGCATGAATACGCTCGTGCAGGGATTAGCTTATATCAGACAGAGACAAGTGCTCACCAAATCCATTGTCAGCTTGCAAATGCCTTGCATCGTTGTGCTACAACGTACATCGTAATATTCCGGCAGACAACACTCGGGAGGGAGGCTGAGTAATGGCCAAATGATACGGATAGTAGTCTGTGGCAAACATCACACATGTGAAATTTATACAGTAACATTGATAAATAATTCATCGTGCAGAGCAGCAGTTGCGGTAGCGCCGAGAGTCTAACAAGCTCAAAGCAACTCCAACAGAGATATTAATCGATTCGTGCGCATGTGATATCGAAAGGCACTTTTGATTTAATTTTGGATATTTGGATATTGTTACGGTGAAGAAAGGTTTTAAATTTTTACAGTCAGCTTTTAAGCACATGGGGGTTTTGCTTACTTCTTCACGTTGTAAGCTTAAATTTTCATGTGTTCGGGTTCAAATTTTCAGCAACAACCACGATTTGCTGCAGTTTAATTCAAGTAATATTCTACTTTTAACCTAAATATAGCATTTTTATACCATTTAATGATATCTTGTGTTCTTGCTTTAAACCTCCCTAAAAAGCTCTCTTTTTAAAGAATATAATTTAAGAGTGGAAATGTCAAATGTTCTAAGTGTCATTTTCTAAATTTTACAGGATAAGCAAAATACTGCCCATCTCTGTTAGCATTTAACTTATTAAACCCAAACTGGTCTTCAAGATATTTTTACTACAAAATTATTTTGCATAACAAATCGTTGCCAAATGGTCAGGAGAGAAATATTAATATATTAATAACAATAAGAATGATGTGTGTCTTATGATGGAAGAGTCAATAGGTTAGTGATATACAAACTTTTGTTAACATTTTATTTGTAGTTTTAGAGGGAAATAATTACAAAAATAACATTAATGAATAGCAGAGGCATACATTATATTGTTATTAAGCACAAAATATGCTATTAAGGGCCAAATTACAAAAATGTTTTACGAAACATGTACAAGAATATCCATCTTCATATTTTTTTCCCTCGCAACTGATAGGAACAGTTTAGTTTTTCATTCTTACACAGGAGATGAAATTTATATCTCATAAAATTCTCTGTGTTCTTTAGGAAGGAATGGCAACATGACGAGAGATCTTTCTATTTTTCATCTGATAAATGGGGTTGATCTTCCAGATGAAGTACAGGTTGCTGCATATCAACCACCAATTTTCCTGTCTTTAAAACTGCAAAAACTCTCTATTCTTCTAAGGGCGAGTAAGTTCTTTTAACAGATATTTGAGATGAACGAGATCGAGATACTTTAAGCATTGAGCATTTTGAAATGTTGCAGTTATTTCATGTTAACAATGAATCATCAACATTCTTAAAATCAAAGAACTCACTTGACTGCATTGGAACTACATGAAAAGGATTTATAGCTTAAGTTTGTTCTACAATCCTATGTAAATCTTAGGGAATGAAGGCCTTACTTACCCGTCTTCTTTTCTCTATAAAAACAAAATCTCTGTCGCAACTGCAAAAAGTTATGGTCACTTATTAAATATTTTTAACTATACATATTTTCCCTTAAAAACTAATATTATTATGGCATGGCACTTAGAGTACCATATAGCAGAATAGCATGATTTTTAAACTGCACTATTTTTAACGAGTATTTGAACTACTTCATCCGTGTATAGGCACTTAGAACACGACTAAGAATATGCATCTGGGCACATAAAACGTGCATTTGAAATAAAACGATTAAATTTAAAAATGGCACTTAGAAAGTTTGACATTTCTACTCTTCCATTAGTATGCTATTTGATTTATTCTGTTATACATTTTATTGCTTTACTCGGATTTTATTTTAATAATTTGAAACAATAAATTGCGCCAAACACTTTGAATTCCCTTTTAAAATGCATCCTGGGTTAGTACTAGCCAACTTTCCAAACCTTTCTGATCGTGTTCTGTTTTCCACACATCTGCTATCTACTTGTCAACACTTAAGCAGCAGGTTTCTAACCCTAACAGCTAGTATAAAAACCATACCTCTGAGTTCTTCATATTCATGTTAGACTATACCCTAGAGTTTGAGTATAGAGCATTGCTGCTGCTGTAAAACGGAGAAATGAGAAGAGGAGAGTTCATAGGGTTTTGAAGAAAGAAATGTCTTGTGTTAAAAGATTTTGCTAATCCTTAGCTTATATTAAGATGATGTAAACAGCATTCCTAAGTTATATGCGCAGTAGTAGCAAATACATGTATCAGGTCATCTTAGGACCGCCTGTGGTGCCTCAGTAGTAAAAACGGGCGTTAAACACTACTCAAAAAAAAAAAAAAAAAAAAAAGGTCATCTTAGGACCGACGCGGCGACTAGGACTGCTTCGGCCGATAGGCCATCGCTCATGCTAGTGACAACATAAGACTGGATGATAGGAACATAAGAGCTAAAAAGTTATATACTTACCCATGTCACGCAAGGAGTTGCTGAAAGTTGATGAAACTTTCCACTCATTTCCGACATCTACTTAAACAATTTCCCATTCTTCACTCTCTTTGAGAAATGACGGATGTTATCTTGTAGTTCGTCCAAGTGTGTCGGTACCACGATTAATCATCAAGACTCGAAACTCAATCATCTGCGAATTTCTCTTCACATAATCTCTTGACAGCACGAGCAAAATTGGTATGCACATAAGAATTATAAATAAACACTCACGATGGAATAGTATAGAATATTGAAGCCTAGTATTTGCCATTTAGGATTCTGAATCGTACAGCCCGACCTACCTTGACCGATTGAGCTTATCGACCGATGAAATTCTCCGTCGAATCGGTCATCAGATAATTGGATGACTCGATACCTTACAATACTGTTCACACAATAAACGTTACACGTTTGTATTTTTGGACCACTTCGTTCAAACCAATTAACTATTCAATGACTCTTCGCACTGCCTTTACCTACTGGTAAACTGTTATATTTTTTATTATGTAAAACATTTTACAACTACATTTGCATAATCTGACAAAATATACATATTTGCAACACTAAATGTAATATATTTTATATTATTGAATTTGGTGTGTGTTAAACTAATAGGAAGATATGCTACCCCGCACCGATTTGCCTGGCTCACTCCTCTCGCCAGACATTTCCAGTTCACTGCAGCAGCAATACACCATCTCACTCAACCTCGGGGTAAATAGATTAGAAATTCGAGTACTAATCATCAATTGGGGCGATGGCTCCTTCTGAACCCCCTCTTAGATGACGCTTTATGTTCAAGGAAGAGAAATAGTCAAGTAATATTATTAGTGTGTACTTAGCACAGAAGTATAAATTGTTTACTCTAATTCGTTTAACTACTTCGGAGAGCAAATATGTTTTATTTTTTAAGAAATTACTTTTATATACAGAAGAATTTAATTTATCTAAAGGTTTCAGTGTCATTATTAATATTTGTATAACAAAGAAAGAATTCAGAGCAGATATTAATTGCAGCCTATTCAGAGGTCGTTTTTATTGCAGTGATTCATTATTTTGGTTGGAGCATTCCCACGCTAATGTTCCCCTTTACTTGGGAAAGCAAGCTGTGAGTAAGGTTCAAGTGAGAGGAAGTTGTGAGGGAAGATAAAGAAAATAAAAAGGTACATTTTTAGATGTACTCTTTAATATATAAGTGCGGAATGATAATGATTATTGAAATATTCAAATTAAGCAAATTAATAACCTTTAGAAAATTTAATAAATATTACAATGATTAGATAATTATTCAAATATTTGAAAAATATTTAGATAACGAAGCATAATAGCCATGCTCAAGAAACCATAACTACATGCCTATCAAAAATGCTTAAAATAATTCCTAAATAATGCATAGACAAAATTACCATAATAAACAAGTAATTAACCAATTAACAAATCAATGTCTAGAGTGAAGTATCATATACACGTCTTATTATTTACTTAGTAATATTTAAATTAAGCACACATAAAATCACTGTATAAGTCAATGTCTAAAGTAAATGTAACACATTTCAGATCATTTGCAAAAAAAGAAAATGCAGGCTCATTACATGATAATTACAAAATTAGCGGATATAATTGCCACTAAGCCACTTTACGTATCCTCGGATTAAACAATTAAAAAATTGCAACAATTATCAAAAACGTTGGATCCCAAAGAAGATATTAAGTGACGTCTATTACGTAAAACAGCTAAGAATGTTAACACAGGTTATCTGTGAAAATTAAATTGAAAATTATACCATAGAAAAAAATAATAAAATCATGGGCTAGATTACAAATCTTTCTGAAATAGAATTTTTAGTGCCAGCTTTCTCCAGGTGGCGGAATAATTCTAAGGAAGTACTTCTTGATACCGCTGACAACACGATGGTGGATAAACAGCCGATGAGAAGAGATGAAGACCTGCTTCTGGGCGGTGTAGTAAACAAGCGGCAAGGAAAGTGAAAGAAGGGAGAGTGACGTCACCCAACCATTGGGCATTTAAAATAAAGAACCTGACAATTATGACAGATAAAGAAAAGGAAAACTGTAAGGAAATATATACTGCCATAGAATGTAATACAAATATTTATTTTGCCGAAGATATATTTTGGAAATCTGAGCATTCGTATATCTTTTAGTAATAAATTACAAATTGTAATATATGCACGGCTGCCGATTTTAAAATATAATGTCTACTAAGACCTATTTTAGCAATACTTCTATTTTCCGAGCTCTGATTGTTGCACTTCGAAAATTTAGCCATCCTGGAAGAAACTGCAAAATCAGAAATATTCTTCCGTTTTCATAGCTGTTGTCTTATTTATGATCTTGCAATATTCCCCTTTTTTATAAGAGGGCATAATACTTTTTCCGCTGTTTCAAAGAGTGCGAATTGATCAAGGAATATTTAATAGTTCAATTCAGCACCTTAACGATCTTTGGCTACCTGTGGCGGTGTAGAGAGAGAGAGAGAGAGAGAGAGAGAGAGAGGATACAAAAGTCACTAACATAATTATTAAAAACGCCACAAAAAATGAAGATATAAAACGTTTAGTGGCGATATATTTAATATTACATTTTACTAATACTATAAAACTTCAATTTTAGCGTGCATATTTTAAATGCAAATGTATAGAATGAAATCTGTTCAACATGTGTAACATGACACTGTGAGTACAATTGTACATTCATTTAATAACAAATTTTATCAATAACTTTATATCAAATTACTATTTAATTGTAAAGTTGTCTAATGATTTAAAATATTTATATTAACAGTGCTAAAAATGTTAAAAGTTATCCTAAATCTATGGAAAGTTTCATATTTTGGTATATCTATAATGAACATAATTAACCTATTACCATAACTGATAATATATTTTAAGTAAAAGTCGAAGAGGATTGGTCAGTGCTTATCATTTTCTGTTTCTTTGATTTCAGTTTTGTTTTGTTAACACAGTTTATTCTTTGCTTGAGTTGTGTATACATTTTTGGCACCCTTTGTGGTATGTTCAAGTAACGGCAATCGTGTACCCTTCATGTAGAAGTGTTTAAAAGTTCAGAGATCAATGACTTTATTGACTGCATAATTCAAAGAGAAAGCACTTTAAAATGTACTAATGTCTCGACTCTTTAGGGAAAAAGAATGGAAGGAAATAAACAGTAACAAGAGGAGAACTATGTAAAATTGTTCCAGCATGCAATCATAAAAACAACGGTATTAAAATGCAGCTCCAACACTCCAGAATAATGAAATTGCATAAAGGATTAAACAGTTTTTAAGAAAAAGAACGCAAAATTAGATACTAAAAAATCTTCTTTAGTCATAAAATAAGTTTTAATATAAGTTTAAAAATTCATAAAAAAATATGAGGGAACTGAAAGGACAATAAATGAAGATATAAACTTACTTTGTTAGTTTTTAATGACCCATACCAATTGCCATTATTTCGGTAAATGGAACAAGTCAAAAGTTTGGGGCCTTGAGTTTCCTGGAATTAGAAAAAGACAGCAGAATGTGAATTTAATAACAATCAATTCATAAAACCTCAAACTTCGCCGGCCGTAAAAAGCAAAAGGTTACTTCGTTATAGTGCAATATTTAGAAGCTGCTATTATGCAGAGCGGTTCCGGTAAATCGTTTTATTCATTGCTAGGCACTTAAAACTCAGGATAGTGAGAGTTCTGCCCATAAAATAGTTCATCCTTACTGTTCATGGCATGTACCATGGCAATAAAAATGTCTGCTGGGAGTCACCTCCACAGATTACAAAACGAAACAGGCAGATCTCACAGCCCACCTTCGCAACCACACAGTAGTTTTATTTTGAATGTCAGGCGTGTTCTGCTCCTCCATCTCACACACTGCTGTTCCCATGCTTGCTCTTACATTCTTCCTGCAGCGTATAGAAGCTATTTTCACAAAGGGAACGAACCACCTACACGAAATAGACGGTAACTGCGTTTTTGAATAGTTGAATCATGATTTAAAATGACTGTAGCTCTTCCCAAAGCAAACCTGAATCATATTATAAGCTTAGACATCCACTTTACAAAAAACTTTAAGGTACTCCCGTACAAAGCATTCTTACTGCACCGTTTCATATAACACATTGTTTGTCACCACGTACATTTGCTCGATGAACTTTGCCGCAGTATTTCTCTCGCTACCCTGCACCACATTTTCAGAATATTTCTGTCAAATATACCAGCTACATAGAGCTAGGTTGCAATGTACATTAAAAGTCAATCACCGATTTATTCTTGCAGGGCAAGTCTGTTGATTCAAGCTGCTTCAGTAAGATCTTTGAAGGAAGGAATTATCATGTATGTTATCCCATATGCCCGAAATTTGTTTCTTTTTCACGCTTTACAGTTTTTTTTCTTACATCTCGCTTTACTCGAAAACAGCTTGGGATGGAACAATAGGACTTACAGGGCTACACTACCACCTCTTAATTTTAATACATCATAAATTTCCCTCATATTTCTAAGAGAACCACAAATAAAATAAGTTTATGAGAAAAATTGAGTGATGGAGCAAAATATGTCCATTACAAAGAACAAAAGTAAAACATCCAATTTGTACTTTAATAAATCCTGGCAAACTCTGGACATTTGGTTTAGAAGTCCTCGGAGGTTTTCGCACCTTATACACTTCTACACTTGTCAAATAAATTCCCAGAGTTGGTCTAATATTTCTAAATACCTCTTCGATACCTTTATTCACTTGTCCCATGACAATTCTGTAAAGTTGCAGTCCGGCCTTTGAAATAGCCAAGTTATTCAACCCAGCTTTTCTACAGATAACAATATACCTCTTGCAGTATCCAGATCGATGTTTAGAATGGTTTTCTTGGGTGGATGATCTGGAGCAGAGAGGGATGCTTTCGGAACTTGAGCCGTGCTCTGGCCCTTTGTAGAGGATGAGACACACTCTGGGCGGTCAGGGGTCGCTAACATACCGGGCTTTCACATAAAAGAATACAGTGACATGTTTAAGCACGGTTACTGTAATGTTTCAGGTTTTATTTTTAATATTTTCTTTTAGTTCTTTCGCTATATGAGAGTTTGTTTTATAAACTTCGTCCTCCAAGCAGCACCAAAGGAAAAACTCACACACTGTTAAATCTGGTGAGTGAGAGCGAAAGGTTCATACATCAGCACTATTTACTCATCTTCAAATACTTAATTTTATCCACGGATTCCGTTGCTGAATGAGCAGTTTCAGAATCTTTTTGAAACCATCCATATGATTTCTCTTTTCTGTAAGCTGGTGAAAAAATGGGGTCAAATGTTTTTTGTGCCTTTTTGCATCCATTATAAGGGAATTACAAATGAAATTCTGCACGACACGACGACCCTACTCGTATTTATGGTAAGAGACATTGTCTTGTGATACTTTATATATGCAGCCTTGCATATTTTACACACGAAAATGCGCTGCTCTAGAGTAAACTGTACCATATTGGCGAAGTTCAACTACTGCATTGCTTCCAAGCAACGTTCAAGGATAGGTGGGGAGACTTGTCGGGGGAAAAGTGGGGAGCGTCGGGATTCAAAACATCGTGCTTGAAGGATAGTTTTTACTTAAAAGCTATGTATTTCCAGATACAGCACCCAGACATCAGTGAAGCCCCTTCCCGAGTTCTACGAAGCCATTCCTGGCATTGGGACAGAAACTATTTCAAAGCGCAAGCCACCATCATATCACGCCAGCCTACCTCGCTCTGGTACTTTACATCGTGTAACAAAATCAACGAAATGAAATGGGCAATCGAAAACTTCGTGGAAGCAAATATCCATTCCAGCATTCGCCTAAGAGACCAGGAGAAATCACGGTAAAAATCCAAGTTCAGAAATTAAATCCGGGACCTCCCGAATGTGCATCCCTAGCGTTAACGCCTGAGCCACCTCGCTGCGTATTGTTATCTTGCTGCAGCTTGAAACATCTGTATTAGATAATCCAGATGGAATTGTATAACGCTGAAGAACTCTATGAGATTGTTTCTGTTCATCTTTGCTTCAATTTTAACAATTTCTCCAATTTGATTCCCAGAAAAACATCCCCATAATAGACCTCCTTACCCATTTAACAGCAAAACATACTGATGGAAAACCTCTCCCTCATACTGACGTACATTTATATCCTTCTCTTGATACCAAAGCCCTCATATTTGGATTCAGGTGTTAATAAGTGCTTAGACCAAACAGCAAATGTCCAGAATTGATGCGGTCTAGCTCATTGAAGTTTTATTTCTATGTTATAAACTTTAACTCCTTCTTTAGGTCTTCTATTTACTGTGGCAAATATACATCCTTCTTGTTCATTTCTACCATTACTGCACATATTTATGAATCAGCTTAAATTTATTTCTTTTATTAATTATTGTAATGAATTAATCATCTCCTTTTGTAGTTTTGCAAGGCTATCTATTTATCTTGGTAAATCTTGGCTGCTAGCAGTATTTATATGGCGTGCAAGAGTATATCGCACTCCTACAATAGTCACAATATTTGACAAATCGACAAATCCACCTTCCTCAATGCTACAACTACAGCACGCTTTTTCAAGTAATACTTTCATCCATGGAGTCATAGCAACCATGTAATTACTTTAAGTATCGCCAACAACTGAAAGCATATAACAGGTTTAACTAGCAAGTTACTATAGTATATCTGTGTCTAACCCAAATTAATCATTTTATAAAAATAAATGGGTTATTTGTATTAATTAAATAGTATTCTGTACAATAATAAGGTTAACTTTATTAAACGCCGATTTAATGTAAACGAGTAGGTAGTATGTATACTTTGTGATATATAAGACTTTATTTTATATACAAAATATATGTTGAGCATAAGTAAGATACCGCCACGGGTGGCCGAGGTCGTTAAGGCGCGGACTCGTGAGCGGGAGATCTGAGATTCGAATCCCACCAGGACCGTCCTCCCTGACTGAGGTTTTTTCCAGGTTTTCCTCAGTCCTCATAACTGGCAAATGCCAAGGAGGTACCCTAAACTTAAGCCTGAAATGTTTCTTTCATTAAAAAATCCTTTGCCAATATGTCATTTCATCTCATGTATCATCAGTGTCCACCTCCTGTGGTGCCTTAGCAGTAAAAACGGTCGTTAAACACTAATCAAAAAAATAATGAAATAAGATAAGTATAATAAATAGCTACTTAAGATTCCCTACAGTACAGCGGAGTAAAATGTGTGGCTAATTAATTTTACAGCAGTTCAGGAGAGAAAAACTTCTTGCGCACGCAAAGACCTGCTATCCTTTTAGAGAAGAGAAAAAATTTAACTTCTGTATCAGAGGCCTTCAGTGTATTATTAACAATGCCAACATTGTAAAGTTAACAGTTTCTACAGAAGACAAAATTACGTTGCTAAACAGAACAACATTTTACAGGGCAAAAACATGCTCATATTCTGAAAAGAATCAAAAAGATTCGTAGCAACAGTTGCTTTTAACACTGATCCAATAAACTGCCACAGTTTTGTTCTCAAAGTCTCGTCTGGACATTTGTATCAACGCAAGAAACGTTTATCTTTCATAAACCCTTACTATCCATTGGCAAACTTTCTCCCTGGTACCGCCACGGGTGGCCGAGGTCGTTAAGTCTCGGACTCGTGAGCGGGAGGTCTGGGTTCGAATACCGCCAGGACCGTCCTTCCTGACTGAGGCTTTTTCCTGGTTTTCCTCAGTCCTCATAAATGGCAAATGGTGGGGAGGTACCCTAAACTTAGGCCTGGAACGATTCCTTCCATAAAATCCTTTCCCAATATATCATTTCATCTCGTGTATCATCAGTGTCCATCGCCTGTGGTGCCTCTGTAGCAAAAACGGGAGTTAAACACCATTCATTCATTCATTTCTCCCTGGCTCTCTACCAATAGCTGCCTATAATGAAAATGATAATACTCTGCAGCGTGAACAAACGGCTCAGCATCTGCTAACCGTCCAAAGATAGAAGACATTCTTCTTGTCACAATTTCTCAGTCACCGTATCGATACAGTTTAAACTCTTCAAATTCATTCGCCTAATCTTGGACCCACCTCAACATTAATAATTCTAACTAAATTATTACTTTAAGGAAAAATGTAAATTTGAGAAACCCCTCATGATGGAAACCTCTACGCTTTTTCACCACCTGAAGAAGGTTTAATTTACAGAAAACAAAGTTAAAAGAGATTGTGATAGGTGCTGGATATTTCTATTTCGCCACCTTATGTACAAAAAAATTCAAAATAAACTCTCCTTTTCATAATGCATGTTCTGTTTATAGTTATTTTTGTCACACTCGTTTTCATGCTTTTCTTCTGAATATTTTGTTTCTAAACTTATGTATTGTTAGTGCTCCGTATTGCGTGGAGTTATTGTTTAGTCATTATATGCATGTCAGACTAGGTTACACAATAACTTTTTTCTATCTAGTACCAGATATTAAGAAAACAGTATTGACAAACTAAGGGAATTTTCAAAATTACGACCGTCATTGTTGACACATAATGTATAACGCTATATGATTGAATGATGAATCCCTCGAAATATCTGTGGTCGGTTAAGAAGATCGTCAAAATCAAGAATAATTCCAGACACTAATTCTTCTGCCCAGTCAACGAGTGTTTCATAAACAATTTATTTAATATGACCCCAAACAACAAACATCAACTGGAGTCATATCTGAAGATCGTTCCTGCCAGGTAACTAAACCTGCTCTCCCTGTCCAGCGATTGGCAAAATTTACATTTAAATAATTTCGACAATCTACGGTGCGCGTGCACCGTCGTGTTGAAAGGTCATGTTTCTCCGGATATTAATCGGTACATCTTCAAGTAGCTACGGAAGTATTTCCGCAATAAAAATAACATAAACATGTTAATTCAGTCGTGCAGACATAACATGTGACCCACTAAAATGTTGTCAACAAACCCAATCCAAATATTTACACAAAGCGTCCATTTATTGTGTAGATTAGCTTTAGAATTAGTGTCACTCCAAATATGACTGTTTTGTATATTAAAAAAAACCTTCTCTTGAAAAACATAATATGCATTTAGCAAAATCAGGCTCATTGTTAAAGCATGTAAATACCATTCAGTAAATTGTTGTCTGTTAGGAGGTGTTCATCTGTGATTAATGTGTTTGCTTTTTGGATACGGAAAGGATGTTTTTTATACTTACTTGAGATTCTGTAATCAAACAAGTGACTGGCATTCATCGAATGGGCAACAGCTCGAGTGCTAGTTCATATATTATTTTCAAACCTCTGCAAAAACCTAATTTTCAAAGTATAATGTTCTCACAGTTCGATTCGCTCCTGATTTTACTTTCTTTATCTGGAGCTGGTCACTATCCCAAAGACGTTGATCCAATCAAATGTTGTATGGCAAGGAATATGGCGCTGAGAGTGTTCCTTCTCATAGATTCACTTTGCCAAGTTAGTATTGCCGCAAGCTGCTCCAAGTACCTTATACAGGTCTGCAAATTCAAACTTGTATATTGATGTATTTTAATACTTTGAAATTAAATAAGTAGATCTCATAGAAGATATATGGTGACATACAGCAAAAAACTAACTCCAGTTTTTTATTTCCACGATAACAAGAACAGCTGAAGCATAAATTCTTTCATAAGAACTCTTTCTCTCTTTTATATTGAAAATGAAGCATTTCCGGCTACTATTTTATTACAAAAAATGTTTATTTTCATATCCTCTACGACATCAGAAAATTAGAAATAGTTATTCTGATACATCCTGTATATATACATACATATTTGAAATAAAATAAGTATACAAGGTTGCACATATAAAATATTACAAGACAATATCCCTTAAATGGGCCAATAAACCGATATGTTAACTTTTCATAATCGTATTGCAGAGGGGGCCTTTAATAATACCACCATGAACAAAACAAATAAATCTCGTTATGTGTCTCATGGGAAATTATGATATAATATTTAGCTATTTAAATAATTCTCAATAAATTAAGAACATTTTGTTTAAACATTTAATCTAAAAGTAAATCTTGGAACGTTATAGAGCGTTATAAAAGACACGTTTTAGATAAATAATAAAACGAGTCATTTATTATACACCCTTTTATTAAAAGTCTAGAATAAGCGTCATTGACATCTAGCGATTTTATACCCGATATTTTCTAAATGCGTGGAGTGATAGTTATACAATCTTTCCGTATCCGAGGCTTCATGTTGCATTTTGATGAAGGTGCTGTACACTTTACTTTTTTGTTTAACGTGGTTTCATAAAAAGTAATGTAAGACTTTGAGGTCAGCTAGGCAAGACTAGCACGTCCAATCCATATATCGTGGTATTTGTCGTTTAATAATTCACGTGTGCGTCTTGTAAAGTACGTCGGTACTCCATCTTGCTGGTACAATATTTCTTCCCGTACACTTAGAGAAACATTTTCCATTTGATCTGATAGTTATTAAATTTAGTATTTTCCGATGGTTACTTTTCGGATTCACAAACTGTATTAAGTGCTACTTCAAGCACATAGTGACTTCTCAAGATTTAATTTTAGAAAAAATGTTTTCAGTAAAAGTTTATATGTTAAGAAATAAGGAACCCATTTAGTTTTATTGACCCATTAAAACACATTAGCTGGTACCACTTTATAATCCTTATATTTTCTCTATCATTAAAACAAAATCTATTGCTACTGTCATTAGTATCAATTGGAAGACATTTCTGTATTTTGTTAAATCTTTAACGCTGTAGCAGTTTTACGTAGTAACCTAAAATACTGGAGCCTTTAACATAATATAATAAGCTGAAGAACTTTGATGTCCCTAGAGAAAAAATACGGTAGTTTATTTGCATTCGTTTGATTCATTTACAGCCCATGAAAAATGTTCTTCACCTTCAGAAATAGTTGGTAATTTCTGAGAGCAATACAATATTTCGAAGCCAACTATATGAACAGCTTTTGTGAGCCAGAGAGTCTTGATGGAAAAGCTTACTCTTCGTCAATTTGTCTCCCCCACCCGTTGGCTATCTACTCTAGCCATGTAATAGCCAGTCAACAAAAAGCAATTCATCAGGGAAAAAAAACTGTGGCCATTGACTCCTCCTTTCTAAGGAGATTGGGCGGAACTGGTGAAAATTTCTTGTTCCATTCTGTGCTTTGGCGTTCCATTCTGAATCAAAATAACGAAACATTTATCAGTTGTGGCAAAAAAAAAAAAAAAAAAAAAAAAAGTCAAATAAATGCTCTTATCTCTCAGTTAATAAATTTAAATTTGCATTCTAGTTTTACTTATGTTATGATAATATTTTAGCTGCGCATTTTTTCAATTATATTGTTCATTAAATATTTTCCTTAAACACTTAACGTTTAATTGTCTATTTTAATTACATTAATACGTTTATCAGTTTTAATGTCTTTTTTATTTGCATGACATACGAGGGTAAGTCCATAAGTTTTCGGCCTAACAATTTTCTAGGTATGATAAAGACAAAACCTATTTTTTACTTTTCAATATAGTTATCATTTATTGCAGTATACCCACCCCCTAAATAGTCAAAAGTCTTGTCTGAAAAAGGGGCATAAACAGCATCCAACAGCTTCTTCGTCACACATAAATTTCCTTCCTCTAAGATCCTTCTTGAGTTTTGAGAAGAGGAAATAGTCACTCGGAGCTAGATCTGGGTGGATGGTCGATCTCCTTGAAGCCGCATTTCTTCACAGCTTCCTTTGCAACAAGAGCTGTGTGCACAGGCGCGTTGTCGTGAAGAAGGCACACACAACCACTCAGCTTTCCTCGTCTTTTCTCTTTGATGGAAGCACGTAGCCTGTGCAGTATGCCAGCATAGTACTCCCCATTTACTGTAGTGTTCCTCTCCCTGAAGTCAATGAAGACTATTCCTTTACAGTCCCAAAGGATTGTGGCCATGATCTTCTTGGTTGACTGAGTGACCTTGGCCTTTAGAGGCGGTGCTTTGTCAGGTTTAAGCCACTCCATTGATTCTCTTTTGGACAATGGATCATAGTAGAGGACCATAGTTTCGTCTCCTGTAATAATGGTTTGCAGAGCTTCTTTCTCGTTGCCACGGCAGATCTCTTTAAAATACCTGATACAACAGATGACTCGTTCCTGCTTTTGGACTGAGGAAAGAACTCTAGGCACCCATCTTGCACCAACCTTATTCATGTTTAAATGTTCATGAATAATTTGAAGGACTGTTATTTTAGGAAGGCGCTATCTTACTGCTATTTCTGTAACTTTTAGCCGCAGATCTTCCATAATTTCTCCTTCCACAAGAGCACCTTCAAGGGTCGACCTGCACCTCTTCGTCTTCAATGCTTTCTCGAGCCGTTGGAAAAAGTTTGGCCCATTCTTTTACGATATAATATGAGGGGAGTGCTTCCCCCCATATACACCGTCCAATTGCTGTTTAATCTCATTTGGAGTAAATCCTTATTTATGAAGAGCTTAATAACAGCTCGAAACTCCATTTGAACATGTCACAATCTTCTACACATATCCTTCTTTATACAACTATATATGAGCAGCTGAACATAGTGGAGCGGAAGTTACAGCTGCAATTGTTTATTTAACAAATAAGATATGACACTAGATAAGGGTTTTGTGAAGGCGATAATCCTTGGCGAGGCCGGAAGCTTATGAACCTACCCTTGTATTTTATATAAATCACAGAATCCTCGACAACTCGCGCAGCATTTGCTTCTACAATCGACAAAACTATGCTCGCCGAGTGTTTAGCAAGGAAGGCAACTGCAATCAGACGACTACCTACAGGTGGTTCATTATGGGCAATTGTTTTCTAGAGTGTTTATCCAAGATTTATACGTACCGAGTCAAGTTATCCACTTGAACAAACATTCCTCAGTGTTACAGTTCCAAGGTGTTAAATGATTCATAATGTAGTTAATATATTTTGGAAAACTGAAAAATTTTGGAACAGGTAGCACAGAATACAGTCAAAGCTTTTTATCTAGAATGGCATTGTTCACAGAAAATTCTCCTAAAATCAATTTGATGTCTTTCAATATAAATGGGGCTTTGTGGTTCTTTGAGTAAGTATGTATTCATTCGTTTTAATAACATAACAGGAAACAGTTTATTTTCGGTTCCATTAGCCTTACTGAATGACATTCACAACACATAATCGGCGATCAGAAAAACGGACGAGAGAGGTCTACTTGAATGGCTGTCTGAAAAGGGAACCAACCTATAAATTTACAACTTCTTATAGTTTTAAGTAATTAATTTTTAACCAGATATTAGTGACATTTTATGTAACACACTTTGAATTTTTCAGATCAATTCATTAAAAGTTTCCGAGATTGTTTTTTTCTCTTTTGATTATAATATCCTACAGGAAGGGTCTTTGCGCTGTAGTTTTTTTTTTTTTTTCAAAATGTTGGTAAAAGATTTCTGATTTGGATTCTAAATGTATTTTTCTAATAAAATTGCGATATTCTCTGCAAATAAAACATGTATTATTTACAAAACATACAAAGTCATACTTTTCTCTTGTTTTAATTATACATAATTTGTAACCACATCCGTAGAATTAATTTTTTTAACTTTTATTTCTTACTATCTTAAGGGTCTCTGGTGGAAAATTTAAAGTAAATGGTTAAACTTTTCACTAGAAGAAGTAATCTATACATTAATATGCATTGAAAAAATTTAGAACATATTGAATTTCTATAATGGAGAAATAACTCTTACATTTAAAACATTCCTGCTGCATATGTAGGCCTCTAGGCTAACTCCTTTGTTCTTAAAAAATATAGCATTTTTTTTCCTCTTAATTTTCTCAAATGTGTGTTCTCCTTTTTGCTGATCTTTGGCGGATGCTAGACAGGTCATAGTTTCTGTCCCAGTTGATTTTACTTTTCTTTAGGATTTACACCCCATGTTACATTCACTAATTTAAAAAAGAATCATTATTTCCTTGGATGCAAATTATTCTATGAGGTACATATTTCGTATAATACTATGTAAGCTCTCATTATTATTCTGAGTTTTCCTCTCGAGCACCTTCTAGCAGTTCATGTGCAGCCAGCCTTTGATAAACAGGTATCATCTTGAGGGCAGTACTTTGTGAAAATATTGTTTTTTTTTTTTCCTCCTCTTTGTGCTTGTCTGGTATTTCTCATTTTGCAAGAACTCGGTTGGAGAAACATGTTTCACCCCGTGGGTAGTGCGAAGGCTTGAGCTCCTTATAACAGACATGAGTAGTAATATAATGTTATTCATGGAATGAGATGTGATGAATAAAGTCTAGATGGGGAATATTTTATAATTTATGTAGGCGAATTGAAGTTTGACATTTTTATTCAATTTCTGTCCGTTTATTTACTTCGCCTGATTTATAAGGCGTAATTTCCGGACTTACTGGTTATGCTGACTTAATGTTTACCTTCATTTCTCTTTCTGGCAGCCAATTCTACCTTAGAAGAGCCTTTCATTTATGTAACTAGTCTAGGATCACTTGTTCTATTAGGTAACTCAATATTATAAGTTTACGAAACCATTTTCTTACCCCTGTAACGTAACCTAAATCATATATACATTATCGCCAAAAACTGTAACCTTTCTATAAAACATTACGGATAGAGAATTCATGATTCATACAAAATACAAAAGAAAACAATAACAAATGGACGGAAAAGGCAATTAAACTGCTGACACATACACTATTTATGCCACTCTTACCAACACAGTTGCAAGCTTACATATACAGAAATTTCCCTTAGCCACTGCTCTCAAATATCCGGGAAATTTATATCGATTATTACAAATATTAGAAACGAAATTGTCAAAGAGGAGGAGTGTGGTTTAAAAGGCTACCAGCATATGCGCAGGGCCTTTTAAACAATCACATCACACTTTAAAAGCGCAGCAGACTCAAAATATCAAATGAATATAGGACTAAAGTGTACTAACATTCAAAATTAAAAAATGCACATTTTAAGGAATTATCGACCATTAATTGTTTTAAACTAGTATTTGGGGTTTTCCCCAAATGAATTGCTATTCAATTAATATCAAAAACTTCTTTATTCATATGTTCAGTATTAATATTCTTTATAGTGTACACCTATTTTATTATAATATTATATTCTTTTACTATGTATTTTGTGGGAGTGTGTGAAAAAGTGTCACTTGATGCTCCAAGTGGTTACTCCATTCATAAACGCGAAGTGTTACATTCTCAGAGCAGGAAAGTGACGTATGTGTATAAACTCCTAAAAGTTTTCCTTTCCCCGAGTATAGAACAACTGTAGATTTTTCTAAAACACAAGAAATGACATTTGAGACTTGCGATGTAGGATGTACATACACTTTCATAAGCTATTTCTGCTGTTCAACAAGCAGTTGCGCTAGTATCTAAGTATCCAGAAAAAGATACGAAATTTAGTAAAACGAGTTACAGGACTACATAACTTTCAAAAAAACATTTTGCGCAGGACAACTTTGAGGTTTTATGACGAGGGGCAGTTGGATACTGCTCCTCGCCTGCCAATGTCCAATTAACATTGGAAATGAGAGAAAAATTAATTACAAAGGCTCGGTGAGAACTATTTATAATATATGCCATCCATTAGATTCAAATATAGAAAAATAAACGATGATAGGAAGTTCCTTATATAAAGGGGCACATTGTAGCTTCTGGTGTTAAATTTCTCAAGAAATTGTATCAGCTTAAAGCTGCAGAGGACGCTTGACCTCGAAGACGAAACATGGGTGAAGACATAGAGGACACCCCTGAACTTCCAGCCGCTACTCTGCCCTAAAGTACAGCAATTAATATCAATAAGGTAAACATTTATTTATTAAAATTAAAATTAAAATATAAATATAAATATTTCTGATGTAAGGAATTCCCGTTCCCCGGTAAACGCCCACCTGACTCGGTAACATCGCACTGTGCATACATAGGTCATCTTCCAAATGCCGCCGTGGTTTGCGACATTAGTTACTACTAGACCACTAAACTTTATGAGTACAATAAAATACATTAAGGTTTTTTTTCTGAAATATTCTGGCTTTGTAGTGAGGGAAGATCGAAAATATTTTTAACCTCCACGTTGAAAGTAATATAAGATATAAAATCAAGTTACGGATATTACAAGGGAAAAAATAATATCAATGTTTCTTTTCTGGCAGATACCAGTTCTAAATTGTAGGAATTCAATCTAAATTGCAGACAAATGTTTAGATATATACGGATAGATATGTTAGGTACTGCGAAAACTGTCAACAATGGCAGTATAATAACATTTGATTCAAATTTGTACCACTTGTACCACTCTGGAAGAAAGTACAATCAAAATAAAATAAAGTAAAAATGCTAGCTGCTAGAAGGATATGAAAACATAGCAGCTAAGGTTATGATCCTTACAGGTATAAGACAACGTAATTTGAGTCGTTTCATCGCGAATATTGTCATAGTTAAATTAACCCAGAGTTTCCTTTATTATGTTCCAAAAGCCTTGAGCATTGTAAAGAAATGAAGTGCTGCAACACTTAAGCTGAAAGTTGGACTTTTTCTGAAGGTATATTGTTAACCTAGTTTGGTTTATTGTATCTGCCTAGCGCATGCACTGCAAAGAACGGCCAAGGCAGTTAGAAGTAAATTTCCCAAAGGTACATAAGTTAATGTCAGAACAAAAACAGTTTTTGTGAAAGGTCCTTTTCAAGTGCCGTGTTACAAGTAACAGTTATTCGACATTCGCTATCACATGGCTAGATGCTGTTAAGACATGCAGTCCATGGTGGAGAATATTTTCTCCAGAGACGTCCAGTCATTCATGCACACGTGAGCTACACTCATCAAATATCCACATTCTTGTTCTCGTGTTCCCGAGTTTCAAGAGCTCAAGGAACTAGAAACTTCTCCCCACCAGTCGGTGTGTGGCGAGAATGCAATCCAGGAGTTAAATGGTGTGCTAATTATAGAAGTTTCCGGTAAATTGCAAGCAACAGTGAAAAGAAACCGCCATATCCACCATGTGCTACTGTTTGCTACATAATAAATACTCGTACATTGTCTGGAAAACATTCTTCTAGTTTAATGGTACATCGAAGGGTTGCTTTTGTGTCTAGACAAATTTGTCGAAAATTTGTTATAGTTAGCTTTACCTCAAGTACCAGAGATCTTTAAGAGCATAATGGTAACTTAATCATTCTGGCAAACCTCAGATCAGGAATAAAATTCATTATTTAAAATAAACGTATATTAAATTCCAGTTTAAAATGTTGGGTTTTGGTTTTACTATAAAGTCAGAGGTTATTCCCCCCTGGACATTCCGGAACTTACTCAGGGAAAAACGGAATATTCTAATGAGCATAATCAAAAGGTTACAAAATGGACTACATTTATTAAAGGAAAGCACTTGATTTATTCTTTCATTCTAGGACTAAGAGTGTTGTTCCCCTACATTTGGAGATGCGAGCAGAATGATATTTGCCCCTAATACTCGGCTTATCTCTTTTCGCGTTGTTCGTCAAGAAGTGATAGTTTTAACTCTTTGTGGATTGGGCATTGTATTTTAGTCACTGTCACATTTTAAAAGATGAACCTGTTCCAGCGTACCTACATTATGGCCGCATTGAATGTCACCATTTAGTGACTTTTCAGAGCATCCCTGTGCTTCCCTTCATCTCTTGAGGATGTTCTTAAGGTCAAGGTTGTTGTTGGCAGTTGTTGTGTTCAGTTTTATAAGTCTTTGTGTTTCCGGAGCAAGGAATGAATATTCATTTTATAGGTGATGGTTTCCTTTTTAGCGCATTTTAAGCCTATTTGTTTACGGTTATTGCTGGTGTATTTTTATAGTATTTACTTATATATTGTTTTACTTTTTGCCCTAGTTATTTGTTTATGGATTTCTACTTTTAAATGGCCAACCTGCCGTTTTTATTTCTTTACTGCGCATGTTTCAATGTAGGTAGTTTTATTTGATTTTTATTTTCTTTATTATTGATATAATGAGTTGGCTTCATCCTAACGTTGACAAGGTATATGAACATGATGTATAAGAGCACACTGTATATCCTAGTTAGTGAAACATGCTGTATAAATCCAAACATAGTAAGACATAGATGTAATAAATATTAAGGGTGCTTTGCCTTGCCACCCAGAAGAGGCTGACCTGAAAGAGTCCCCAGAGAAACACTTGCATAAACAAAAGCAACACACAACCCTCTTTTCCACTCACTTAAAACAGTATGTCTACGTGTGCATGTTATAGATAGGCATAATTATTGTGCTGATGAAGTAGGCTTAACAAACCCAAACCATGAACCTCTTGAACTTATGATGTCAGGACCTGGTGACTGTCGACTTCATGGTGCTGAAAAGTGTTTAACAATATCTCTTATGTCTAGACTAGGTGATTATTACCCCCTCCTTTGGCATTACACTTGTATAAAATGTCCCTGAATTTATTCAGAGACAGGAGAGAAGCCTTGGTGCTTGCAGGATCCACGTCCCACTGTATAAGAAATACCTTTAATAAATACGTTTAACCGAGTTGAGTTGGTTGAGCTATTCAGCATTCGTCCGGAAACACCTCATCTTTCCTGGAGGCGTCGACCTACCTCGATTCCCCGAAGTGACGCCTATTATCCCAATATAACATCCCTTCTCGTCCTAGCCATTGAGACTGAATAGGCAAATTGTAGCACCGCATTAAACAGAAGAACATCACCAAGCTGTAAGTCAGTCGACGGACTTCACAGCTTGAACTTCGTTTAATAACATCCTGGTGGCATCTCGGCCGGCGCAGTTTTAGTGTGTTAATGACCTAGGCAGTTTGCACCTTAAAGCAATATTCATCATGTCTTTTGGAGATGCTGCTCGCCCCAAATTCACCTATTCAGTACTTTCATTCGGGAGGTTCTGGTTTAGTTCCTATGAACTTTGGGTTTTTTCGTGTGTTCCCCTTGTCACTTAGGCGAATGTTGGGATGGATAATTACATTGCATGAATGTTTTGCTTTCCCATTTCATTCCGATAGTTTTGTTACAGGATGAAAAGGGCCAAGGCGAGGTGAGCTGACTTGGTGTAATTTTTTTAAATAGCGTTTAACGCCCGTTTTTTACTTCCGAGCCTGATGATACACGAGATGGAATGGTATATTGGGGGAGGATTTTTTTTAAAGGAAGCGCTACAGGCCTAAGTTTAGGGTATCTTCCCGCATGGGGACTGAGGAAAACCTGGGAAAAACCTCAGTCATGGACGATGGTTCTAGTGGGAATCGAACCCCAGATCCCCCGCTCATGAGCCCGCACCTTAACGACCTCGCCCACCCGTAGCGGAGCTTGGTGTGATGGGGGCCTGCACTTTGGAAAAGTTTCTGCCCCGGTATCTGGACTGTCGAAGGGCTCGAAAAACTCAGGAGAAAGGCTCCACTACACGTTATGTAGCAGTTATTCGGTTATTATCGAAACTTTAAATAAACATGCTAAGTTCCATATCTGAGGAATAAAGCAACTCTCGAAAAGATTGTCGATGTGGTTAAAAAACGGAAAACAAATTAAAAATGTTCGTCCATTGTATGAGGCAAAATGAAACCTGGTTTTATCAAGAATTAGGCTGTAAAGTTTTGTGTTGCATCACTCGGATATCGAAGAGGGCTATGCTCAGCAGTGACTAGGAAGCTGCATACAGTACTTCAATATATTAACAAATACAAAAAGAAACTATTTAACTTAGTGAATCAGGGACAGTTGGATGAAACAAATAAAAGTGATCTTATAATTAAAAAGCTCAAAAGTATTTTACAAACTTTCATTATAAAACTTAAATCACAAATAATAATTTTCTAATAATATACACAATAATAGGTTGCATTATACATTGTTCGGTTTCTTCTTCAAAACAGTGTATTATTTAAATGTGAGATAAGCGGATTCTTTTACGGTGTTCAATTTTATCAAAAGCAAAATGGATATTTAGTCGTTCTCAAACTTTGAGTCACTAACTTGATTCTTGAGGGCTATACCAGGCTAAATCAAATTCCGCTGATATTTTTCTTAAATTGAAATGACATCACCCATATAAGATCTTAACCAACGGTTACTTATGATTTCGTTCAAATAATTAAATAATTTCATTTTATCAATAATAATTATTAAGTATGACAACCAATAATTTCAAATATACTCAAAGTTTGTTGCTTTTTCTATTATTTTTTCTTTCATCGAAGGCTGAAATGATAGATCATTGGGTAGTTGGAACCCAGTTAGGAGAGAACAGCTTATCTTCGAAAACCCCTAACCCATCAGCAGGGGTTTTGTACAGACCAGGGAACTCTACTGAATAAAATGAATAACCGCTCGAAAGGGTCAAAGGCTTATTAACGAGCGGATAATTCTAATGGCAAAAAAGTCAATGCTCATTAAAGCGATTAAAAATTAACCAAAGGAGCATAGTTCCTACTCCTGCCTCCAGCATGGATGAGTTTTGAAATATATGTTCGTTGGCTTTAGCTGCCAACCTTGCCTTGTTGAATGTTCGGTATTGCTGATTGGCGGAATTGTTTTATGTGCATATTTTTGAAATGTTTATACTTTTTCTGTAGTTTTAATAGTTCTATTTCAGCCAGAGAGAGCCACTTCATGTTAAAATAATAAATAATCACAAACTTCCTTAATAGCTTCATCTTAATTTAGTTTACGTGGGACCGCGTCCGTATGATTGGTTAGTAACTTTTGATGTCCCACTCTTTTTCCCTCCATTTATGCGTTAATGCCAACTGTAGCGGAACGCGCGATATCTTGCTAGGATTATAGAGCAAGGGCCGGTAAACAGTCCAGTGAACATCAAGAATTCATTGCTATAGTGGCTTATATATATGCACTTAAATAAGAACAAGAGGATTAAGCTCATAAACAAACGGGAAATGAAATATAGTTCTTTTCATATTGTATGTAATTATTTAATAACTTACATTATTGATAGTCTATGTATCGTACTAAACAAAAATTCACGCTTCGCCATTGGTTTTGTTTTAATTTTATTTAATTTTTATTTTATTTATTTACTTTTTACCTATCTGGAACTTGAAGTTAAAACCAAAAAAGAAGAACACAATAGTACAATTAAATTTTAATTGGAGTTTTACTGTTGGTCCTAATTCTTTTTATTCGATTACTTCCTATCGAATATAAAGCAATCGATATTTTATTCGATTATACAATAATCGAATGAGATTCATTTGATTTTAAAAGGATAGATTGTCCTATCGCTATTTCTTAGTTCTCTCACGATATTTAATATCTTTTAATGTTTCAGATACATGTATTATAGTAGAATATTGCTGGAAAACAGCTGAATTTTAACGGCTTGTTCAAAGAAAAAGAGTTTATAATCCTAAAGCAAAACCTTGGAATCTTTGGAGAAATTTCGCGGGCTGTATATTTCAATTGCTTTGTCTGTCATGACCATAGCCGGGTGTTAAGCATTTATTTTAGTTAAAATAGGCAGGCAAAATTTCACTTAAAATACTGATAAAGGTAGTAATATAATTAAAATAGGCATATGTTAAACGTGAAAACAGAGAGTAATATCACACATCATAATGAAAATGTGTATTTAAGATACTTAATAATTTCTTTATCACTTAATTAAAGTACTTAAGCTTTCTTTTCTTGTTTACAACAGCCAGATGGTTAATTAATGAAAATAAGTATTTAAGATACTTAATAATTAAAGTACTCAAACTTACTTTTCTTGGTTACAAGCATCAACAAGATGTTTCTTCAATGTATCAAAGATGCGCAGTGGTTTCCGCGTTTATTTCCTGTTTATGCATTTATAGGGGAATTAGGTTAGCATGTAGGGATGATTTGTTCACAGTTGTAACGCTCTCATCTTTCTCGCTTGCAATTGTTTGTTACATTTATGCAGCTGAGAAGTTATCCCCACCACAAATTCCCTAGAATTGTCTCGTGCAGATCGATACAAAGTCATTTGCCAGGACTGTTCAAAACTACAGTATTTCCCCATCCTCTCTATTCCCTGGTATTCGTATGTCCGAGGTAACCGTGCGTTCCTTTCACTATGTAAAAGGCTTAAGTGACTGGGCTGAGGAGAAAATTTTTGATTGCTTGAAAAGAAATAAATACATTATAAGATTCATAAAAAATATTTTTGTGAGGTGAACATGCCCTCTAATTTTTATAACTTTTTTCACTTCGATGTATTAAAGATATTTATGTGCTTTTTAAAATGAGTAAATAATCGCAGAAAAAATCCACAAAGATCCAAAACAGGCCAAAAAAATGTAAACCTTAAAATAAGCAATAGAAGCCGAAACTGGCAATAAATAAATAAAAATAAACCACCTCTACCGACCCCAAATGGACGGAAACATGTTAATTTCTATCTGACTCTAAAATATATCCACCAAGATAGAAAAGCCAGTTTGCCTAACGCCCTTGCTCTGGTCTTAACCTTGTGGAAATAGCAAGCATGACTTCCCTAAAGATACTAAGTTTCAGTTCTGCTCTCTGCTTGTGTTACGCTACTGCTACAACGGGACCCCTTTTTTGAAAATATCCCTCATTAATCATCTGTTTATCGTTCCTAACGCATGTATCTTTAGAGGTAAAAAGCAAAAAGGCTCTACTAGCATGTCTTTATTTTGACAGACACCAAAAAGAATGAAGTTTCCGGGCGCTACTAGCATACCCAAAATGGCTCGCCTTTGAAGCGACTTGAAAGCAGCTTTGGTTGTTCGCTAGAAGGAACCTTAAAACGCCTTTATTTACACACTGAAAGCCTGTTTACATCTTCCCTTTCGCTCTAACCCATCCTTCACCACACATCAGTCTAATGCGTTCAAAGAGTAAAACACCTCCATGCCGCCGCGATCTTTGGAAACGTCTGAATGCTTTCCTGAAGTTACATGTCACTCCAAGTACGCTGTTCTTGCCCTTTGCTTCACTGAAATGAGTTGCATTGATTACGTTGAACTTTCTGCTACGAGATTCATATAAAAAAAACACATCTTTTTGGTTTGAGAATAATAAGTTTTGAATTTTGTAAAACAGTTCAAGAATAAACTGATAAACTTGAGAACTTTTCTTCTTTTTTAACTCATATATTGCGTTTCTACAAGGAACGGAAGCGTAACAAACAAGAAGAAAAGATTGTGCGTACAACCTTTCTTCCTCTGCATGACATGATTTCTCGCGCTATATGTTGTTAGCTTAATGTGAAATGTTATATTATAGTGGTATCAAATATACGGAAATATGCTACTGTGTGACATTTGTTGTGCTCAGATAAACTCTATGATGTCATCGTTTCCGTAGTTCGTTGACACTCCTGTATACCGTGCTTAATAATTCCAGAACGATCGACTCAGAATGAAAAGAAACAAAATAAATATTCTAAGAGTACCCGGACATATGAACTTTTGTTCCCTTGAATTGTGTAATAAGATGATGCAATAAGAGAGTAAAATAAGAGGCACTCCGGCTTGTTGTAAAAATATAACGTAATAAGAAAGTTTGTTTGTAATATTCAAGTATGATATAGCTGAGTATGGCCCGTGCGTGAATAGATGGTAAATATATTCAGAGCAGAACAAGAAAGCCTCTCCATATCATAAACAGCGGTGTTTAAGGATGACAGTATGTGAGAGAGATTTAGGACACTTAAATTAATAATATCAAGCATATGAAAGCCCGTCTGAAATAACATCGGATGGGTATAAATATAAATTGTTTAGCAATTGATGTGGCTATAAGAGCTGTACATAAATATGAACTGTTTAGCACGTAGGCCTAAAATATGCTGTAACAAGAGCATCTATCGACTCTTTGTTCTCGTCGGCAGCCAGCTGCAGTATGATGTTTTATATATAAGAACTATCCAGAACATGGGGGCAGGAGCTACGGAAGTTGTTGCCAGGATGTCAATTGTGCCAATAATACATTCTTACTTTATTTCTTCACTGGATTTGATTGACTTAGGGCTAGTTGTATAAAAGTAGCTAACTGGAGATTACTTTTAATTGTAATTTAAAAAGTAACTGGAAGTTAGTCATCATTTCTGTTGCATAAAAATAACTGACTACGTAACCTTGAGTTTGCAATAACCGTCGAACCTATGGCAACATCGTGAAATAATAGGGGAATCCGGGTTTAGAGCGAGTTGATGTTCAACTGTTTAACCTGAGAAAATGAATGTTTATTCAATTTTTAGTCTTGTCTTCAAACACGGATAAGGAAACTCAAAACGAATGCAAACGGCAAATTTTAGCAAACGTGAGAAGGATATTATTATTATTATTATTATTATTATTAATAATATTATCATCATCGGGTTGGTGCTAAAATATAAGGAAATAATTTAAAATAAAAAATAACGCATTCGATCTCACATAGGGATAAAGCACGTACTTGGGGGGGGGGGGATTGTCAAAGGGTATAATTCTATTCTTAAGACTTCTGCGTATTTAACCGCGCGTGCGCGTGTGTGAAGTCTATAGCACCTAAAACTCCAGGAAAGTTGAGAATGTTATAGAAGCCCAACATCACACTCTGTATCTGGCACTTTTCGGTTGACATTTTAATGAACTGACGCCAAAAGCTTCTATTGCTCTAATATATTTACGGATAGTTCTGCTTTCTCCACTTGAATATACCTCCAACAACTATTTCGAAGTTCCCTTTCTCAAGGAACCTTAAAAGTTATTAGTATCGTGAACATAAGCATGATTTCGCTTAATTTGTGATTATAAACGGGGACATAATCTGCTGCGGTTCTTGGACATCTAAGCGAAATCGCATTCTGAATTATTTGTCATTCAGTTCTAGGAATGACTTTCTCTCTCATGAAATACACGAGGAGCATAGTGAAATTCGTCACCGTATGAAATGTAAGAATAACCAGAAATCTGTACAATATACAGCTTGTCAGGTTAACCTAACCTAACTCTATCTGTTGCGTTCATTTCGCCGAAATGAAAAGTGAAACACTGAAGAAAGTTTATCTACATGAAAGTAAAATAAATATTACTCAATATTTTATTTGTAAATGAAGTCGTTGTGCTTCTGTACTCTGAGAAAAGTTTTATTCAACAATTTCTAAACTCTAGTTAGTGGTTTAACTTGTGAAATTTCGCGAGTTAGATTTAATTTGAGGTTAAGACGAAATAACCTTAGATTAATGTTTATACAATCAAATTTTCCAAGTGAAGCATAACTGATGGTTAGTTTTATACTCTAAACTCCACTTAATTCTTTATACAACCGGCCCTTAGTCTCTCAGAAGCCCGGGGCACTTCGCCTTTCCTGCAGGATATGACTTAGCTGTGTCCCCAAATCTACACCAACTATTCCGGTACCTTTCCTCTCATCTTAGCCACCAGAGATTGAGTAGGGAATCTGAGTGTCTGCTGCCGGACACCTCAGCTCTATCGAACAACTTTAAAGGTAGCAGCGCAACATTTTTGGCACCGTGAGAATCGTGTAAGAGAACTTCTTACTCATAATGTTAAGTAACTCACTTTAATTCACATTTTGATTTATTTTTATTTTGTCAGTAGTCAATGCCTCATCTCCATGAAAAACTGTGTCAAATGGGCAGTCCTCTGCATGGCCAGGCTTGTGATGTTGTGTGTAATGTTACGCAATATTTAATAAATATGAAAAATCTATTGACTGTCATATAACAGTAGCAGTAATGAAAGAAGGAAGGGATGCTGTGTAGAAAGACTAGAGGCAGATGAATTTATTGAGGATCAAATAAGACTTTTGATACTTTTAGGGAGACCGCACCTACTCTCAACAAGCTCTACAATGCACTTAAAGAAGGAGAATGTTTAGAATACCTAAGACTCCAAATAAGAAAATTAAATTTCAAATGGAAGAAGTGGAACCCAATCCTCTCTAACCTTCCACCAATTAGAGAAATGCTAGTTATCACATTGTGCAGCAGCCCATCCATCACTGATCATTCAGGACCCCTTTACACAGCCCTAGATAACGTCAAGTATAATATACGAGAGTTTCCGTATATCTGGTAACACTACAGTTCAGTTCTTGTCACTTGTGAGAGACGTGCTAGTCGAGACATCCTATAGCAAAAATTAAGGTGAAGCGGGCCAAACAATTGAAATATTACTTCAGTTGAGGCGTATGCAATGCTATGTGCCTATGAAGAGTTTGTTCTTCCCTACAGTTCGAAAATTGTTTAAAATGTCTAAAGAGGGGAAACATCAACGGAATGTGCAGTAAGTTCTCTTAAAGTAGAAAGAATTAATACCCTACTGCCATAGTGAATCAAGATCATCGATAACGTTAAGAACACTTTTAGAAATGCTGAATGTTTCACTGGGTCCATCAACAAGTTGACAACTGAAAGTTTGTAAGTTTGTGTAGGTTTCAAGACTGCTCATTTCCGTTGTTAAATGCGAAGAAAGTTGACTGCACTTTTGATCCAGAGAGTAAACAGCAAAGTTCTGACTGGAAATCTTCACCATCCCCAAAGCCAAAGAAAACAAAGCGGTTGCTTCTGCTGAGAAAGTTGTGATCACCTTATTCCAAGGAATGGTTTATCAGCATGTCGTACCTGCAACTGGACAATAAGAAAGAGATGTCCTGAAAATTCTGCAAGACCATATTAATCGCAAAATGCTACATCTCCGTGAAACATATCGGATACGGCCACACATCGCAAATATCTTGGGGCAATCAATATGATGTGTGTTTCATCCTCCTACAGTCCAGATATAACCCTACAGAAACCTGGGACAATGCGAAATACCATCAAAATTATGAGTATCAGTAAAGATATATGCAGTTATCACATTTAATGTTTGTTCGCTATTGAACAACCCTGGTAGTATCATCTTGCTGTACTTCTACATTAACAGAACAGAAGAAAGAGAGAGAGAAATGAGGAAAAAACAGTTTTAAAACTATCTGGCATTCTCTTAGTTTTCCCCAGAAAAAATATTTATAGCTAAGATGTTTTAATAATTAAATATTATATATTCTAAGGGTAACGATTTGAATACTTCAAATATCCAGCTTTAGTTATAAAACTTTTCTAATCACAGCCGATGAGCCCGTATAGCATGTATATAATATAATCTTATCTTATAGCAGATAAAGAACTTTCTCCCTCTCTTAGCGAATTTTAAAATGTTTGGGTCAACTTCGCCTAGTGTTTCCCTGCTAAAACTGTACGTGTTAGCTCGTGCTTTTTTGTTTTTCACTGAACTAGTAGATAAAAGGTGTGCAGCATTCTGAAAAGAGGCAATTGATTATAAAATTTCTGAATTAATTCCACACGCACATGAGTTAACTCGTTTTTAAACGTTTAGAAACAAAAATGCATTGCTTCATAGTGAATTGTCTTACTATATCCGCACTGTCGTAAGACCAGCAGGCAACAAGCTCAAAAAGCGACGCTCAAGTACAAAGAGGGGTTGTTGGAGTACAGGTGCTGCCGGCTACAATACGCCTAGTAATGGAGACGTAAAACTATCTAGGAAAGAGAGGAATTTCAAAACATTTTATAGATATTAAAAGAAAGCCTCTTTGATAAGAAAAGAAACATGGTTGTAGTTTGTCGCCAGTTTTATTTTGGCTCAGCATAATCAATCTCTTAGAGAGTATAAAAACTACTATCTAGTGGATTATTTTAGCATTTAGTAAAGCATAATATCTGGAAGAGAGAATATCAAATAAAAAGTAATACAGAAATACAACACAAATTATAAAACAAACAGCTACAAAACTTTAATACTCTATATAATCCAAAGTAGTATTTAATAATAAAAAATAGAATAAAAGTAGTGCAAAATACTTAGGTTATGAAATTGATTCTTCTGGAATAACGGTTACATATTAAAATGTTTTAAAGTAAACTAACCCAGTACAGTTTAAAACAGTTTAGGGTTTAGTATGATAAAACCTAATTTAAAGGAAATTTATGAAATAATGAAACTGTATAGAATGCTAATAGATCGAGCGGGTTGATTCAGGCAGTAATGTTTGAGATTTGTATTTAGGAGGTTCTAGTTCCTGCGGAAGTCTAACACAGGGTTTTCCATGATTTTTCTCAGTCCATTTTTCAGAAAAAGTAACAGCTTGGTTATTATTTCATCATTCATCTTCATTCCATCTATATGAATGTCTGCATCTTTCTGTGTTTATGAAACTTCGAGGCACCCTGACATTGGACTGATCGACCATTCAGTGTCCCTCAGTGAATATTTTACTTTATGTTTGTCCAGATATAATAATACGACAGGCGACTGCTTGGCTTGTTAAGTCCTAGGGATTGGAGGAGAGTAAACATTTGAAGAATAACGCTGACAACCTTAAAGGCTCTCATAAATAATAAAACTCTATAGGCTATTAGAATATCAAAAGACATTCCTCATTTAGGAGGTTTTAATCGGGTCATATTTTTTTATAAATTTCGAAGCTGCAATAGTCGATTATGTTATGATTAGACTTAGGAAAAAGAATTGTCAAATGTCTGTAATGTGACATACAAGTCTTATGTTTATAAACAAAGCTGCAGGGTATATCTGTTACACGCCACATAACCACTGAGGAGTACAGATCAGGGAGACTGCAGCACGAATCAAGTAAGACAGATACACACTGAGAGGCAAAAATAAGCTCAACTAAACTTTTTATTTATTTTTACGCAGTATTATATGTGAATTATTATAATTCGGTTCATTTTAACGTTGTATAGTTTACAACCACTTTTATGTATTTGGATACCGTGTTGAGTCTATAATTTCCTTTATTGTATGAGCATGAACATGAGTGCAAGTTAATCATATTTCATGATGACCTTATTTTTACCTGTAGGACAACACACCTGCATTGGTAACAAACACACTTTTCAATACTCAGTGGCACCCTCAGAAACGGGTATTTCTTCCTCATGTTTTTGTATCTCAACTTGCAACCTTACGGGAATGCTGCAGATCAAATTCCTTGGGTTTTCTGGTGTTATGGCCTCCCAATACTCACGCAAAGCCCCCGAAGTTCATTGAGACTTTCAGAAACACGTTGACGAACATTTTCCCCATCATGTCCCAAACATGCTCAATGGGGTTGATATCAGGGTTTTGTGCTGACCAAACTAGCGCCTGAATCCCCACTTTAAGTACTGTGTCACAATGTGGGGCATATGTGAACGAGCATTGCCATGCATGAAGCGAAAATAATTACGAACATATGCAGCTTAGGGAATGACATGCTCCTGAAGAATTTCCACAATATATTCAGGCAGAAGTGTGTTTTTCAGTAGTTGAAGATATATTTTCTTTACTTGATAGTGTTTCTAAGTTTTGGTTGATGAAAATACGAAGAAAAAAGAAAAACAAACAAACACACACACACACCGCTTTTAATGAAACAAGCCAGGTAGTAAATTGCAAGAGCAGTTCCCTATTTAGTTTAGACAATCTCAGATTTTTGAAAAGACTTGCGAAGTTTTTATTGCAACCGATATTCCACTTAGCAAACTACAGAATTATAGACACAGTTCAAGATTAATACCTGAATGTTCAGCATTCATGTACAAATATGTAAGTGAACTGAGAAAAGAGCTTAAAAATGAGAACATTTAGATTTCAATGGACGAAACCATAGGTTCCCTGGGGGGTCATGTTGTTAATGTGGTTAACCAAAGGATGCGGGAAGTAGTTACTTTCTAATAGAAGGATCATTAGATACCGTCAATTATTGTTCAATCTGTGAACTCTATATCTTGAAACACTATCTCATTATTGCATACACTTCCAGAACTCAATACTTGAAATGTTAGGACTTTTTCTTTCTTTAAAGTTTTCAGACCTCTGCTAGCTTTGGCACCAAAGAATTGTTAATCTAGCTTGGTTTTTAAACTTTTTTGAAATCTGCCTCAACTGAAACTACATCACTTGCATAAATATACTTTTTCTCCAGCATCAAAATAGTCTTTTGAAACAAGATATACCATTAAAGAAATGCAGGTAGCATTCTAGAACTTGGTTCTGCTTCATTACTCAAAACTTTTTCCGATCACTAATAAACTCCATATGAAACTGTCACAATTTGCTTGACCCTCTTTAAAAAATATAAATATATTACTTCCCAGTTGAGTAGAAGGTGATAAAGAGCTTTGAAGAGTTAGTCAGCGAACGGAATGTGACGTGGACATTCACGGTAATCTTGCTGTACAAAATCAAACCTTTCCTTTAACTAAAATGCGTTTCAATGGGCTTCAAATTCGTATGAAATAACCTTCAGGTAAAATCTAGCATCATTTAAGTAATTTCTGGTAAACAGAAAAATTTTTCCCAAAATTAAAAGTTACATTGTTAGCTCCATGTGCTACAACATTTTTAACATCCAATCCAAATTTCCTAAGAGCTTCAATTATGCAAACAGTTTATAGTCCAGATTCATTTGGTTCCTCATAAAAATCGAACAAATAATCATGCACATCAGTTTTTTGATAAAAAAATTCATCATTATGTACTTTCTACACTTTCTACTGAGAACAGGCCAAGAGCATTTTAAGCATCGTTTCCATTTTCTTCTTCCAAGACGGACCTTCAGTGTCGCTGAGGAATATGCATATACAAGGCTGTCAGATTTGCTTCCACAACCGGATGAATGTACCTATGGTAGTATTTTATAACATGGAATGTTTTTGTAGCTTCAACAGCAGCTAATTTCTCTTCCTCAGAACATTTCTTTGGAGCGAAGGGGAGCTGTATTTCGGCCTGCCTGTTCATCAGATTTGACTTCTTTAGACATTTCTCTGTGGGGAAAGCTTTTTTATTTTTTTTTATTTATACCTGTCATTTAACATTCAGGTCTTCAGCGTCCCTTTCAATGCAGGGCGTGAAACGGCCGATAAATTTTGCTCAGCGGCCTCTTTTTTCAGGCTTCAGGTTTTTTACGTGCCGCAAATACGACGCGGGACCCAGGGCTTTACTTCCCTTCCGAAGGAAGCCATACTTAGGATTTTTACGCCTGAAAAAAAATCCATCGATCATGGCCGGAATTGAACCCGCGATCTTGGTTTAAGAGGCAAGTATGGTTACCACTACACCACCAGGACCGATATGAGGAAAGCTAAAAGACACTGTCTACAAGGACATACAAACTACACCAGAAGATATGAAACGACTTGTTACAGCTGCCTGTTCTGAAACTTCTGCTGAAATACTGCAATATATGCAGCAATCTTTACTTGACAGACTGGAAACTTGTATTGCGGCTGGTGATTATCATTTTGAACACGACCTGTGAAGATCAATTTTCTCTTTCTTCCTCACAGAATTTGTTTATTCACTTTTGTATTTCTTAAGAAAGTAATGACACAAGTTATTGTAAAAACACATAAGTACAAAATCTAACTTTAGAATGTAAAAACAAAACAAAACACACACACATTGACTAGGAAAAGTAAACACTCGAACATCGTAGCCTAGTAATTAAGCAGCTAAATGGAGTAAACTGTATAATTTAAAATTTTCATAATAGATAGCTCGTAAACTACTTGCATTAGAATTGTACAATAAATACCATTGACATTCTAATTTGATCTATTTTATTTTCTTTATGTCAATGGGCATTATTGTATTTGAAGAAAGTATTTTTAAAACAATGTGCATTCTAATAATTATTAACATCTGTGTGTGCACTGCAATTATGAGCGCCTGCCTAAACTTCAATTCTGTGAAAGCAGCACATCAATAACACCTCCCATTTCAGAAATATTTGCAATCCAAGTTATAGGTGATTCACTCTGTATAACAAAGTTGTAGCGCAGCATAGTTATTAAAGCAATAATTAAATAAAGTAGCAAAGGTACTACGGTACAAAGTGCGACGGTGCAATGCCTGGTAATGTAAAGGCAATAAATGTTTTCTATTTGTAGTTACAAAGGGGCTGTAAAGGAGTAAGCAAACAACTCTACACTAATATTTTCTCGTCTCCTTGTTTTGCAAAATGTGTCCTTAAAAGCAGATGTTTTAGGAGTTTTGTCGTGGTTCACTCACAGGAATAAAAAGGAGCAAGTGCAGTTTAGTTGACAGGTTTTTTTGTATAATTATGTCCAACTGTTGATATGCAAAAGCCGTTAAAAAGTTTCTCCGAGCTTACACTTTTTAATAAGTGGTTCTTGTTACAAAGGCGAGTAGTTTCATTGGGAGAAATGTGGGAGGAGAGATGCAGCAAGAGCAATATATCTTCTGTCTGTGATCCACTTCGTTATACAAACTAAAGAAAAGGCAATATTTTCTCAAGAAGATAATGTTTTGCATGACGTTGCAATAAATTTCAAAGTCGTTGCTCCCAAAAACCCACATTTGGTAGGGAAATGAACTGTTGTTCCTCTGTGAATATGAATAATTGCAATAAACCTTTGTGGTTCACTATTTGCGTAAAAGTTTCCGCCATTTTGTTATTCAACTTTTACAGCTGTCATAGCCGTCTTTTATGGAACATGCTCTTGTTTAGAACTTGGAATGTTTTCTCTTTTTTTTTTTGGTTCACATTTATACCATTTGCTTGCCATCGTAAAGCGTAATAATTTTAGCTAGGGCGCTGCAAACTTTCTTAAGTATACACAGCATTCAGTGAGTCTCATTTCATTTCAAAATAATGAGTTGGAGAAGGGGTAGAGAGCGTATTGGAAATTCGAGATACTTCACCTCACTGCTGCGTGAAAATGCGAGAACAAATTTGACATGCCAAACCGAACTTAAAAAAAAATAAAGAAAGGAGTATGGAAGAAAAATATAATAATGTAAATATTATGAAAAACGGAATATGACAGAGAAGTGAAATACAAAATAAAAAAGAAAGTAACCAAAAATAAAAAAGAAAACAAAATAAACCCATATGTGCACATATTACCAAAAGCTATAAATATATATACACACATACATTTTTTTTTTGCCACAGACAGAAAAAGAGCATTGTTAAAGACAGTTTACTGACTTTCTTCCAAGTGATATCTTTTGCAAATTTGTTTCTAGTCACAAAGAATCACACGATGTCTGATTTGTTGGCACAAATATATACTTCTGCAGCCGTTATACAATTTTAATATAATTAGTACTAGATGATTAAGGGCACATAACTAGATATTAAAAAATTAATATGAGGAAAGAAATTTAAAAGTAAACACATAGCAGAAGTTATTAAAACTGTATACATATATCCTGCCAGATATTTACATTTAGTGCCTTTGAAGACGTATACAAAAGGCTCGAATTAATGCGCTATTTTGCGACTTTCAGTGTTTTATTCATTTCTGCTTCTTGAAAAAATCTTGAAATCTTGTTATTTTAATTATAAAACTCTTTAAGAATTACTTTATTTTTCATTTTTAGAATACACATGTGCAGTGAAAGCCGTTTAAAAGTCCCCAAAATATAGTTCAGCGGATCAGTGATTATGCTCCACGCTACCACGGGTATTTTATTGCGTAGATTCGCCGCGCTGAAGCACTTCACCATTTTAAAGTACATCATATTAATACAAAATTCAGTACTCACTCACGCTACAACAGGTGTTGAAAATATTATGCATTTTTTACATCATTTTAGGAAACTATCACTGAAAGTCATCAATTCCCATTACTAGTGGGCATAACTGCGTTTGGAATGTTTAAGTTCCGCCAGTGTGTTGAATATCCTCTAAACTAGGGTCAGTAATAATTCTGGAACTTAATAAATAGCACACTTCCGTTATTGTTTGATGAACAGTCTTAATTTTTTTCCGCTCAGTCCCAGATCTACTTCGTTTAACATCTGTACTAGTTTGATGTTTCAATATCTTTTTGATTTGTTGAAAATATTGGAATGAATTACACGAGTAGAAGAAAAGAAAACAACAAAATGAAAATGGATTGAAAAAAGCGTTTAAGTGGCATGAATAAAATTAATGTTTATCAATGTAAATCACCATAGTCAAAATTCTAATTTATTTAAGTCAAGGAAAGAGCAGGCTACTGTTATCTCCCTTTCCAACACATGGAGGAGGTATAATCGGCTAATGCTTAAAAATGAGTTGGCGCTTCATCGTGCATAAACACACACACAATGCCGTTAACAACATGACAATAAATAAGAACCTACATTCATTAAACTTTTATTCTAAATTTTATTCTTTCCGCAAATATTACTACGACAGGATATCAACTTTCTTTTTTAAACATTCTGTACAAAGTATAATGTACAAATTTGGCTGTTACAATCACCAAAATAAGATCCGGTCATAGAGCAAATAAATTTGCTCTTTTGAACTTGTTTACATGGCGTACCATTGCGAATTTCTCACTGGTATAAATAGATGACAATTCCCCATCTTGCATAAAAATTACGCATACATTATCATGTTTCCATACAGAAATGACATTTTAAGAGTACGCAAAATTCCCGAGAGAGAAGAGGAAATAGAGAATTTGAATTGGGACCACTGTGTAGAAGCCGCATGTTCCTCTTAATGTGGAGTAGGACAAAAGACACGGGGAAATAGTCAAATAATACGAACGATTTTCATATCGAATAGAAAAGTTTAATTTATTCTTGACATTTTTGCGGGACGGAAAGATGATTGGAAGTTTTTAGTGTTTTTATAGCGTTTTAATAGTTTTACAGCGATAAAATGTGTTTTATTATATTAAAAATATATTTGCAAGCATTGAATTAATTAAATGGAAATGGAATCACATTAAACTACAGAAATTAAATTTAAATAGGAAGGATAATTTTAATAATTTAAGAAATATAAATTGCGGTAAAGTATAACATTAATGGGGAAAAAGTTGAGAATGTGAAGTACTTTGGAATTTGTTTAGAAATATTACCTTACATAACTACGTCTAACGAGAAACCCGTCTAAAGTAATGTGTGCACTAACTTTTCGTAAAACGGAAGAAAATGGCGGATGTATTAGAAATTTTTGATTTATAGACGAATCGCCCTTTCATCTCATTTTGTGAAGCGCAGAAAATTTGAATTCTTTTTGTTCGCTTTATCAGAACAATCGATTCAATATCGATTTATTTTGATTCTTCGATAAAAACATGTTACTCGCAACCAAAAAACGTTACCAATAAATCTTCAGAAAGTTAGTCCAATTTCGAAAGCGTCGATCATCAATGAATCCAAAAGACTGTGCAATTTCCACATAGTGTACTAATTAAAAAGCATTGTTGGAAGAATATTTCAAAGAAAACAGACTTCTATTGTATCACGTGCCGCCGCTGATAACCATGATTCACTTCTCTTCCCTCATGTAGAAGACACCTTTGACCAGAATATTAAGATTATCGTCTTTTAATTTAATTAACGTCATAATGCGATTTCGTTATTTCCACACATCTGCTCCTGCTTAAGACACAAGTGTTCTAAGGAGATGATAACTTATGACTCTACAAGGAAAGAAAATAATGAAAAACTTAAATAATGGAAATAATTAAATGTTTGTTTTATTATAAGAATCGGATCATTCTTATGTAACTAAAATCCGATAATAGCTAACTAATTTACGACCGTCTGGTATCAATAACAGACGCTCATAATTATGACATGTCTGCATCGACCCCTCTTATCTTTAGGCAGAATATATAAGCCTCCAGATTCACTATCTGGGCGGGGAGAACCACTTCGCATAGCGACAGGCTATCACATGTATCTCTTGATACGGAGCTTTCCTTAATCACCATTATTTGATACTTGCAGTATCTTGTCCTAACTCTTCTCCTGGGGACTTTAGAAACTCTTAGAGAATATCTCAATTGCCTCTCATCTATTCTGCATTCATCATTCTACACTTCTGTAAATAACTCTCTTTATTGTATTTTCAACCTATCTTAGCAGCCATCGCTTACCGCTCGGGCATCTCTTCTTAGCCACAGCGGAGCCTTCGCCGACATTGGGGACATAACAGCAGACTACAGCTATTCCTTTTACGGAACTAAGCAAAGAACAATAGTTAAGCGTAGGTATTAATAACCAATATCAGGTCCAGAGCATTATGGAGGAACCATTAAATTCAAAAGGAATAAATATTACAAATATGCATTGTAATTTCAATGCTATCATTTTAACATGGTTATATTTATCTGTCCTTTTTCACGGGTGTCTATATTTATTAGCGCATTATATTTATAATTACCATACGCTGCGGACATTTCCTCTTTTTATAGTCAAAATATTCATCTACATGCATTTTTTGATATCCATTAATTTATCCGCATTTTTTCATTCTAAATTCTCACTTTATTTTTGTTTCGTACGCACGAAGGGCGATATTCTTTCTGCGTTCATTGCTGGTAACATCGCGTGAATGAAGAGTGCAGACATTTGGTACAGACCGACTGAATTAAAATCAAATCTATTTGTCTTTGTACTCCATTTCGAGACGTGACGTCATACCGGTAAAGAGGTTCACAAATTATAACAGAAAACATCTTGATCAGTTTTGAATTTGAAGGCACTTGTCACTTCATATGACAGGATAGCACAGTCAAGGCCCCCCCCCCCAAAAAAAATGATGCGACTATATTAAATTAAGTGAGGAATAGTACGCAAAGATTTTGAAGATGTGTTAATTTATTTTTACAATGTTGAAAGGCTCTTTTCTTTGATATAAGCACATGGATCACGGCAAGAAATAGGTTTACCAAATACCTCGATACTGTGAAAGGACTGGTTTTCATACTCTTACATGCAACCATATGTAGGCTTTTCGCATGATATGAAATTTTAGAAAATAAAATTACGTCCAATGAGAAAAATGAAGGAGATTGCTTATTGAACACAAATAATGAATCTGATACTTGGAATGCGTTGGTGAGAGAAACTGATTCAGCATTTTCGGATTTTCGAATAAGGAATCCTAATTACATTAGTTCCACAGAATTTGGAGAACTTTCCAGAGCTATTAACTAAATAAAAGAATTGAAATCGTATCATATCCTTTATTGTGGCTGTTTTCTTTATCTTCTCCCTTAACAAGGTCTGGGTACTGATTTCCCCATTCCGAAGCAATGTTTTAAAAGTGTTTGTCTATTCATCTCTCTCTGCTAGAAGTCCCACTGATCTGAATCCTCTTAGTTTATATTAAATACCATCTTATGGAAGTCGTCTCTTTTCATTCTGTATATATGATCTTTCTATTTCTTTATGTAAGTGTGTATATCTTTAGTAATTTTTTTTCCTCGTTGTTGACGGGTGTCACAATTTCTGATATGATCTATGCTAATCACTCCTTCTAGTGGTCTTGAAAATCTCAGTAAAGCAGATTCAATTCCTCCTTCATTTTTGTTTAAGACCCCAAATTCACTACCGTACAGTAATATCCGTTTGCTTATTATAAACTCTTAGTAGTATTTCTGTCCTCATTTACTTTCTGAAATTTCTTTATAAAACACCATTAACACAACTATACCCGTATGTTCGACTAAGGTTATCAGTTTTCTCTCGATTTATATTAGTTATTACGAGGGTCCGGCAGTTGATGATTATATCTATCTAAAAGATATACTTTAAACATTTTTCTGTTTTAGATTAATTTGTACTGTTTTAGTGCTTTATTGGTTTTTTTAATTTATTTTTAGCGATATACTTAGTTTCTTTTCAGAATTAACTTTTTTCTATAGTACATTACTGTTGCCTTCCGCGTTTAAGCAAAGCTAGGATGGAATTTTAAACGAGACATGTGTTAACCTTGAAATAACTGCAGTAGTAGTAAAAAATGTTCAGTCTGTCAACTTTACCATTAAGTTAATTTAAACAGTCAGTCACACATTCTGAAAATTAAGAAGTAAGACATCACAAAATGGGCAACCAGAGTCTCTCATCATGCCACTATTGCTTCAGACTGCTGCCAATGTAAACAATATGACACTAGATACTGTAGTTTACTGCATTCCAGGATAATTATTGTGCTAACCCCCTCTTTTTCTGGAAAATAGAAAATATAGGAAAACAGCTACTTTCGTAGGCTGCAAATCAACTACCTGCTAAAGGATCCGTTTTAGTTGCAATTCAGTTGCGCTCTGAACATGCCGGAAGTAAACACGTAAACAGTGTCATTCCTGAATTTGGTGAAGACGTGTTTGTGACTAATGATTTGGTGTAGGTTTGTGGAGTAAAAGTGGCAGCAGGGAAGAGTTTAACGATACAACATGCTCTCGAGAATGGTACAAAAAAAATATCAGAAAATAAGCGTAAATCTTCCGTATTTTTCAAAGTATTGTGTATTTTCTAGTTTCAGTGATTATTTCTCTATGGAAACTAAGAAACTTCTTGTAACGCTACACTGGACAACCAATTTCCAGTGAGATGGCTTTAAGGAAAATATATTCCTGAGTGAAATGAGAGCACCATAAGAAGAACCAGACAAATGATTGAAAGATAACAAGATCTTTGTCTCCATTGATCAAACTAGATACATTAAAGGACATTCCGTAGCCCAGTGAATGTGGAAATCAAAAACCGGTACAAATATTTCTGCTGAACATCGAAGTTTTGGAAGAGTTAACCATTAAAACAATCTGTTTAATGTTCAACCGTTCCATGGTTCTATATTGCCAAAGTGAATTCGACATTCAGCAGCAACATACATGGTAAAAGCTGTCGAAGCTATTGAAAGCTTTTATACGAAGATGGTGCCTTGCGCACGCTATTCACATGGCAGCGGAAGAAGTTCTCGCCTAAAGTCGACCAATTGCGTCTCAAACAAAGGAACTCTTTGTTAACGCTCCATCAAGCAAGTAAGTCTTCAGATCTATAGCTCCAGGTGTTTCCCTGGCACCAGAGCTCATCTTTAAACGATCTCCTGGAGCGATGCTGCTGTGTACTAGTGCAACAACTTCCAAAGCGTGATGCTTGGCGCCCTGAATTCTAAAGTCATCCAGCGAGCTCAGGAGCTGTATTCTAACAGAGAAATGGAAGGGAAGTTGGTATTCTTAACAGAAATTTTCCGTTTTACGCCTCTACAATTGGGATAACTTTGAACTGGTCAACAAAACTCAAGTTGCGTTGGCGATGTGTGTGGTGAAGAAGTTAGTGAAATGCTGGGGGAAAAAAAGTGTGCTAGATAAAATCTGGGGTGACGAGCCAGGTGCTTGATTTCAGAAGCGCTAACAGGTAAAAACTTCAACTCATTTCGAAGAATAACTAACACCTAGTCACTTATAATACTTCAAATATGTTCTAATTGTAAGTACCAATGTTGAAAGATTCTTTTTCAAAATATAAAATTGTTCCTGCTGAGAATTTGCACATGTACGGAAATGTAGAATAAGGGACCACATTTTATAGTGTAATTTTCCAGCTCTTTTTGTTTACTGCAAGTGAATATAAAACATGTACTTTTGAAAAGGTTAGTAACTTACATTTAAAGAATCAATGATATACGCTAACACACATCACTTTTCCTGAATTTTCAAAACATTTAGGCATTTTCAGTATTTCTTTTAATAATTTTAAGGCATTTTTAGGTTATCAATATCCGAGCAGCGGTTATTGCAATGCCTAAATATTTAAAATATGTCACTTATTTAACATCTTGTTTCCTTTAACAATTTTTGTTCATCTCATATATTTCCTCTGAAAAACGATTACTTTAGTTTTATCTATCGATAGTGCATGTTATATAATCTTGCGATATCTGATAATATTTTTGGAAGATTTCTGAAGATCATATTTGTGTTCAGAAATTAGGACTTGTTCATCGGAATGTATAAAAGTTCCTTCTGACCCATATTCACTCCTATTGGGTTTCTCATTTTGCATAATTTCAATATATAAACATTCTTGTCTTAATCCTAAATTAATTTAAGTGTTTTATTATTTATTTATAGTTTATTTGTTTTCGTTAATATAAATGTATATTTGTATAATGCTTTGATTGCGTTTACTATGATTTTTATCAACTTGTCTTGTTTGTAAGATTTCAATAATTTTTTTTCTGTTCACTCTATCATAAGCCTTATTATCTATAAACAATATATGTGTATGTAAATTAAATTCCAGCATTTACTTATTATTTATTTATTTATTTATTTTTGAGAGTATAATAGAGTGTATCAGATGTGACTTCCCTGTACAAAACCCATATTCTTCAAAGAATGGTTCCATAGTTACTAGTAACCCATAGTTACTAAGCTTTTCCCGTATAATGTTTACGAATAATTTCGATGTTGTACATGTTGGTGCAATTCCTCTATTTTGGCATTTGTCTTTTCTTCCCTTCTTATGTATATTTATTATAATGACTGCCTTCCCCTCTTCTGGTATATTTCCATCTATTAAGATTTTATTGAACTATTTGAGTTTTCTTTTCTTTAGTTTCTCTACTCCTCCATATTTGAGTAATTCCATATTAATGTTATCAATTCCCTCACTTTTCCTATTCCTTTATTTTACCAATTCTTCTTCCAGTTCACTTTGTTCAATTTCGATATCAACAGTAGCCCTTTATGTATTTATATTATTCATATCTTTTGTACTTAATGGTTCCTCATAACATATCTTTCGGCAGGTATTTGATTCATTTTATTTACTTTTATGATGTGTTTCTCTTCTGATATGATCATTTTGAGAATTTATTCGTTGTGTACAAAGCACTCATATTTAGCGTTCAGATGTATAGTGAAATCGGTCAGAAAATGATGTTTCTTACACTTTTTCCATTTTAATTTAAAAAAAAAAGTATGTAGGAACATTTACAAGTATGCAGCCACAATTATGTCAGCGCCTATTAAATATCCCTCAGTTTGCAGAAAATATAAGTGTGAACAATTATGAAAGCTATATTTTGATGTCCATAGCACTGTCGTGTTTTACATTTGAGTTTGACGTAGTGTTTGAAACAGATTTTCAAGTATTTGTTTTTTATTTCTAGCACAGGGAACGAGTGTGTACCAGTAAATCAAATTAGGGTACAATTCTGTTCGAACTGAAGAGTTAGTAGCCCTGAAAATTGACAGCTGACATAATAAGTCCATCATCGGAAGGAGATGGCAGCTTGGGGCGAGAGTATCCAAACACTGGACAATCGGCTTACTTGTCAATAATGTACAGCGACAGTCAGCTGATTTATTTTGTTGTGTTATTTCCTGTACCAGAAAGAGACAATTAAAAATGTATGGAATCTGACTTAAACCTCAATCCCTTGCTGTGACATATTAATGTGTTTTCTGGTTTATTTGTCAAATGACTTTACTTCAATTGCTGTTCTGAATGAAAATTATCAAAACTGTATTTTCTCGCTTAAGTCGTATGTTTTCTTTATTCAAATTATGTAATGCAAGACAGCCATATTGGAAAAGCTAGGCTGCTTTGTACATCTGATGCGGGAAAAGAAGATAGTTTCACGTTTTTATATGACTGCACTGCTAGACGAACTACATTATCTGTTAATGTTGAATTTGCAGAGAGGTAAGAATATAAACTGGTGAATTTTAGTGCATTATCGAATACATCTTTCTAGGTGGACTTTCGAGCGAAGATTTTATACAATTTCAGAAAGGTAAACCCGAAGTCATATCATGAAACTATGGAAGATATTTTTGGAAAATATAAACTATCATTTAACATAACTGGGAACTGGTATCCCTGTACGGACCTCGCTTCGGCTTGCTATGTGCATTGAGGTTATTTTAGTTATGGGCCGGCAGAGTGCAGCTTTTTACTGGGAAAAGTCAGTCGTCGAGGCCATATCATGAATGTGCAGGTACCGATTTGTAGGTAGTTTGAGGAAGGCTTTGCCAGCGAGTGGTTCTGTGTTCGTGTGTTACTCGGTACTTTTACTGTGTATAAATGCTTCTTTGCTGGTTGTGCTAATGCATTAATATAGTCTTAAAGAAAAGGATTTTATGTCCATTATGATTATAAAGGGTTTTTGCAGAGATATGGAAATGCGACTTGCAAGGAAATGTCCTGTAAATCGTATCCAAATTAGAGAAATCATATGCCAACTTGTTAACAATTTACAAGAGACAGAATCTCTCAATAAGATACGTTTCCCGAACCACCGTGTCCTTACAGAAGAAAACATTTTTTTCCCCCAATTAAGTGAAAGCAGTGATTTCTAGTAGCAAGAATTTTCTCTCCCTTATTGGTGCGATGTAAGTCTCGAGTGCCTCGATTATAGGGCGTTTTATGTAGAGAATATCTAATTTGTTACCATAATTTACGACAATTTCGTTTCACCTCAAGAAGCTATTTTACTTTAGATGTCATTTTATGTTTCCTACAGTTATTTAACCGTTTATCTTGTTCTGTTCTACTAACGGCATAGAGAATGCACCTTGTCACCATGCTTATTACCACGTCAAAATATTGTGAAGTTTTTAAGGTAAAATTTAAGTCTGTGATTTCATCTAATGTTGAGCTATAATCAATCGAATGGTATTTTTATTAAGGTTGAATGATTATAACTTCTCATTTAGGTTCATCACATATCGTGATTATTATAGGGAAATGCTCTGAGCTAATTTCTTCAGTGAGGATAAATGGAGCAGTTTTTGTTAGTTTTTTTTTTTTTTTTTTTTTTTTTTTTTTTTTTTTAAGTTTTTACTTATAAAAAAGTTTAGAACATCTAGGGTTTGTCCAACTGCTGGATAATAAACTTGGTTCTATCGAATGACTGAACTCATCGTGAGCAATTTCCCCCATGGATTGACTAAGTTAGAGCCCCGTTTTTGGTGTTGTAACGGGAGATCCAGATTCAATCCCATATAATTAATAATCACTTATAATGTATCCAACTTAATAAATTATTAATATGCATCTTATAACTTTTTACAAAATGAACAAGAGATAGAAATATACTTTGTGCAGTAAGGATGAAACGTGTACTCGTATGTACATTCTAGTGCCATGAGCAAGGTCAGCTTTTGAATAGTGCAGCAACCTTTCTTTTCACGTTTCTGTTAAAAAGGCCTTGAAGTGAACCTTGGTAGCTCGCTTTCAATCTTGGGTAAGAGACCTCTTAAAAAGAGAAACTCTCGCTATGTATAATATATCTAGCGTAGGAAACAAAGGAATGAACTCGGCCAATAAGGAGACTGGAATTTAAATTATGTCATCGAGAATCTTCAATCCGAAAAATACTAAGCCAATGAGAGAATAAAGTTTAGAACGCTTCTAGAATGTTCTAAATTTTGAATTCTAGCTGAGTGACGCGTAGAGAAACCATTAAAAAGCATTATTGGAGCCATTTTCAGTACAGTTCAGGGCAGTACAACTTATGAGATGAGACAGTTTATTACAGCTTAGGAAATGTAACACTGCAGTGCAGTTCAGGGCAGTGCATCTTGGGAGACGTAATAGTGCAGTACCGTTTGGCGGGAGTAAGATTTCAGTTCGAGTCGGGAGATGTAACAAAGTGTAGTACAGCTTGGGAGAAGTAACAGTGCACTTCAGTTCGGCTTAGGAGAAGTAAGATCCAGTTCGACGAAATAATTCAGCTCAATTTCGCTAACGTAATCGGGAGGAAGCAATTATTAAAACATTTTCATAGGAACAGTTATGACAGGAAGAAGCGAACATTAATTAATCTGAAGTCTAGTGGAACTTTGAATATGAAAAGCAAGTGTGACGTGTGATCTATCATTAGAAACATCTTACGACTCCTTGCAAGTGGCCCAGACGTGTTGAGAATAAGAAGTGACTGGTAAAATAAGTGCAGTGAAGTGTGAACAGTATTATTATTAATTAGTGAATTCCTATCTCGTGCCCTCTTCCTCCCCTGAGGACTTTCCAGAAAAGCTCTAAAACATTTACAAAATCCCTAAAAAGAACACCGCTTTGTTAGCGACAGAAGACGGTGTTCAAAACAGCAATAGCCTTGGTATTCATCCAATCAAGACTGATCAGCATCAGCAGCTAATCTACATCATACTCCAATTAATCAAATCAACAATTTCCCCCTCCAAAATATCAAATTAATAAACCTTTCGAAAACCGTCGCAAATATGGCGCTTCAACGTGGTGCTCATTATAACCAATCATGCCCAATAAAATAATTAATACCTTTCATTAAACCGCCGCAGTGTTTGGAGTTAAAATACCTTAGAAATCTGTTTCCCATCTCACATGTTATGTTCCAGAAATATGCTGAGCATATTTTATTTTCTGGTGCTGAGTAAAATTATTCGATTTTTATTTAACTTTGTTCATAGTTATCATATTTCTTTTCAATTAATTAAGTTCATCATGATTAATTTAGTGTATCAGCGTAGGTTTTTAATTTCCTCTGACGTTGTAGATTTTCCAGACGATTTAATAAATAATTAATGAAAGGGATTTTGATTCTGAATACATTAAAACTTAAAATTACTTAGAATTTGCGTGCTCAGGGGTAGAAAAATCTGGAACAACTTGCTATGATAAATGTCTCAACTTGAAATCAAATCACGCCATAATTGACTGAGCAAAAGCATATAAGAGTTCGCTTACACTCACCTTCTTAAACTAAACGAATAGAAAGTAGGCATTACGAATATGTGCAAAGCACGAACAAAATGTAAATGCTTTCTCAAAGTTTAAATTTATAGTTTCTGTTATAACAAAACTGTTTTTGTTACTAATTGTTTAAAAGTAAGTTATACTAAGGTGGACTTGCATACATTAAATGAGAAAACTACTGTTGCTGTAATTCTAGCTGGATTAGCTGCATTGCTTTTTGCGTGCGCATATCGAGAACGCTCCTCGATTTATCGAATTTTGACTTCCACCTCTCGTTTCCTATTTTGCGGATAAATATGGTCACGTGTTCTCTGTTTGCACCAAATAAGAACAAGTAGCAATTCCATTTATGAGTCTAAAACTTCTCATTCCATCCGTGCGGTAAAACAGCTGCCTGTGCGTGTATTAAAAGCCTTTGATGTATTTCGGTTCCTACTATACTTAAAGAATTATTTAATTAATTAGACAAATAAAAAATGAATGCCCACATTTATTTTTGGTTCCGACGGAGAGCGGCGCGGTCACTTTTACCAGGAACAGCAGCAAAAGCAAGCAGACAGGGGGTCAAACGTTTGATAAATGGATAAATATTCTTGAGATGCGCACGCAGAGAGCAGTTCGGCCAACCTAAAGCAGATTATAGGAACATAAAGACTAATTACTGGCTCGAGTCCGTAAAAATAAAACAAAGCAAACATCCGATTACATTCATACATATGAAACTCATGAGCGCCATCTACACTTCTCAGATTATGTCTAGGCTGTTCCAACTTCACAGACTTGGTAATAAAATTCTGGAAAATTGCTGAAATAATTTTCAATGTTTAAAAAGGTTATAAAAGAGAATGCAAAAAGCACATCTATATTAACACTAAAAAGTTCATAATTCTCTATTAACGCGCCGTTTTTCTTTTCGGGAAATTAAGTCGTAAATTTCTCCTAGAAACACTCAAATTGTTTATAATTTAAATATTTCCTTAAATAAGTATAATATTCAATCCCACGAAATACATTAATTAGTATAAAATATGTGAGAATAAAATCCAAAAATATTAAATTACCCACAGTCATAACGTTTTTCGGCTATTATACAAAAATATGAAAAAACCTGATTTTGCACACATTCTCAAAAACATTAAGGTTGCCGTTGGTAAAACACATCAGGACAACTTTATTAATCAGTTAACATGCTTTACAACCATTTTCTTCTGTATCCTTTTTTCCATTGTAGTAATGATGAAAACGATCTTCTTACCTAACACTTGCAACTCCAAAATTAACAGGAATGAAGTGCTAATGGGAATGTTGGAAATTAGTTAAGTGACATATTGCACCGCAAAGCTTTGCATGCCATTAACATGTTTGCAATCATCTCCTTGTAGTTTTCAGCTCTTACATTCCCCATAGAGCCATTGCAAACGATCTCTAACCCTTCCCTTGCTTGTTTCTCATTGTCCATTAACAGGTCTTCAAAAACACTAACTTGTATAGTTCACGAAATAGTGGGCCAATACCTTCTTTCAGTTTAGCTTCACTTAATCTTATAAATGCTGCTTTAAACACTGAAAACCCCTACCTTCACAACAGTTATCATTAACTGTGGCTGTATGTAAAGCGGGGGTAACAAAATGGTTCATTTGTGGCTCACCTGCCAGGGACACTTAAAGCTACTCCCTTACCTTATACCGCCACGGATGGCCGAGGTCGTTAAGTCTCGGACTCGTGAGCGGGAGGTCTGGGTTCGAATACCGCCAGGACCGTCCTTCCTGACTGAGGTTTTTTCCAGGTTTTCCTCAGTCCTCATAAATGGCAAATGCCGGGGAGGTACCCTAAACTTAGGCCTGGAACGATTCCTTCCTTAAAAATAAATCCTTTCCCAATATATAATTTCATCTCATCTATCATCAGTGTCCATCGCCTGTGGTGCCTCTGTAGCAAAAACGGACGTTAAACACTTTTCTCACTTTGAGAAAAAGGAAAAAATCACATGGGGACTACAGGGAGGGTGAGTGAGGCACTTCAATTTGATTTTTGTGAGATATTCAGCAACAAAATTTGCGATGTGCGGTCGTTCATTATCGTGGTACAGCATTGTGACCTTTTGTTTACAAATCTATAAAAACAAGATGTGTTTATAAATTAAATTCTCTACTTTTACTTTTATTTGTTGGAGTATATCATTATCTTTTGTTGATCGTCTAGAATGAAATTCGCTCTGATATTTTGTGATAGTAGTTTGTGTCATTATTTTCAGTCTTTTATTATTACACAGTACCCTAAAATTTGCACCTACCTAAGGATATTTGCATGTCTTAATGGCGAAACTAAAATCGATGTATCATAAAATTTTAGAGATAATAAATAATATATGTTTATATGAGCAGGGCTTCTTCAGCGCGGACGACCTTACGAACATGTTGCATACTAACAAGTTCTTGTATCAGGAATATATTAATGAAAAATAAAACTGGCAAATCTGTAGAGATCTTAAAATAAAACGAGAATTGTTCAATAAAGAATGATCATAATATTTACAAGCGTAATTTCTGGCGCTAAATTTAACTTTACATCATTTCGTTAGCTTAATGTGTATGTATACGTGGTAGTTTCATTGTTGTCACTTTCGGTTCCCGCCAATGAGAGGTGTGCAAGTTGACATATTCAGTTCAGTCTGCAGCAAAATGAAAGTGACACGCGACGAACAATATGCTGCTCTTTCATCTCAACAAATCATCAGCTGAAACCTCTGTAATGTTGCAGGCCTATGGAGAGTTAGTTCTTCTCTGTAGCACGGCTCGGACATGATTTAAAATCTTTCAAGGTGGAAGGCAATCAATTTCAAAGAAAGGTAGACCCGAGATCCAGACTTGCTCGTTATATTAAGAACACGTTCAGAAATGCTGAAAATTTCATCATCCACACGTTGGTGGCTGAGAGACGTGTTTATACACGATGGGTTCCAAGACTGCCGATTCTCAAACAAAAGAACGTTCACCTGTAGGTTTGCCTGCAGTTCTTCCAAAGGTAGTCAGTCACTGCTAATGAAACTTGACCACGTCATTTCGATCCTGAGAGCAACTATGTGTATAAATCTCCATCATTAACGCCAAAAAAGCAAAGTGGTTGCTTCTGCTGGGAAAGTTACGTTCATCTCATTTTTCGATATTCAAGGAATGGCTTGACAACACGTCGTAACTGCATACACAACCGTATTAAAGCAATACTACAGAGATATGCTGATAAATCTACAAAGTCATATCACACATGGCTTTCCACCATGTTCGCCAAAAATAGATTATGAAGAAAAATAATATACAACATTTAATAAAAGTAGTCAGGAGCAAATATATTATTCTAAAATAACCGTTAAAACAGGAAAAGAGAGAACAGATGATTGAAACAAGAATGCAGTATTTCACTCACCACTTTAACATGCAATGTAAAAGAATCGTTAATTTACGAATTAAAATGAAGCACACCAAAATTAAAATGTTTAATAAATAATATTACAGCGATTAAAGAATAAACTTATTTGTAATATTATATACATACTTTGAATAAAAACCGTAAAATAATTCTAGAGAAGTCTAAAAAGTTTGCCTTTTGGGGAAAATCGCTAATCCTGTTAAAAATAAGTTTAAATAATAATTTGCTCAAGATTAGTCTACAATATTAGTGCAGAAAGAGAAACTAATAGATAATAATTTCGGCAAGTTTCAAATTATATGGGGAATAATGTACAAATCCTTAAAAAATAAAGATATCAAAATTAAATAACAGCGATAAGTAAAGTAAGAAGTCAAATACTACGTGCAGAAATGAAAATTTGAATGTGAAAATACAAGTACTTACCGGTTATTTCTTTGTTTGTTTATAAATTTCACTACAAAAATTAAACTGGGTTTAAGCAACAACAGCCCACAGTAAACTGGGCACAGAAATATGTGTCTCACTTTCAGTATAGCCAAAAGTGACATGACATTCCAATTGTTCTTGGAAACCTGGTTTACCGAAAGAAAAAATACGTTTCTTTCAAGTTTAAAAGGAATAATTATTCATGATTGTATCAGAAATGCATAGCGCTACGACCCCATAAAACTAAATTCTTCTTCTCGCATTTCTCATACCAAAAAAATGAGAGCATAAATTCGTATGTTCCCTTAAGAATAGAGCTGAATTGGTTCCTGTTAGTTCCATCTACGTGACGTGAATTCAATGCAAGAATAAACGTACTTTGCACAGCTCCATAATTACAAAAATGTCCTTCTCTTGACATCATTTTCATGGCAGAACTAAAAAATGTCATTTTTTCACACAGGCCATGCATTAGGTTAAGATTTAGAATCGCCAACTCACCCGAACCATGGGATCTTTGGCTTACGGTGCCGATGTCTTAACCATCTGAACTGCTGTGGCATGTCCGACCATAACTGCGAATTTCAGCCATCTGAGTTTATTAATGCTACACACTAACAATAATAATAATAATAATAATAATAATAATAATAATAATAATAATAATAATAAAAAATGGAACTGTATGCAACAAAATTCCGTAAGAATAAGCAATAACAGCAATGCTAAGAGAGTAAAATATATTGAGAGTTGAGCTGAGCCTACTTTTAATGTATTTTTCAGTGTTATAGTACTATACTGCTTAACAAATATGGTAGTTATTTGAAGTTTAAAAACACTGTTTTTGAAATAATTGGCTGGAACAGAATTGAGGTAGGCAACAAAAAGTAATGGTAGACAGTAGAAACTTATAATGCGTTTGTTAATTCCCCTGTAATCTGAAAGACAATGAAGGAATACACAATATTATCAGATTTTAAACAACTACATTTCCAAAAATAATTCAGAATTAATAGACATGACTAGTTGGACGGTCGTCGCAGCTGTAATGCGATCCTGAAGATATTCCAAGAATGTGGGCAGTGATATTCATTTTATATAACTCAAAAGGAAAAAATCGTGAGAGATAGAACTGGAGGCTGCAACACAATATATTTGATACATTACTTTAAAGTAAGTAAGCGTTCCAGGCCTGAGTTTATGGTTTTTCCCTTGCATTTACTATTTATGAAGATTTGACAAAAACCTGTAAAAAAATCTCAAGTCAGAAAGGAATGTCCTAGCGGGAATCGGACCCCAGATTTCCTGCTCACAAGTCCGTGTCTTAACGACCTCGGTCACCCGTGTAAGAACGATAGATGATCACACTATCCTAACTCCCAATATAGCAATATGGGAACTTCGAGGTATCAAAGTAATGTTCTGTGAGGTGAAGCCTCATCTTGCTGGAAGAACTTATCGGAATTTGCTTTCGGTACTGCACACTGATCACAATCTCCTCAATATAGGGAAATAGTTTTAGGTATTTATTTATCTGCTCGCCTTTATTGTTAGACTTTATTATGTTTATTACGTCCTGTTAATTTGTTAATTTTCATGTTGATCACAGCTGTTACTTAACTCATTTCATTAATCTTTGAGGTTTATAAAGTCCGTCACGCAGGAGCTATGTAAACTAAGCAAATTCCTCACCTAGTACAGTAACTTTAAAAAAAGTAGGAAATCCAAATTACGGATATTATTTAATGACATCAAATAAGTTATGGCATTATTGTACGGTATTAGGGAAACAAAATTAAAATTATTGCTATCTATAAGTACCACAAAAGAGAAACCAACTTTTTAGAATTATTATTATTATTATTATTATTATTATTGAGATTAAACCACAAAAATAATGGTATGCTATTAATTAAATTAAATATATGACCATTGATAGCCCAAGCTATACTGTGTGGGTATTTTTAAACATTTTTAAATATAACCTTGCATATGAATTGAGTTCCTAATTTCATCGTTACATTCACTAAAACAGAGAAAAATAACAGAAAGTTTAGGGTTACATTTTGTACTTAAGAACAAGATATAATAAACAATGGAAAAATTCATCGATTTCGAAATTTAATTTAAAGCTTATTGTATTAAAATCATAGAACGCTAACGTTTTCTGAAGGTTATTACAGAGCACTTACATACAAATATAATGCTCAAACTCACATATTAATAATTCATATTTGCATTCTTCAAGACCAGGTTTTTGTTAAATATAAAACATATGCATCGTTATAAATGCGATTTATATGCTGAATTAATTTGTCCCTTTATTTTAAAACAATATAAAGAAAATTAAATGTAACAGGGCTTGTTAAATTTCGGCTTTAATTATACCCCTATTCTTAATGGTCCATTTTCCCTAATTTTCTTCTTTTACTTAAATGATACGCGTATATACCAAATTTTGTTGAGTAGAAACAAATATTGATGCCGCTAGAGTGACTTTTAAATTTTGGGTTCCAGGTAAACCCCCCGATTCCTAAAGGCCCGATTTCTGTGATTTTCAGGGACAGTTTTTCTTATTTTATTTAAATTGTATATATGAACTTTCGTTTCGAAAAAACACATATTAGTGATGCTAGAGTAATTTTTTAAATTTTGGGCTTCAGGTAAGCTTCCATTCCTAATAATCTTATTTCACCGATTTTTAAAAACTATTTTTCTTATTAAACTTGAATGGCATATGCCGAGTTTTGTGTGAAAAAACAAACAATGGTGCTGCGAAACGACTTTTAAAATTTGATTTTAGGCAAACCCCGTCCTATTGGCCCCATTTTCCTGATTTTCAGAAACTATTTTTCTTGTTTTATTTAAATTGTATATATGGAACTTCTTTGTGAAATAAATACTATTACCGCTCAATTTTTAAATTTTGGGTTTCAGATAAACCCTCCTCCCAATAGTCCGATTTCACTGATTTTCAGCAGTTATTTTTCTTATTTCACTTCAATGGCTAATATGGAGTTCCCTTTTAAAAAAAAATTAAATTTTAGCCGCTAGAGTGATTTTTAAATTTCGCTTTTACCCCCACTTGTTTTCCAGGTATGCTCTTACCTTCACGGCTAGCCGAGGTCGTTAAGGCGCGGATTTGTGAGCGGGAGGTCGAGGGTTGGAATCCCGTCAGGATGTCCTTCTTGACTGAGGTTTTCCCAGATTTTCTCCAGTCCTAATAAATGGCAAATGCCATGGAGGCACCCTAAACTTAGGCCTGGAACGATTCTTTCCTTAAAAAATCCTTTCCCAATATCATTTCGTCTCATGTATCATCAGTGTCACCGCCTGTGGTGCCTCAGTAGTAAAAACGGGCATTAAACACTAATCAAAAAAATAATCATGATCATTTTCGGTGCTATTAAGAAGGATCGATGCAGATTTGATGAAACTATTCAAAAATCGTTTCATGGGTACATTCCCTTAGAATTCGCTAAAAACCACAGCACTAGTACAATAAAATACGATACCTGTTTTATGATGCAACTAACTTCCAAAGAATTTTAATGTGCATTATAAATGCTTAATAAGGGCACCTTTTGTCACTTAGCAGACATCTAAACGAATAGTCCATTTCTTCCTACAGCTTATTCCCAGTCTTTATTTCTTCCCACACACGTTCCCAGGTGTCAGCGGTAATGTAGAAAGACGTCGCAGGTAGTCGGGGGCGGACAGGCTTGATCCTTGAAGTAAACGCATAGAAACTAATCACATTATGTTAAGATTGGTAAACGAGATAGCTAAGACAGGAATATCTGGTCCACTACTGTTGTCCTTTACACAATCAGCCCGTCTCTACAGCCGTACATACAATCTGCGAATGGAACTTTCGGAGGACACATCCTTCCCAAATTTCGCGCAGAAACGAAGCTGAACAATTTTGCAAATAGTGTCACTTGGCAGTCATAGGATGATCGCGGAATAGAACAAACCTTTGACTTTCTCCCTCCACCATACCTTTATTTAATGATCATATTACCCAACCTGGATAACTTGGCCGAATTAGGGGAATTTGTCCGGCATTCGCCTAAAGGACCGAGAGAAAACCCCTGAAAAAATCTAAAGAACCAAATCAACCAGAAATCGAATGATAGCCCGCAGCATGGAAAGCGCATATTCTACGACTAGATTATGGGACGATATAATCCTATTCTTAGTGCATTGCACATAACAAAATTCACAAAAACCTGACATTGGTTTCGAACCGATGACGTCATATTGCAAATCCCTTACCTCACCAAATGGCTTGATCATGTGGCGTTCATATATGGCAAATGAGAGATTAACTATTCCAAATTTCGAAATAGTTGTCACGAGTATGCTATGATAACATGGAAAGATAGACTAAATAATAAAAGAAGCGACATTGGGTTCAAAAAATGGTTCAACAAAATGGTTCCAAACTTGAACGAAAATGCAAATAAGTATTAAGCAGGCCATGAGCGCGACAACCTTTTTGAAGTTAACTGATCCTATTTTGAAAGCATGTCCTTGAATTTACTAATATTGGAGTGAAAATGGTAAATATCTATTGAGGCTGTATAACAGATAAGCTGCCTTATGTACTAAAGGCATGCTATTGAGATTTAATCTTAAAAATTTCGCAAGTAAAATTCATATTTAAGAGTTATTAAAATAGGAGGGAGATAGTGTTAGGCAATGTAATAGTCAGAGCCTGGAAGTTCAGGCATTTATTGTGATTAAAATATGCAGGCAAAAACACTTAAAACACTGAAAATAGGCAGTAATATAATTAAAACAGGCATTTATTAAAAATTAAAACAGAGAGTAACATCATTCAATATTAACAAAAATAGGTATTTAAGATAATACTTTCTTTATCACATAATTAAAATACTTTCCTTGGTTTCAAACAAAAAAAAATTATAGGATATCAACTATCATAGTCAATCCCTTGTCAGAGAGAACATTTTTCATCATAGAAAAAGAACGTCTATTTTTGCCGACGTGATTGGAGCATATTTAAAACAAGCTTTTTTCGGAAGGAATTACAATAGAACACTCACCTTTCGGGACATCATGGAAGTATTCATTAAGCCAAAATAAAGTACTTTTGAATTGTCCTGGCGAATGAGTAAAAGATGTAATGTGGTTTCTGGTCGAGTTTATTTTATATTTATGCGTTTATAAAGGAATCAGGACAATCAGCTGTGTCGCTCTCATCTTTCACAAGTTTCCTAGCATTGTCTCTTACAGATGGATCCAAGGTCATTCGCCAGGACCATTGAAAACTACAGTCCTTTCTGTTTGCTGGTATTCGTATGCCCGAGGAAACAGTGCGATTCTTTCACTCTGCCATTTAAATAGCTTAAGTGAATGGGTTGAGGAGAAAGTTTTTGATTACTTGAAAATAGATGTATAACAAGATTCTCAATAGATATATTTGTGAGATGAACATGCCATTTAATTTTATAACATTTTCACTTCGATATATTGAAATCAATAGTTTAATGCTTTTTAAAATGTATTGGCTCTATCGAAAATGCCAAGCACTAAAACCAGAATGAAGCGGAATGAAGTTATGCTGTATTGAACTGTTGGTGGGAGGGGTACAATAGAACAAGAGCTTTAAACCACTCTCTCTCCTTACGCCTCTCACTCATGTTCACCTGCCGGGCAGTGGTTCACAGCTTGTGTCCGTACTTTGTTTATTGACCTAGAATTTTGAATGTACTTAACTTGATGTTAAGGCTGAATAGCATCGATATTAATCTTAAGGTAAAAGTTTCTTTGAAATTTCAAAGTGGAGTGGCCGAGGACGATTACATAAAGGTAAATGTAATTAAATATCTCCTTTAATATTAATATTTAAATTGAAATAGTTATTTTGACTGGCAAGTTTTGAAATGCAAGCCATGTATAAAAAATAAAAAGTATCAATCTTTCGTTGTATGAGTATTGCGATATATAACGTGCAAAGGCATATCATGAAGTAGTGGATAAACCGTTCACAAAAGAGTATATGTGTATATTATTGTAAGTGAATCTTAGTTAGGAACCTATGCTGTTTTTGTCCTCAGTCAGTACACACTTTTAAAAAAAAACAGGTTCTTAATCAGGAAATTGACTCAACAGTAATCGGTTATCAGTGGTAGTTATTTAAGAATATTTCAAGAATTTTACTGAAACGAAAAACTACTTGTTGGTTAGTAAGACAGGACTAGAAGAACGGTCTAACTTCTACACTAAAATTAAAAATAGCTGAATTGTTCCATTCTAGCTGGGTTGTTCTGAAATCCCCTCCTTAACTTACATGCCTTGGATTATGTACAAAGAAACGCTCTACTCTGTTTCAGAAGATGGCCATGACGTGTCGCAAGGAGTCGGTGTGCCCTCTGGCGAGCGATTTGATCAGCGAGGATTATCACCATGCCGTCCCTATGTCTATCAACAATGATGTCTACCCATTCGCCATGGTGCTACGTCTCCGCGTCCTGCAGGTCGTCTGCGGCATTTCTGGTCTTGTCATGGGAAGTGTCGCCTTCATTGAAGAACGTGGACATCCGCACAACCTCGCTCTAGCAGTACCCGCCGGATGTGCCACAGTTCTCGCTGCAGGTTACGCTTCCTGTTTCTACAGTAGTTGTTATGTTCTTATACGTTATGCTTTCGTTACATTCTAAAAGACAGTTCATTTTCTAGTCTGGAGAGAGAGAGCTTTTCTTGGCTCTTTCTCTTTCTTTTCTGTTAGGCAAATATGACTTGGCCTTTCAATTCTCTAGGACCATACTGACTGGTAAGTACTCATTAATCATATTGTACACTCGAGGCGACAGGTATCTACTTCATTGAGGAATAAGATTGTCGCCCGCAGCCTCGTTCCCAGGTTATATCCCACAGTCTCCTTTGGCTTAATGTCAAAGCCCCACTTTACCACCCTTCGGGATCCAGTGAGTTCAGAGAGATGATCCATTTGTCCCTCTGTAATCCAAAGGATTCAAGATAATATTTTACAGCTACTAGAATTGAATTTTTATATCCAGTGACTTTAGGCTAATCTCCATTCTTTTCAGGCTAAGGGTTACGATTCCCACAAGTTTGCACCACTGGATCAAGACCGAATGAGGAAGTCGAACGAATGATCCCCATGCAGCATGACCATCTGCATGAAAGAATAGTCGCTAATGCCTGTGGACAAGAGTTTTTTGGGAAGGAAGCTAGGCTTGATTTCTTGCTAAATATAATATTTTAAATCGTAATAGAATTTAACAAACAAATATTTTAATGGAATGCACCAGTTTTCAACTTCAAGATAAATAATTTGCGTATGAACCAAATATTCATTATTTCAAAAGATACACTTGAACAATAGATTCTTGATTTAATACAAATTAATGAAGCATTAATTTTAAGATGCAAGCATCTCAAAACAATCATTGCCTTAAAACAGAGTATTTAACATACAAAATGATCTTAAAATATTCTTTATATAACTAAATCATGGTGGAAGAATTCGTTAAAAAAAATAGTTTCAACAAGAAGACAAGGAGCATAACATTAAACTAGGCTGAAAGTCTACACACAATTTCAATTAAATTTTTTCTACAAGACAGTACAAACATAATTATACATACAATTAATAATTAATTAGTTTGCCAGGTCACTGCTCTCATCAAAGAAAACTAATAAGGCTCCTTGAAAAGGAGCAGGAAATCATGGGTAAGCGATGTAAGGAAAATCTGGAAGATTTGGAGGAAGGCAAGGTTTCTAGCGGAGTAAGAGCACACACAAATATATCAGAAGGATAGCTATCAACCAGAAACTTTAGAATAAAATTGTATTAATTGTACAATCAGGTGTAATGAAACAGGGAAAGCGAAGAACCTCATGGCGATCGAGCCAGCGTCCGCAATTGTGATATTCCAGTGAAGTAGCCAATTGGACATAAGGAACGGCGAGCTACTCAGTTAAGGGTTCTCAGTAGTCTACCTTACTACTAAGAGCGCCCGTAAGGCAGCTGCCTTTTCCGCAGCAAAATTTTTTCCTTCCTGCTCAGATTTTCAAAAGCCAAATGAAAATGAAAATGAACAGCCGTACAGCTTAGCTTTACTAAGGGAGTATAAATATTTGTATGCTTAACTATATTATTAGCAGAGTTTAACTAGAGTGCTTTCAAAATCACTTTCTTGCGCTTAGAAGAATACACACGCTACCCTTTGGAGAGTTTGAGAAGAAAGGCAGTGAAATTGGTAAAGAACTTTCACCGTACTTATGAATCTCTCTTTACACAATATTTACTATTGTTTCTTGCTGAGCTATTGCTGCCTCCTGTTGCTGCTAATTTCGGTGAATATACCGTTGTGGTGCAATTTTCAGGAGATTTCGTCGTTACTTAGTTTTAAATCATCTAGTGTGTGAGTAAAGCCTTGCAGTGTCAATCTTCTGTCTAATCTTATAACTATAAAGTTGCTGTAAACAAACTTGATTAAATCCTTTATGGACTATCGCAGAGAATGGTACCTTTTTCTTGAACATTTGCTGTCTTTGCACGAACTTGTGTTGCTATGCGCCAAATCCTTTTCTTCCTTGTCTTGTCCTTGTGATATAATATTATACCTTCTAGTAGTGATGCCATAGCCTTACATTGAGCTTATTATGAGCGTGCCTTGAGCTTCAGAGCGAGGAGTAGTCACTTCTTGGAGTAAAGACATTTTTCGACCAGCTATTGGAAATTTGCAGGTTCGCTGCTCCCGTCACACATTTCATCTATTGCCTAAGGGGTTGTGTAACTTGTTTTATTTATTGTAATTCTCGCTTATTTATTCTTTTTCTTTGTTGTATTCTGTAGAATTGTTGTCAGTCTTGAATATGCGTAAATTAAAAGCATGCAGGTGGATGTATTAATGATTTATATATTTTTTCTTATTGTACTTTGGCATCTTTTTTTATAATGCTTTGGCATTGAATTATTTAATTTGTCAAAATAAAGTAAGAGTGTGGTAATATTAATATTTTATATTACTTTGTTTATTGTACTTGGTCATTAGATTTCTTTAAATTGTAAATTCAAGGCAAAGTAGTGGTAATATATATATTAATGAAACATAAAAATAAAGAAACACTATTAACAATGTAACAAATTAACACTAATAATAAAAGTAGATAAAGATAAAACACAGAGAAAGAGTCACACTTGAAACTGCTATATTTCGAACTACTGCGAGTTCTTCAATGGCAAGAAGCTAGACCATAGCTTCTTGCCATTGAAGAACTCGCAGTAGTTCGAAATATAGCAGTTTCAAGTGTGACTCTTTCTCTGTGTTTTATCTTTATCTACTTTTATTATTAGGGTTAATTTGTTATATATATATATATATATATATATATATATATATATTTGTCATTAAATTTCTTCATTGTAAATGCTGTAACGTCGAATGCACTTTTGGTCAGCATTGTACGTCTGTTTGTTTCTTTGGTTACAATAAAGGCGTGTTTTGTACAATTTTTCGCCCGTAAATTGAGTTACCTTTCCCTGCCACATCCAGGATGTCGCAAAAGATTTTATATTTACATTAAAGAAGGAGAGAGACCTACCGCACTTTGCAATATGCCACACTGTGAGGAATGCGGAAAAGATTACTTTTACCGTGATGGGTTTCTTCCGGTAAAGTGATGGCCCGTCCTGCTTTTACATTACGTGCAGTGAGAAAGTGCTGATATTCTTATAACAACCGTTACGTAAATTCCTGACTCAGAATCAAAGAAGCTATCAGATTTCGCTTCACTTTTTATTTTGACGGTCGGTTATAGGAAGCTTAAACAAAAGTTTCTGAATATATTCGGTACTATAAACTTCTCAACTATTCTTTCGCTACAGTCATAGTCAGCTAAAGAATTACCTAGAAACACAAGAGGCTCGGGCGTGTCTCTCTCGAATTGAATCGAACATGTATCGCGATATTTATTGAATCTTTATATGCAAAACACGGTTGCAACACATCTTTCTATGCAATCTACCACTTGTGAGAAATCTATGAATAATTGTGTGAATAAAAACTATCAAGTCAAGCCGGAGGGGGGGGAGTACATTCCTTCTAACACTGCGGTACTACTAATGTAATTTGTGTTACAGTATCTATATAAAGTTGTATTAAAGGTCCTTTTGATTAAAATATGTCTTGAATCTACTACAAAATGCAACTATATTTAAATAAACACGATAATTTTTTTTAATTTAAGGATGTTGTTTAATATCTCTAGTCATTAGCATCGCATTTTAATCAGGTGAAACAGTCGATAAATTTTGCTCAAAGGCCTCTTCTTTCAGGATTGAGATTATTTTACGTGCCGTAAATGTACGAAACGGGACACAAGAAAATCCTTCGACCCTGACCCGAATTGAACCCGTGATCTTGTGTCTACGAGGCAAGTATTTGTTATCACTAGACCATCAGGATATACATAGAAAATAAATTAAGTGTACTTGTATATTTGTTCTTTTGTTTACTGCTTTAATCTGCATTTCAGATAAGTTTCAGAGCAAATCAATAGCATGTGTGAATCCGATTATATAGACCACATATCGCATCGTTATCTATTGCTGCTCTTTCTGCAAGATTCAACATGCTAGTTCAGTTCTCGCTTTCATTTGTACTAGTAGAACTATATTCGGAAAAAATAAAGTTGCATAGAGCTGCTGTTCTCAAACTGTTGCCCGCAAACCCCCCCGGGGGGGGAGGGTAAGTGAAGCTATCCCAGAGGATCCACGAAGTATTAGAATACGTTTAACTGCATTTATTCTTGAATGTATAGACACCAAAAATGAAATACGAAAGCAAAAAATAATACAAGTTTACGGTGTGTATGTATCGAGGTAAAGAAAATTAGAACCAAATTGAAGGCGACTATTTTTTCTAGGTAGCTTTCAAACAGATAACGCCGTAAATGTGGAACAAGTAGAACTGTCATTGTTTCCCTGGTAACAACACACTTCTTCCGAAAGCGAACTGCTTACACTAGCGTTATCCTTCCTCAGTTTCCCGGACTATCAAAGAAGGCCATGGGATGATTGATGCGTTTCGTTATAAGCTACTTATGTAAAATATTTTGGCACTCTTTTATCTAAAATAACAAACTATAATCGTTCGCAAATTGAATCAAAACTCAAAATACAGAATCAAATGTAGCATCATCCCTCTTATTCAATAATTAATATTAACGAGTTATTGTTATATCATGCAGAGTTTTTTCAAAAGCATCGCATAATTTGTTTTACAGGTAGAGGAATGATTTTAGAAAAAATAATGCAAAGGCCCATCAAATAGTATTTCTTAAAAAAGAATTTAATTTATAACTGCGAAATCTTTCCCTGGTCATTGTTCCATGAGAAATAACGCCAATGAAAAAGAAGTTCAAATTACTAGAATCGATCATTTCTCACTTTCTGATAGAGCGCTTTTGTTTTTATCACTCTGCGCCTTCATTTTTATATACAAAAGCGTAATTTAGTAATTTTCAAACTCAAGGGCTAACAATTTTGTAAAGACTTTCCATGGTTTAGTAGTAGCCTTCGCGAATACTGATTCGGAGGTCTTGGTTTCGAATCTCGGTCAGGTCATGTTGTGCAGATAAGATTTTTTCGCAGTTTTTCCTTATCCTGAAATGCTGAATGCTAGACAAATTTAAGGCCCTAAGGACTCCGAACTCATTTCTGCCATCATTAATTCATTTCATACACTCCTATAGAGTTACACTAGTATTATTCAGTATCTAACCTATAGGCGTCACGAGAAGACTATTGCGTGAAAGCGACTATAAATTAGTTTATTTAGTATATGAAACAAATGAAGGTTCAGTATAAAACAAAAGAAGGTGCAAAGTGATGAAAACAAAGGAAATCGGAAAATGTGAAAAAATCATAGGTTCTAATTTAAAAATGTGTTCGATGACGGCAATAATGACTACGTAAAGGTTTTTCATTTTTAAAATAAATCCTTTAAGAAATAAGATTTGGTTTTCCTTGCACTTTTTTCTAAAATATCTCATCTCATCTACCTGTAAAGCAAATTGTGCATTACTTTTGAAAACCCCTGTATATTGTTAGTTATGAATATTATTGTTTTAATCATTTAAACTTTATGAATGTATTATTACTATTATTATTATTATTATTATTGTGTAAAATGCACTACAATATTTTTTTTCAATATTTGCGTTTATATTTAACTTTTGTAAACCAGTTTTAAACACATTTTAAATAATATAGAATACAAATTTAGGTACTTAGAATTAAATCTTAGGGGTCCTCGACAGCGAGAGATATTTAAAGAGGGTCCGTGGTCAAGGGACGTTTGAGAACTACTGGTATAGATCATTACATGACAGTTAATGACCTTGTAATAGAGAAAAGTTCAACATTATTTAATGCATAAGGTTCATAATGTTCTTACCAGCTCAGGACCAGTTCTCTTGGATGTCTTCCCATGCTTCCGCATTCAAGGGTAATGGAACAGAAAACCTGGAGGGTAGAATGGCGGTAACGAGCATTTCCTCTCTACGTAATAACCCCCCGTCTTCTGTTTTACAGCTGCGAGTATTCACACAAGCAGGGGTTTTGGGGGCTACAGGCCAGGCAACTGTAATATGCAGCACCTTCGATTCCTGGGCCCCTCAGCGCGCGTAGCTGCACCTCTTGCTGTGCTGTGGACGCTGGCCTGCTCCTTGCATGCTGCATTGGTCTTCCAAGCCGCGAGAACACTAAGGTGAGTTCCTTTATGCTCAGGCACTTATACCAGAATACGCAGAAATAGGAAGATGGTCTCTTCAAATCATAACACACCATTTGTTACATTACCTTCATGAGCGTTTAGGAGTCTGTCAAGTACAATTAGTGGTATGTAATGTTAATTTCAGCTTTTGTTAAGAGTTTTTGGGCTCAGGTAGTTTCGAAAATTTCCAAACAAACTTTTCACTGCCCTTGAAGAGCAAATGTACACTGCAAGTGGAAACTTTTATGTTATACTTCTGTATTCGCCAATGGTGCAATATGGCATGAGAGCTCTCGTCTTGTAAAATACAATAGTTGCCTTTCATGAAACCCACAACGCTGAATAAACCAAATGTTCAGATGTAAAATGAGCAAAGAAGTTGGTTAAACATGTCTGAATCATGTCAATTTCCTCACTGAAAAGCTGCTAACACTACACAGTGCGTTAACCAGCTAAATACCCAGTACTAAGTAAGAACGTTTACACTTTTAAATTATTTCAATTACTGAACAAGTACAACTGAGTAACTGCTTTATTCCCACATTGAAACTCTGGAATATTCAAATTTAATGCCACAGAAGATGTTGGAAGTGTCTACTTCACACAAACACAATGTACATTCTGAGATGTGTATATTATGTGCAATCTGATCATTAGGTAGGAAAACGTTAGACTTAATTATCTGGGATGATCAGCGGAGAAAGTGATTGAGAGTTTCACACTTTCGTTGTTAAGTAGCCATTCGTTAACTCGTGTTCATCAGCTTGTTCCAAATGTCCCCATTTCAGAGAATTATCCAGAGGATTCTTGAGGCAGAGTCTGCGATTCAGACCCCAACCTTTTTAGAATAATGAGATTAAATAATTAATATTGCTTTTGTTAAATGTTTTGAGGGTTTACTTAGCATGACAAGTGAAGTTAATCAAGTTGCGGGGAGAATCTATGGACGTGGCAATGAGAAGAGTTTGGAACCATCGAGAGTTGCACTAACTTCTTGTCTGGTTGCTTCAATTCTTGCATTGCTGCCGAATCTATTAAACACTGTGAAGTCCATAGAATTTTATTTGGTTTTTATTGTCTCTTTGCCTGCATTGGTCTATAGATTGGATGTGAATACTGCAGGTTTACGTCTGTAGTTATGAATGAAATGAATTAATGATGGCGCAAATGAGCTCGAAGTCCTTGGCGGTTTAAAACTATCTGGCATTCACCTTCTCAGGATACTCTGAAAAAGAGTCTTTACCTATACAGACCGGAAATCGAGACTTCGAAGTAGTAGTCACAAAAGCTATAGGTGGTCGACATTACTATGTTTACCAAACTAGCTTGGACACTTCCAGCTTTCTTACCAACGACAAATTTTAATTTATTTAGAACACAATGCACATCAAACTCTTTCAAATGCCCTTTGCCTTTCAACAGAAGAACTAACTATCGTATAAGTTTTAACTAAAAAAAAACTGTCAAATATATTTATTTCGACATTCGCTTTACAACACTTTGGCGTGATAGCCTTTGTGTTTCCTTTCAACCATAACCATGTACGATACGATTCTCCCATAGCCACTGCAAAAAGTAAATGTATTTTATAGGGTGTACTGACTTAAGAAAAGGTATACATATATATTATAAATATTTGGATTAGTATTTGTTTATATATTTCACAATGCATAAAAATAATTACAAAAGTCTCTATCCTTTTTCGGTCATTTTTAGATTAATGTTATAATAAATATTATTTTGTATGCTAAGTTTAAAACCATAATTCGTTTTGCTCAGTCAGGTCAGAGCTTACAGCTACCTTATTTATTTTTTTAAAACACGATATTTCAGAAATAAACATATTTTCAGTAAGTGTCAATTCATATATATATATATATATATATATATATATATATATAATGATACACCCTTATTATGGAAGAAATAACTTTAAGGACTTTCTTTAGTGTATGTTTTTACACCTGGAACATCCCTCTTGAGGCACCAGCAGTAGTGTGCAAGTATGTTTACATCCCTGATCTCCTCTTCCATCACTCAAATTTCCCTATGAGAGCACTTGTATCGCTGTAATTTCCACTTTTGGGGAGGGAACAATCCATCTAAATGCGAGCTGGTTAAGTGCACAAATAACCTGGAAGCTCCGCGGGAGTTTCTCAACAGCATATTCGTATTTAGGACTCCTGTGGTTGCCTAGAAAGTTTTTGATAATGGACTTCAATGCTAGGCAGGCCCTCCGCATTATCCTCCATATGCTCAATGAATTTACCATCTTTCATCATAAGTTCCATGCTCTGAGGGCTGTAAAAAGTCCAGTTCTTAGTTTAGTCTCACTAATAGGTGGGAAGTTCTGATTGAACTTTCCTTTTTTTAGTGTCTTGACAAAAGTTTGCATTAGATTAAGTTTGATGTACAGTGCTGGAAGTAGAATCTTCTGAGAATCCACGAGAGTTCCCCTTCAAATCACACCAATCAATTATAAAATTATACAAAATATATCTCATTTCAGAAATTTGTGCAGTGAATATTAGCTATGATGGTGAACAAAAAATTCAAAAATCCACCTTCGGAACAAGATATAGAACATTAGGGATAAAAGACTCAAAGAAATAAATTTAAATATCCTGCTGTTCCTATTTTTTTATAATGAAGCGAATTCTTGGTACAACTACAACAAATGAGGTTCTTGCGTGATACACAAGAAGATACGAGATAAAAATAACGACATCCGAGAATAACTTCATATGTAAATTTCACGAATATAGAGAAAATTGGAAAATGCATCTGAAAATAACGGAATTACCGAAGCAAATTTCGAATTAAAAGTCATTGGAAAAAGAGATAAAAGACGCCCACGAAAAAAATAGATCTATAAATACCACTGTGAGGACAGAACAGGCAAAAGTGCGTAAACCTAGAAGTGGAAAGGAAGAAAAAGTTTCATAACTGTTAAATTATTTATTTCCATTATATATGCCCATTTAGGTATTAAAAACCTGATCTGATTAGTTAAATCAGTTTATTTTTGAATTCGGTATGTACTAAAACCTTAAAACACAGAAAGTGAATGTGTCATGCAGGTTATAGGTTAATGATAACTTTATTTACTAGAATGGCCAACACCTTTAAGCATTTGGAACATAAGTGAGCTAACAAACATCCCCAAAAACCTTGATGTAGAGAGTGCGAGTTAATCAACCAAACAGTAATAACACATTTGGTTGCAAATTCTATGTCAGTTGAATTTTATGTTCACCACTGACACATTGCTGTATGTATATTAATTTAGCAAGAGAAAATGTGTTGCTATAGCTTGAGAACTGGAGTAGTTTAGTAATAGTTGACGATTAATGAAGATTTGGAGGAGATTGTCACGATGGCACAAGACTTTCGTGACGACTTTCAATAACTTGTCTGTCGCTAAAGAGATGTGCGGCGAAGTACACAAAAAAGTAATTAAGGTTAGGAAACTGGTAGACCTCTGACATTTTTTTTCATGCAGTAAACTATACAAATAAATTGCGAGGGCTGATTGAAAAGTTTCAAGACTGATTGGCCAAATGTTTATTAACCATTGAAATATTTCCTTGCTTGAATTTGTAAGCTGCCTGTGGCATAGATAACAATAATACGTTTGAAGACTCAGCTTACTTTGCGCAAAAGCAGTAGTGATTTTCTAAGTCACTTAATAACACTATTATTATTGTTATAATTGATTTTATTTAAGAGGTATCTTAAAATTTTTTGTCATTAGCGTTCCACTCAAAAGTCGTGAAGCTGCCGATAAATTTTGCTCAAAGATCTCTTCTTTCAGGCTTGAGATTCTATCACATGCCTTACCAAGTCACTGTCCAGAAGAGATGAGGGGATTATCAGTGAATTTTTGTTACTGTGTAGGTTAGCCTTGGGTTCAGCTTATTTTTATGTCTGCCCAAAGAAAGGACCAAGTAGACAAACAGAAATACGATATCAATTTGAAATATAGTATTTCGTTATTCCTGGTTTCATTGCGGTAGCATGTAATTCCAGATTTATTTATGTTAATAAAATGTATAAATTTACTATGACGTATTGCTTTTAAACTTCGATCTTAAATTTTCTTTTCGTGTTTTACTTTACTCTAGGCCGTATAATAGATTGGAAATTCTTCATTTAAACTGTTTTCTCCTTAATTGTCAACTTAATTGTACCAATTATACAGAAAGAGACGATAAAAATACAGTGAAAGGTCAAGAATTCATTCCAAGAGTGATTGATATATATGCATGGATAAAGAACCGGAGGATTGTGCTAATGTCAAATAGACTTAAATGTGCTTTAATAAACATGAACTATTTTAATACTACATGTAATGTAACTATCACTTATATTACTGATAATCACAGTCCTTAAGTTACTTGTTTAAAAAATGAGATAAGTAGACTTTCCATTAATTTCGACATCTCATAACTCAGCCTACCCTGCACTAAAATAGCACGCTTCGCCGCTGTTCGACGGTTAAGGTTTTGCATCTGTTGTACTTTGATATGTGACATGGGATAACTCTGGATTCCTGTGGGGAATCAGTGAACGGCGACTCTTTTGCAGAAGCCCTGAAAACCAGTTTGCGAGGAGTTATGGGGAAGAAAAGAGTGAATATACTCAAGAAATAGTGTTTTTAGCTCCAAGATAATGCCCAACCGCATGTTGCTGTTGTGCATTGAAAGCACTAACTGTAATTGGTGTGATAACACTACAACAAGCTCCATATAGCCCGGACTTAGCGCCATGTTAAAGAGGTTTCTGTTTAGATGATGAAACGAAAATGCTACACTCGCAGTGCTAAAAGGGATGTACATGTTTAGAGTGTTCATAAAGTTGTAAAAGGGTGGTACTTTATAAAGATAAAATGTAGGCATATAGAGTCTTCTAAATAAAAATAATCAGTGTAAAAACTTTTCAATCCGTCCTCGCATAAAAATAGGAGATAGTAGTTCCATTAGGCAAGTGTGTAATTAACTCCTAAGGTATTGTTTTCAAGTTCCAAGCTACTAGTTCCTTTATGACGACCGTGTTCACCGCGCCAAAGGGGCAAGGTTATTCGTCATAGAAGTGCAGACGTAACGGCATACCTCCATGGTACTTTCCCCACTCTCCATTCTATGTCGTTCAATATTTAACTGTGTTCCATTGTGTCATGTGCAGTGGAGGCGGTGTGAGCGGTGCTGGTGTGAAAACGGGGCCCAGTGGGACGCTCCTAGTACTTGCCATTATAGAGATAACACTCACGGTCATCACCTTGGCCGCCGTGCTCGCCATCCTGCGGATCGACTGCCGGTACGACCCGGACTGACCCATACACGCCGCGTCCTCGTACCACGGCTCGGCCACGGGGACAGGCGTGAGTCTCGTACCTTTGCCGTCCACGTCCTCGGAGCGCCAGCAACGGGGAGGCACCGCGGAGAACTCCTCCCCAGCCGGAAGCAGCCACAGTGAAGAGAAGACCGCCAGCAGTGCAGACATAGTGGGCAGCAGTCCTGGATCGAAACTAGTCGTGTGACACTGGACTAATTGAAAAATAGTGCAATCGCCTAACTTTCGAGTGTTTATAGCATCGATGGGCAAGCTCTCGACAAAGTGGACGAGGTGAAACAAATGTTTAATGATTTTGTTACAATAACAGAATTCAATAAATATATGAACTAAGTATTTCTACCTATAGATAGTGCAAAGTCACTAAATATTAATTTATGTACAGAGTAATAAAAATTACTTTAATACGTGTATTACCTTTGTACATTGTTGTAGACTTTATAGCTCTGTAAACTTTATTTTATGAAACTGCCTTCTTATTTAATAACAGCAGTTAAACGACTTCACAGTTATGGTTTGTACTTTCATTACTTTTATTTAATACACTGACATATTTATTCATATGTGAATATTTTGCACTTCCATCTCTTTTTTTAATTAAAAGAATGGCGCTTATTTTAAAAGAACACTAAGCGTTTTGGTGTACTTTCTGCTGTCTACTGACTTGATAATTGTTTTTGAATAAGCAAGATTAATTATGATTAACACATTTAAGTCTTATTGTTTTGTTTACCAAAAAATAACGGATTCAGTAGAGTGCTGACAAGTCAATGCGTACTTTTAAATAACTTATATATTGTATAATGATGAGTTAAAACTATTATAAAAATACAGTTATAGATAAAATATTATTTTAGTCACAATTGAACGAAGATATTTCTGAACTCTGATATAAATTCTTGATATTTTTACCTACAAATAAAGAATAAAGGCAAAATGTGTCAAAATAATCCACAAACGCTAGAGCGTCGGCCAAACACCTGTAAGATTCATCTCAATTTTTGAAACCTTAAATTTGCATTCTGTATGTTTTCTACACTTTTCATAAATAAATGTTTATGTTTTAAATATTTCCATTTGACTGTAGTATATATGTACACAACAACAACAATAATAATAATAATAGTAATAATAATAATAATAATAATAATAATACATATAGTTCGCGTCATGTTTGATCCGAGAAAGCGGGCAGGAGGAAGCCGGTAGAGCGCAAGGAAAACAGCGATTCATAGATCTGTAATTTCCCGAGTATTCATTCAAACTTTCATTAATCTACGGCATGCACACACTTTTATTTCACCAATGTATTAACAGTAGTTGTTCAAAGTGTTGTCCTTCAACTTCCTGACGCAGAATTTTTTTCTTTTGTAATCCTTCTAATTTTTCCTCTTATATTGTCTTCCAGTTCATCTGCATTGTGTGGGTTATTTCTGTAGACTCTTATTTTTTTAGGGTTCTCACAAAAAAAATAATCGCACGCGGTAAGATCTGGGGAACCTGCGGGCCACAACTCTTTAAAAATAGTTCTGTCTTCAAAATTCTCCCTAATAGCCTCCAAATCTCGGGCAATATGGGCTGGGATAGAATCTGATCATTAAAAAAATAAGTGAGAATTTGCTCACGGTATCTCACTGAATTTACAGTATCTTACAAAAATATATGTCCTATTATTCGATTTGCTGTTACGGTAGACCATACACCAGTCTTTTCATTATTCGCAGGAATTATTCGTGAATTTTCTGCGCTCCAGAATCTATTGTTCTGTGAACATGCGTAACTATATAAATGATGCCATGCCTTATCAGAGAAAATAATAAACCATGGACCAATTATACCGTTACGAATGTTCTGTAAAATCCAATTACAGAAATTCACTCGACTTTCGTTAGCATACGGACGTCATTCTTGGACCACATTATGTAAGATTTCAATTTTAAAAGTTCAGTAGCCATATGGACTGGTGTTTTTGAAATGTGTTACACGACGTAAAGTTTTATTATAAAAAAGTTCAATTGTTGCTCCAATATCATCCAGCTGTTCTTCTGTTAGAATCCTACATTTAGACCTACTAATTGCGATCCCATTGCTGTAAATCTATTGACAAGGTTTCTAACTGTAGCTCTATTTGAAGACCTGTCTGCAAATTACCTACACACTTGTCGGCATGATTCTGTTTTGATTTAAGTATAGTACAAAATATTCGTTGTTGTAGGGTAAGTTTTTCAGCCGACATTTCAATTATCTAAATAACTAATTTAATACACACACAGTATAAGGATTTTAAATGTAATTCGTAAAAGTACACAAGCGTCTAACGCTTCAAACTGTACAAAGCAACGATTACTAACATAGAACACAAGCAAATTGGTGTTCTATTGCCAAAACCTCAATCTGTACTAAGCATTGTCCGGAAACGTATGGGTCGCGCAGCACTGAAGGAAAATTGTGCATCTAGCATGCCGCTGTTTAATTCGCGCTCTATTGGCTTCCTCCTGCCCACTTTCTCGGATCAAGCGTGACGCGAATTCTCCATAATATTAGAGTAAAGAATTAAAATGCGTAAAACATTAATATCAATGATAAGTAATAATATACGATAGCACAATATTATTAATTAATTTTAATTCCTAAATTAGAACGGTTACATTGCATATAACTTTAAAAGCTGTGATTATTGGGCTTATTTAATATAAATTTTTACTCCGGTTTCCGCTTCTACGTTTCCCAAATGATTACTATAATTTTTAAGATAATCATGAGTCAAAGAATGAGATTTTTCACACAAACAACTTGCCTAGAAAGGCATCAATCATTTCATGGCCTTCTTTGATAGTCAGGGAAATTCTGGGGCTCGTCTAAGGTTGCGGTCTGTTGCCAGGTAAACTATGACGGTTCTTTGACTAGTTCACGTTTTCAGATTATGTACTTGAAAGCTTCCTCCGGAACAAACAGCAGTCTCCTTCAATTCATTTCTAGTTTACTTTACACATTATTATACATTTGTATAATCTTTGCTCTTATTTCGTAGTTTGTATCCATACATTCAAGAATTAACGCTGTTATGAATACTCTAATCCCTCATGGACCCCCCCTCCCTAGGAGATGTCTGTGGATCCCAATTTGAGAACTGCTACCCTAGAGGAACTGGGAGATAAAAATCAAGATAAGCTGGATTAAATTTTTAGCAATATATTCCAAATATTTATAGCGGTGTCAGGAGATGTAAATAAAGGTTTGACATACTTGTTTTTCAATCGAGAATCGCCAAAGGCTGCAATGCTATAACCGACAAATCCTCTTCAAATAGCGGAGCCCAGCGTCACAGAAAAATAATGCCCATCTGTTCATCTTCTCATCCTAATAATTAAGGTATGAGAATGTACATACATAGGATTACAAACGTGTTAAGCTTAGAAAAAAGGACCATGCGTAATCTTTAGTTTCCAAGTAAAAACGTTTCTTTCAGTGAGTGTAATAGTGGTTCTAATACAATTTTCGCCGAATTCTTGCATTTTTCTCTTCACAAGTGGATTGCCTTTCGCACTACAGTTTATGCTCGCGCAACTAAGGTGTTTTATAGCAGCATTTTCCAGACGAATAACACCTCAACGCAACTCAAAATAATCCTTTTCCCATATGGAAGAATGCTTTCTTCATATGCTCATATTTTTGGTATCTTTATTGCTCTTTGGTAGAACATGCATAGGTTACCCGTTTTCCAATAGATTGCATACACACACCGTCAAATAATTACACCCATATACTGCACAGTGAGCAGACCAAATGAACCACAACCACAACAGCGTTCACGGTTTCACGCCGTTACCACTACAGTTGTGATGTAGGATAGCGGTCGGAACCAATTAAAACCATGCACTTTCAATAATCGGCACAATATGATATGGAAAATGGAATATTTGGGTGTGGTTTTAAGATTTACATCATACACGGGGGAAGTCGCTTTGTTCCCAGGTAAGGCTCCTCTCTGTAATGCTAAGGAGTGCGTGACCCTGACCTTACAATGATGAGCAATTATTTTGTAATATTTTGTTTACCAAAGATCGTTATAATAAGCTTGAGTACGCAGCATATTTTGAAAACTTTGCAAACAGCTTATAGTTATTCTTAATTTACGCTGCAGATTTATTTGTGCGAAAAATGTATCAATAGCAGTGAAAACAAAACTAATCCTAGGCTAACCTTTGCTTTTTTAATATCTAAATGGATAAAAAAGTATAGAAACAGCAGTGATTTAAAATTATGCTTTGACGTGTCAAACATTCTGTATATAAGGCTTTTTGTTTTGCAACAGAGTGTTGATAATCAACTTTAATATAGGTAGACTTATGTTTGCAGCAATTTTAAACATAAACACAACTTTTAAAAAAAAATAAATACAAGCATCATGAATTAACAGCATTGTTTTTGGCAGGTCTTGAATTTTTGTACAATATTTCCTTGAAATATCGATTAAATGTGTATATATTCAAATGCTGATGTACCTAAAGTACCTAATTGTAGATTTCCAGTGTTATTTTTCTTATTTTTAAAGTTACAACACATAGTTTGATGAGTTCAGGTAAGATGTAAGATTTGTTAAGGTGTGGAGTGAAGCTTGTTCCGCTGAGTTTGCCCACCTTTGCTTTCAAGATGCTACGATGATACTTGAGTGATGGAACATTTGTATGCATCAAATGACGTTATTTTATACATTTCTTCACGTTAGCACGTAGAAACGAGCTTCTGGCCAACAATACTTACTTAAATCAGTGGTTCTACTAAAATGCTGAAAATACGCTATGGTCGTTGAGATTACAAATTTTAATTATTGTATTATCGTTTCATGTAGATACATTTCTTCATATTGCAACAAAAGTCAATTTTATATTGCCTATAGCGTTTAATTACCTTAAACACAATTTAATGTATGTCCTTTGATAAAAAATTGAAGAGACATTAAACAATCAACGCTTTTTGTATAGTTACGAATAAATTTCTTTCGGTTTTTTTTTATAATTTAAACGAGTAAAATAAGTCGCTCTTTAACGTGATCTAGACATTGACATAACACATAGCCTATTTACACTTTAATTCAAGCAGTGCTTTTTTTCAAATACAATTTGTTTTTTAGATAATCATTCCTAGTGAATCGTCTATTCACAAGTCCGAAAAATAAATAACATAAAAAAATTAACATACATAATTTTAAATTGTCTGTGACCCTTCAAAATACATTTGTTCAAAATTATCCTACCACATTAATACTTAGCAACTGCCACGAGTGGTCGAAGGCGCGGACCGGTTTCTTCTTCTTCTGATGTATCACAGGCGGTGAACATGATGTGAAATGATAAATTGGGAAAGGGTTTTGTTTTAATGAAGGAAGCGTTCCAGGCCCATGTTTGGATACCTCCTCGGCAATTGCCATTTATGAAGACTGAGGAAAACCTGGAAAAAAATAAACCTCAGTTAGGGAGGACGGTCTTAGCGGGAATCGAACTCCAGACCTCCCGCTCACTAGTCTGTGCCTTAATGGCCTCGGTCACCCGTGGCGCTAGTCCCGCACTTGTGAGGAGGGTGTCTGGGATTCGATTCCCGCCAGGATTGTTCTCCCTGACAGATTTGTTTTTTCCCCAGGTTTTCCTCAGTCCTCAAATGGCAAATGCCGGGGAAGTACCCAAAGTTAGGCCTAGATCGCTTCCTTTAAAAAATTCTTTTCGAATTACAAATTCATCTCAGGTATCATCGTGTCCACCGCCTGTGACTCCTCAGTAATAAAAACGGACATTAAACACTAATCAAAAAAGTGCACTCGTGTGTTAGAAATGATTTCAACTATGTACGGAACAGAATCCCTTTGAAATATAACACACTTAAATGATACTTTGAAAATAATAGTCATATAGTTTCTTTTATTTTAAAATATTTCTCACTTTAAGGAGCTATCAGGAGCTATTAAATTATTAGACTGTTCAGACTAATAAACGCCATACCAAAAACCCATTCCAGGCTGTGCACTGCTTTCCTGCCATGAAAATTTCTTTAATAACAGGCGGTCTTTGTTTTGTTTCCATTTTCTAGTTCACTTTCCTTTGTTATATTTGCACTGATATCGAGCATTATGTTGAACAAAAAGCGTTTAACAAATGATCAAACAACATGTTCATCCTTTCCAGAAAATTTAAGAAGAAAGCATTAGTACTTAACAGTTTATTTCATTAACAATTTTCAATAGTATTAAATGCTCCATAACTTTCGCTGATTTGCATATCTCGCCTGTTATAAATCTCTTCTTATACATTTTAAGCGCTGCGATATCTTTCAAATGTTCATCAGTCTTGACTTTTATATAGGGATTGAAGTTTTCTGCGGATTTAAGCCATTTTTAATTCATGCTGAAAAATATGTTGTACATACACTGCTCTCCAGCAATTACCACATCTAATAAAAGTGGGTTTATCAATAGTGACCTAAATTATATCAAATAGACTTGTTTCAATTTTAATTTCAAAGTTAATGTTAAAAAAAATCACTGTTAAAAAGTAGAAATAAAAAAATCCGTTGTGCATATACGCTGCTGGCCACTAAAATGCAACATGTGCGTGTTCATAATATCCATGCAAAAATGAACTCTGTCTTTGGATCCTTCATGTCTGTGTGTTTGTCCTACCTCGATCCACGATTCGTTTCGATATAGATGCATTTCGTCCAACATGAGCACCAATTTATAGGAATGATATTTCGCACTCTCGGTATACAATCCCCCCCCCCAATCAAATTCAAACATCTACTGGTATTGCTTTTGTACTTTCGACAAGTCACACTTGCTCCTTCTGAGAAAATGTGGAGTCCATTTAACGCATCTCTTATGAGCGTAGCTATTTTAATGACCAGCAGTGTATAAAGATTGAGAATACCCCAACCCCCCTTTTTATGTAACAAAGACTTTATCTTTGATAACGCTGTATACACAGTGAGTCACACAGAACGAAACGATACATGTGCATAGAAAAATATTATTGAAAGCTATCGGATATTTTATCATTTCTATCATGTCTATCGTTTATACACGACATTGCTCTCTTGAAGCGACCGCCATATGTTCCAGGCACATGTTAACAAGGACTAATGGGCATCATTGTTTCACACCTGATGTTTTTCCCAATACAAATCCATATTTAGACAGCAAATTTGAAAACACTGATATGATTATGAAGTTTTGTCCTCGCATATGCGGGTAATACGCAAACACAGAAAGTTTTCTATTTTTTTCTTAGAATGTCTCTGTAATAAACAAATGACTACACTGTCATTCTTGAGATATGTAATCTCGACGCCATAGAGGCAAAAGTAGGAGAACCACCGACTTAAAAGGCATGCACCTCTGCCTCAACGTACTTGTGTCATGAACTTCATTAAAAAATAAAGCTTAAGTGCTGTTAAACTGTGAAAAGTCCATAATATGTGTGGACCAACGGGAAAAATTAAACGACTTTCAACAATGTGTGCTTGAACAATAAACCTTATACATATATAATATATATTTTGTGTAAATATTTATCTATATTGTATTGTTCTGAAATATGTGCATTGCTGATGCAAAACAAAATGAAATATATGACTAATCGTAATAAAATGCTCTCCTGATAAAGTGCTTAAATAAATAATTTGTTTTATGCACCCTAAAGAATACACACACACACACACACACACACACACACACACACACACACACACACACACACACACACACACACACACACACACATATATATATATATATATATATATATTAACTTGATTATACATGGCTATTTGAGTTATGGTCTACCTGAGCATGATACTTACTGGGGAATTGCAGCTGCAGAGACCGGGAAAAGAGTATTTAATATTTATATTTTACTGAAAGCATATCATTAAATGATACTTATTTAAGACAGATAATAATAATAATAATAATACTTATTATTATAGCTGTTATAAGAGATGTTGAAAATGATGCCCCTCAAAGGCAACACATTGCTAGCATCTGTGTAGGAAATTCCTGTATTTCATCTAACTTTTCTTCCGTAAGAACACGGCGGTTCGGAACACGTCTTTTTAACAAGGTGACGAAGTTTCTCTACGATTGCTAGGAATTTTCTTTCAAATTGCCTTTACTTATAATTTCTCTGCAAGAATCAGTTTTCATATACATATCGTATACAATTTGCTCTCAATATAACGCGAAGGCACAACCATTCGTTAAAAAGATCTCCCTAAAACTAACTATAAGCTGCTACCTTCGCATGCGTCATAGATCAACGTAGTCGATCCGTAACTCAAATAGCCGTATGTGAAAAGTAAACTGAAAAAGGGAGTTATAAGAGAATAATTCAAAGTAATAGAAAAGCATAAACTGTAATTCAGTGCTGAAAGGATGAGAATATAAAGCCTTCGAAGTTTTGAGGGTTGCATACGGAACCCAAAAAGGCGGGATGTCGTAGTGAAACAGTTCAACACTGCACTACCTAATCAAGTTTTAATTTTTCTTATTTTACCTATTAATTTTTTTCTACAGTTGTAATGTGAATTATTTTTATTTGATAATGGCATCTGAGGAAGATAATGAAAATGAGAGGCGTATGTTGCTCGAAGATTATAGAGACACCGGTCGCTGAGGCACGGATTCGTGAACGGAAGATCTGGTTTTTGAAGGCTTTGTCAATTATCAGCAGTAAATGCTGGAGACATATTCTAAATTTAGGCCTGCAACGCTTTGCTCCCCCATTTTTTTCATTTCATGCAACATCTGTTTCCCCCTCCTTTGCCACCACTATAATGAAAACGGGCTTTAATTATGTATATATAATATAAAAGCAGAAAGGATAAAACACTAAGAAAAAGTAACAGATTAGCGATCACTATATTTCGAATTGCTATTGCTGCTCAAGTGTTTTATTCTTTTCTGTTTTTCTAATTATTGTTGTTTTATTTACATTGTTAATAGTGTTACATTATTTTTCATTTATATTATATATAAAGAATAGAATTAACTGAATTACATTAAATATATCCTATGTCAGTTCATACTTATCTAGATTATGAGTTGAGCATATCTCATACTCCTACTCATAAAACAAACGTTAAATCACCAGTAAGATGAGAAACTGCAAATTATTCAGTGTCTTCGCAAGTTTTTTCGTGGGGAATTTACATGCCTGCACGCGATATTTACCCGTCATTCTCCAGCAAAACTCAGTCTGAGTAGCTCCTTAATACGAGAGGACCTGTTCTGTTGAAGTAGAGATTACCTTCAGTGTTGTTTGTTAAGGTAGTAATTTGTAGACTGGTAATTATAATGCCACCATATAAATACACTCTGATAAATTATGCCTGTTAAAAATAATATTTAATTTCTGGTCTATTGTTTGCAGATGGTTTAGTAGTAAGGACAACTACAGTAAAGGGTTTAAAACAACCTGTTCATGAATTAGATAAATACTGTAATGAATGAAATTTAAATGTAAATCAAGAAAAAATACGAATAGTGGGTAAACACGAAAAGCGGGAGAAGAGTACAGAGTCTATAAGACAGGTAGGGAAAGTGTCTATTTAGGAGTTGAAATTTATGGGGTATGAAATGGGTGCAGTAAAAGAAATTTGCTGCGGTCAAAGGAAAAGAAGTCATGGCAGCTGTTAAGAGGTTGTAAAGAGAGAATTCCTAATATTAATGTCAAATGGCTAGAAAAATAATATGGAGATTGAACGCAAAATAATATATGATATGGTGATTGGATGGAGAAGAGACAATCATAGGTATTGTGCGCAGTATGTTCTAGAGACGTTTTAGGTCTACTAAGGGTAAGGAAGTAGCCTAAATTAAGTTGATAAGAGTGTCAAGGAAGGGCATTATTATGAAAAGAGCTTTAAAATATTGATTTGGGGTCTTGAATTTAGAGGAAAATAACTAAAGACTTAAGAGTATCAAGAGAAGTGCCTAAAGGGTTCAGAATGGTTTAGCAGTCTTCGAAATAACTTAAGAGACCAATGAGCTAGGAGAAATCTGAAAAACGAAAATAATTGTAACGGTTTTTGGAAAAAGCAAAGAAGAGATTTCATAATATTCAAATCAAAAAACTGTTCATTGGAAATAAGTCGCTAATATTTTATAATTCAATGAAAAACAGCAGGAATGGGAAACACGTGATAAAGTAAATAATGAACAAAGAGAGGGTATCACAGGGATAAGAACAATGGCGGGTTAAAAGGACTGAAAAAGGGTGTCCCACAGAATCGGAGCCCTATAAGTGCAGGCAATGAAGATATTGAGAATATATTATTTGAATGTACAGGAACTGATATGTGGAGAAAAGAGATAATAAATCACAATTGACTTATATTAGATAGAAAAACAGAATATGTTTGAAAATTTTCAGAAAGGATAGTAAAAGTATAGGGCAACTTTTAAGTAAAGTGAAAAAAGTGGAATTGGTCTATCAAAATAGAGAAAGCACAAATATAATTGAGAGTTTTTATTTTCTTTTAAGTTTGTGTAATGTTTAAGAAAGAATTAAAATTATACAAGAAAGTATATCGTGTATGTTTGAATATGACTAGCTGACCAACAGTCAGGGTTGAATGCCTAGACATATTCGCTGTATTTGCTTAGCATAAACAAATAAATAAAACAATAAGATGAAGGTGAAATACATGTTCCCTGGATATTCCGGTAGTAGACTACCGTAGGGCCGGAGATATGTAGTGAAGAATAAATTATTTATTTAAAATGATGATTTGATGTAATTACAATATACTATTTGCATAATCTAAAATAGTTTTAAAAATGCATTGGCTGAATTGAAGTTTTTTCACGCTGTAGACGATCGTTAACTTTAGGTGTAATATGCGAAATAACATTTTCTAAATTCCCACATGTAAACTAGGCATGTCTCGACAATAATTGCAGAATTGCTCTGCTAGCCAAAGTGAAAGGTATGTGGGTCACTTTCTTTTCATATTTACCAGAATGAGAACTAACATATTTCGAAACAAGTGCGGTGTTGTTAAAATGTTTTAGCTACCTATCAGAACATGGTCATAAAGCGCTGTCAATTTTAAGATACGGTAGTTTTAAGGTCGACCAAGATGAGTTATTCGACCAGTTAAAAATATGTCATGTTTCAATGTTTAAAAAGTGTCGTTAGTTTTTTTAGGTTTTCTTGCGTTTTATATGCTTGTACCTTTCATTTTAATTTCAAAGTTTGTTTGGAACAGCTTCACTACTTCGATATACTCACATAATGTATTAATATGCCTACATGTATAGAATAGAAGGGAACCCAGTACCAAAATATAGCTGATAGTGGAACTTATTGGAGAAAACAAAGTTTAAACGCCTTTTTTTTTCTCTAAACACTTTTTGAGAAGATGAATGAAGGGTCGAGATAAAATATGATTTAAGTCCAATTTAAAAAAAAAATATTTTCAGTGCCACCCGATATAAGGCGTCCTGAGCTACATTACCAATAACTTTTACTGTGGAAAATAATATTAATTACAAAAAATGAGAGCTTGAAATATCAAGTCAAATGAAAAAACGATCAAAGTCGTTTGTCTAAGTTTGTAGGTTCAGTGTTTTGTTAAAACTGAAAAAAAAAAGTTACAACCAACAATGCATAAAACGAATGCTATTATATTAATATAATACTACATTGTTGGATGATAATCCAGCCCTTTTATTATTTTTGATGTTAATAAGAGAAGACGTTTAAAGAAGAGTGCATGTAATTCGTGATGAACAGTGAAGGAGGAAGCAGTAGTGTATATGATAAAACTGTGACTAACAGCGATAAGAAGATAAGTGGAAGAGTCAGTGATACATCAAAGAAAATCCGTACAGCAGGCCGCATTATAGGCGAGATGAGATTAGGAAGAGTGGATATGCTGAAATTAAATTATGCCAAGTAGCATTTATTTCACTGTGTGGGATAACTTAGGAATACATACAACGAGCTCTAGGAGTAGTGTTTAACGCCCGTTTTTACTACTGAGGCACCACAGGCGGTGGACACTGATGATACACGAAATGAAATGATATATTGGGAAAGGATTTTTTTTTTATTTAAGGAAGGAAGCGTTCCAGGCCTAAGTTTAGGTACCTCCCCGGCATTTGCCAGTTATGAAGACTGAGGAAAACCTGGAAAAAACCCCAGTCAGGGAGGACGGTCCTGGCGGGATTCGAACCGCAGACCTCCCGCTCACGAGTCCATGCCTTAACGACCTCGGCCACCCGTGGCGGTCGAGCTCTAGGAGAACTATGACACCATTGTTAAGAGATTTAGAAAAGCTGGTTTGGCGACCATATGTTCAATGACATTCATGTTCTTAAGAGTGTCTGCTGTGAATCAACTGAAAAAGCTATGGGCAGTTACCCACATGCCATCCAATGAAAGATGGGGTAATTTTTTTCCAACTGAGACATCCTGAAGAATACTAATTTCAATAAGTATTCGTGTATATCAACTTTCAGAACACTGTTTCCTTTTCCATTAACTAGTAATGTAGCCATCGATCGTTTTTCTATGCCAAAGATTGCACTAAGTAAAATGAAGTGATTATTATATAACCAGAAACAATATTTCGTACTATCTTGAAGTATGTTGATTCCTAATATAATTTTTCAGCAAAGATAAATTCTATTAATAATTAATATTAATTCTATAGCTCTATTGAAAGAAAATGTGACTTTGATCCTTTTCCCTGGACCGTTCAAATATTTCATCTCTTTTGTTGATTTGGATTATTTACGGGCTCTCTTTAACATCTCGGGTCATCAGCGTCCCGTTTATTTCAGGGCTGAAACGGCCGATAAATTTTGCTCAGAGGCCTTTTCTTTCAAGCTTGAGGTTCTTTTTCGTGCCGTAAATGTACATGGGACCCACTATTTTACTTCCCTTCCATAGGAAGCCATACTTAAGATTTTTACCAACGAAATAATCCATCGACCCTGACCGGGATTGAATCAGCAATCTTGCATTTCATCTCGAAACATATGACAGCAACTTTTAATGTTCTGATCCTTATTGCGAAAATAAGTTCATAACTAATGTTGGTTGGTATTTTTAGTCTTTATTAACATCAACGCTATATCAATATTAAACCCAATAGTTCAAAATCAACTGATTCACATAAAAAATTTCAAGTGCTTGTCTGTTAAAATGCTTCCAGTTATGAAAAAATAGCAAAAATAGCATTTATTCTACTTCTGTTTTACAGCATATGGGGGAAGACACGGAAATTAATTTTTTATCGTCAAAATAACACATTAATTCCCAAAATGTTAATATAACATTTAGTTCCATGTATACCATGGAATCATAGCATAAAAGTTGTGGCACTGAGCTAGATGGGGTGAGCGTGGTAAAATTGAGAATTAAAATTTGAGTAAAAACTCAAGCATTTTTCTTTTTCCTCCTAGATAAACTCCTTCGTTTTCTCCGATTTCTGGGGATAGGTATAAAGCACTCAGTTCCATGACATAACAAAACAAGTAATCTCTAATTAGATCACTCACCACATAGTTGAACATAAGAAAACTGGATGGTAAACGGCCGATTTCTAACAGGAAAAAAAAAAAAAAAAAATCCGCCATGCAAACACTGCGCAAACTAAGCGAATTAGTCAGCAAATCCAATTTTTGAAGGGTATTATAGTGGCTAGGGCAGAGAAATTTGTGCCACCAGAGTGTTTTTTAAATTTCAGTTATCAGGTATACTCCCACTCCTAATGACATGATTTTCAGAAACTATTTTTCTAATTTTATTTAAATAGCACATGCAGATTTTCTTTGCGAAAAATAATACATAGGTATCAATAAGGCTATTTTTAAATTTTGGGTTTTAGGTAAACTAATAGCGTGCTTTCGCATATTTTCAGAATTAAATTTTATTATTTATTTCAATGGCATATGACAATGGAGTTTCGTTGAGGGGAAAAAATAGCGGCCCCCATAGGATTTTTAAAATTTCGTTTTAAGTTCGGTTTTCCTAATAGTCCGATTTTAGAAACTATTTTCTTATTTTATTTAAATACAGAGTTTCGTTGTGAAAAAACCAAATGCTGGGTATCACTAGAGGGATTTTTAGATTTTGGGTTTCAGGTAAACCCCCCTCCTAACAGTCTGTTTTCGCTGATTTTCGTAAACTATTTTTATTACTTTATTTCAATGGCACATACGGAGTGTCGTGAGAAAAAACAAAAAATTCGGCCAGAACTCGATAAACAGTTTGTTAATTGATCATTACATGCTGAGTTTCGTTGAGAAAAAAAAAACAAAAATTGCGGCCGCTATAGCATTAATACACACGTACACACATATAATATTTTATATGCATATCTTTTTCGTCATTTTCGCCATTTTTGTGCCTAGTAGGTAGGATCGGCGGAAATTTGGAGAAAATTCTCAAAAATATTTTAATGGGTACAGCCGCAATTGCTATATACGACTTATTTCACAATATTAATGTTTAAATTCTATAGACAAACCAAGCAAATTAAGTTTGGGATGCAGTACTTGACCCAAATGGGACCTACATCCTGTCAATATTGTATCTAAACATACAAGACGGTAGTAAAGTACACAATAGTAATTTCAAAATTGTACAGCGGTTTTAGACAGCGATTTGAAATACAAAAGTTATGGCATTAAGTTTCTAAAGAACCATTGCGTCACTCACTAATGAAGCTTCAATTCTAAATGATGCCACACAAGACAATTCGGTATGATAGTGGCATCAAATAAAAGCGGATCATTGTATAGAGCCGAATTCCCTTTGATCGCTTTTTATTTTTTAAATAGTTTTACATCTTAAGCATGAGCATACTTCATCATAAAATTAACAAAAAAAACGTAATATGTACTCCTCAAAGCCTGAGCCTACAAACTTCGATTGCATTACCCTTTAGCCCACAGTCGATATATATAGCGAGTCAATTTGAATGTATGGCGCAATTGCTAATGTGTTCACCTTGCCTTGAAGGCTTCAAGCGTAAGATTATAGCGAATGACTATAGAACTAACACACATGGATACCGGCGGCTGAGGTCTTTAAGGCATGAAAACGGAAGGTCTAGGGCTTGACTCACGTTGTTTTTTGTAGGTTTTCCTCAGCTCTCATTAATGGCAAATGCCAGAATTATATCGTAAACTTAGCCTAGAACAATTCTTTCCTTTAAAAAAACATTTTAAAATGTCCAAATGTATCATTTCATCTCATGTATCATCAGTGTCTACCATCTGTGGTGCCTCAGTGGTAAAAAAAGGGCGTTAACCATCATTAAAAAAATAAATAAAATGACTGCATTTTGCAAACAAACTGACTTAATTACGAGGTGGCAATAGCCTCTCTGTTTCTGTTTCTCTTTCCCCCTCTGAGGCGCACACCTGCTCTCCATAGCGAATTCTGAGAACTAAGCAAGCGATAGAAGCTCGCTCCACAATAGTAACGTCATTCATTTCAAATGACTCGTGGTAAATAAATTTTATCATACATTATAACACAATAAATGAGATAACCGCTGTCCATTCATACTGCCATATCATTAGTCCGAGATTTTAGATATTTTATAACTCTATATTTGAAAATGCTGATGATGAGCTATTGAAAATTAGAATTTTCACATTCAAAACATTTAAAGACTTTTTTTGCCCCTCATTTCGACTTATAAACATATAAGTTCAACTCATTTTTACCATATAATTCGTTTATTTTTATTCGTAAGCCATAGATTTCCCATCTCATTGCTTGTTTAACACCTCTCTATAATCTGTGAAATTATTGCAGTGTAGTTCGCTACTATCCGATATAAAAATGAAGACATCTTATACAAAGTTTTCAAGCTGTAAAACAACTCGTGGTACAGATGTACGAAATTTGCACATTCTTTAAATAAAACTTATACATAGATTTTCTTTCTTTCAACAGCTTATAAAGAAAATAGAAGCGGTACGTAATATTCGTTTAGCAGTCCTTACATCATACTTGATAGCACTCACGCAGAAGAAGCAGATACTACAATATTAGAAATTAACACTTACAAGTATAGGAGTTTTCTGTAAGAAAAGTAAGTCATTACCTCTTTGAGATGTTTTAACGTGTTCAGTTCTGCAATTTTCACTGTATATTATTAACAGTAAATTCCGCCTCGAACCGCCTGTTTGTGCAATGTCTTTGCACTTCTAACTACTATCCATCTTCAGCGCACCTCAACCTTTCACTGAATACGTTTAATTTGAATTTTGCATAAACCTGAGCTGGTTCGCAGATAAGAAACAGGATTTACTTCATATTTTACATGCACACATTATGTAAGGTAATTTGCCTTCTATAACTAGCTGATATTACGAGTGTCTTTATCGGCCAGAAAATAAATGGCTTGGATAATCATTCAAAGGTCAGCTGGCATAGTCTGCTGCCCTTGTGAATGGGGGGATGGGACACAGAGACAAAAACAAACTCAAAGACGTATGAAGGAATGTACGATGCACTTTATACAAGGACTAACCATTAGGCTTCCCCATGAAAATATATGTGTAATTACTGACCTTTCCTACAAACTTAAAGTGAAAAATAGAAACTTATCTGTCTTATGTATGAGTATATATATATATAATTATGCAAGTAATGTTTATATATTTTAATTTGTAAATGATAAAAATATTTTTTAATTTTTTAAACAGGGAATGCCACAGGGGACACAAATACTCTTAAATCTTATGTCATTTGAAGATTCTAAACACCAAGATGTGGAATGCTGGAGAACATATCAATATGTCTTGTGCTTTTGTGATGTTCTGACTGTGCAGAGAAACCTTTTTCTCGGATATGGCAGAGTTGACCCAGAAGTTTTAAAAGAGATGAGGACTAACAAACGTTCCTTTTGAAATGGACTGACATCAGGTTCCTCTCTCAGATAATGAAACACAAATGGTTCTTTGTTGGACTAAGTGTAGCGAACCTTGCATTAAATACCTGGAAGAGAAGTTTATTTAATTTAATTTCATTCTACAGCATGCATAAAAATATGTACAAAACTTTACAAGTTGAAAGATGGGTCGAAAAACAGGCACCTCAAGAATATGAACAAATTGTTCAAGAACATTTACCTACTGTAATTCTCAAAACGCCTTACCATTTTCATGAAATCCCTGTACTCTGAGTGACAGAGTGACTTGTGGTCAGATTGAGGTGTTGCCTGTTTATGATTGCATCTACACCATTGACATTTGTTTACATATGACTGGCTATAAACACACGTTACATCGCAACGTAGCTACGAAGTTCATCCATATTGAAGGTTCTAAGATCATTCTTTCCTACTTTCGAAATACTTAACGTAAAACCCTCTATCTACTGGTATTTCTTTGTGCCATCTATTTCACACTCTGCAATTTAAAAATATTTCATTAATCCTATCTCTATATTTTGGTTCAAAAATATGATCTATTGTTAATCTTAAATATCTCATCCCAGTCATTCTCCCTCTTAACCTTTTGTATCAAATCCAGTTTTCACTGTCAAATGGACATAACAGTCATTTCCGTTCTTCTTGTCTTAAACTTCAGTCTATTTTATAGTGCCGTACGAGTGCTCAATGATTCCTTAATATAACTAACGTGTTTCAAAGTTATAAATAATAAATGTTTTTTACCTCGTTTGGGTTAAAATGTTATATAATGAAATAAAAACTGAAATTATATTTAGCCATAAAAAGATACCAAAATAAAAAGATACCTGAGAGGGGCTATTAGAAATAACTCACAAAGTACATTTCCTGTAGAACAAAGCGTTGCTAGAGGAAGAAAGAAACAAAATTAGTTCCCACAGAAATCATGTCAAATGACAGAGGTCAGGAAGTTCTGTCTTTCCTTTTTCGCCGTTTTATGGGCCAGTTCAACAATCAGCGTCGTAAAACGCTGGAAACAAGCAACCGACGCTTTTTACGAGTTTTTTGTATACTCTTTTCCCTTGAAAGTTTTCAGCCAGCATTTTCGATTAATGTGAATCGATATAGAAATAGAGCAAAACTGCATAGACGGCTGATGAATTCAACGATTTAATGGAGAGCTATCGTATCAAGTGGATGCAAATCTCGGCACTATAACTTGCTGTGACGTCGAACTCTGGTGGCAGTAGACGTAATATTCTACATCGAGATTATTGTGAAAACTCAGGAGTAAAACCTGACTATACCATCCTTTCATTTAATTTTTTTACATTTATTTTTACTCAAGTCTCAATTTTTTAAAATGAATGATTACTGAATAAAACAAGATATTCCAGAAATTCATAGTATATAGTTTATTTCTGACACATGTATATCGGAATTTTGAAATGAACAAATAAATGAGCACGATAGACAGCGGTGATCAACATGATTTTTGTTTCTAACGTATTTTAATATAGAATTCAAATATCTAATTACAACTTTTATATTGGGCGTGAATTTTCTGTGATTGCTATCAATTTTATTGAAATTTTGGTGCTCTTTGTCGTCTACTGGAATATTAAATTTTGTTACAACAAAAAAGATGCTGTTTGCACGATGTAATATGTTCAGTATGAAACATTTCAAAATACACTGCTCAAAAATTAGAGGAACACATGTTTAAATCAAAGTTTCAAAATAAATATTGATACAATTTAATTTTTGACAGTTTGTAATTATAAGTTGAAGAATTGTGCAAAATTAGAATAGGCGTTCTAACAAACAGCACGAAATCCCACTACTTTACATGCAAGTGGTTTAAACAGAAATCTCTTTTGCTGCTGGACAGAAAATGTCTCCAATACTCTATAAATTAATCCTGAAAGCGTGTAATTACCTCTATCACACATCGCACTAGAACTTATTAAGACGGCTGTTCAATAAACGATCATAATTTTTACATGTATAATTTTTCGCGCTAAAATGTAACATTACAATATTTTGTTTGCTTAATGTGTAATGTACTGGTTTCCTAGTTATCACTTACGGTTCCCAACAGTTAGAGCTGTGCAAGTTTAGACATGTTCAGTTCCCCTTATAGCATAATGGAGGTGACAGGTGACGAACGATATGCTATTGTGAAACTCTGCCCGTCTGAAAAATCTTTGAGGCCTATGCAATGTTGCACGAAGCCTAGCTCGAAGATCGTTTAAAATGTTTAAAGAGGGGAGACAATCAATTTCAAAGGAAAGTGGACCCGACGCTCCAGCTTATGCTCTAACGAACAAAATATTAACACCGTTTTTGTCATTGTGACAGAGGCCCGTCGAATAGCATTGGAACACTTTCTGGAATTCTGAACATTTCATTGGACGCCACCGTATGCTGGTAACTGAAAAGTTGCGCATGAGACGTGTTTGTGCACGGTGAGTTCCAAGACAGCCGATTCAGGAACAAAATACGTCGTGTGCAGATGTTACAGAAAGAGGCTGAGTTTCTTTCAGACGTAATCACTGCTGATGAATCTTGACTACATCATTTCGTTCTTGAGAGCAAGCAGCAAAATTCTCTATCATCATCAACACTAATAAAAGCAAAAATGTTTGCTTTTGCTGGGAAAGTTATGGTCGTCTCAATTTTCCGTATTCTAGGAATGGTTTACCAGAATGTTGTACCTGCACTCACCATTGTAAATAGTAAATGCTACAGAGATGTCCTGAAAACTCTGTAAGGTCATATCATAGGCAAAAATGCCATAACAAGCTGGATGTTGCAACACGAAAATGCACGGCTGCATACGTAAAATATTTTTGCTGAATATCTCACAAAAATCAATGTGAGGTGTGTTCCTCACCCTTCCTCGAAGTTGATAATTGCCCAGTGTGACTTTTCCTTTTCCCAAAATTGAAGAAACACTTTTAAGGAAGGTATTTTCTACCAGCAGAACTAGTGGTGAAGGCTTGGAGGCGATTCCTGCACGTCTTTAAAGACTGGCAGAAAAGCTGGTACAAGTGCAATGCATCCAACGGAGACTACTTTGACAAAGATCATCAAAATTATGAGGATGAGTAAAATTAAGTTGTCAAAAAAAATTATGAACAGCTCTCGTAAAATATTGCAAAAGCAATAGGTAGAATTACTTTTCACATAGAATTTTGAAGGCTAAATCCCAAAATTACTGATGCAAGATTAAAAGAGTAAATATTTACAGGGTCAGAAATAAGATAATTGACAGTTGATGAAAGGCAGAAAACGTTAAAATTCACCATGGAAAAGCAATTTAGAAAGCATTCAAAATTTTTCTTTTGGTTTTCTTGGAAACCATACGATAGAAAATTACTGCAATAAAGTTAGTAATTATCTGAAGTAATGCAAAGGAATAATTTTAAAAGTTTAATTTTGGATCCCAGAATGCTGGGTGTCGGTGATAAGCCAGAAGAAGTTTTCATCAACAACAGAAAAAAAGGAGCTAGTTAAACAACATATAACTGATTATATCTAGACAATCAAGAGTCATCGTTATATACCAGAGGATTATAGTTTACAACATTTTAGATATATCAGAATTTCCTATATTTTGAGAGAGAAAAACGTGTGTCACAACAAACACCTGCCTGGTGAAAATGTTAAAGAATTTTCTAATTTTGCATAAAATATATCTTATATTGATCTCATTTAGTTCTACGTAGAACAATGGTATTTGTCAAATTCAAAAAGCTACATACTTTGTAACAAAGGCAAAGATAACCTCAGTAATTAAAATCCTTCCTTTCAAACCCCCCCCCCCCCCCCCCCCGCTTTTGGCTTTTGGCGTGAATGTACTTACGGCCTTGGCCGACTGCAACGACTGCTCCGTCCTCTAGCTCCCGTCTTGCGCCATTATCGGTAGATGTCAGTATTATAGGAGGGCATGTGTTGTGCATATCAACATCCCACGAATGCGCAGTTTTCTATACCAAAGGGGGCCACCTCTCTATCAGGCAGATGCCCAATTGTCCTCAGGAGGCTGGGTAGATTAGTTACGGATGTATTGTAAATATTACGTATTTCGTCCTCCATTAATACTACTTTTAATTACATCACAATGTTTTCATTGTCGTATGAATTAAGTTTATTTTAATTTTGGGTTATTTTCGCGATGCTTTTAATGAGCCTTAAAGATTATTTGTTTGTATATTCTGAGTGCAGAGACTGAAGGCGCTAAAATAGCAAAAGCCACAGAATTTAGTAGGGAAATCACTTTCATGAAAAATAATTTTGTTAGGTAAATCTTTAATAAAATGGCATTGGGCAAAAGAAGAAAAATGAGGAGACTAGCGTGGCAAACTTTGAAAAGTGAGTGTTGTTGAAACTTATGTACCGGATTATTAACTAAGTACTGTAGCTTCTGTAAATTTAGAGCATCAAATGTGAAAATATCTGAAGAATGCAACTAAAGCATTGCTAATGGTGGCGTTTTGGGACCTTAAAGATGAACATTTGTAATTTATAACCGACAGAGGAGGTATATAGTTCCTTTAAATACATATCCTCTAGTTCAGGACTTACAGTCCACATGAAGCTGTTGAAAAGTGCACAAGCTCGTTTTAATCAATATAAAAATGCAACTAGGCAGTTACGTTCGTGTTTCCACATTTTTTCCTGGTCTTCTGCTGTTCTGTAGGATATGTTCTTCCCTACTGGTGATTTTTCAGTGTCATAATGCTGACGTTTTCTATGGTTTCTTTAATTGCATATATTTTTTCCCTTTGAACTTCACTTTTTAGTTCCGTGAGAGTGAATTCTTATTAGCCAAGCTATCAAAGCTATTTAAATGTTTTTGTTGTAGACCATGTTACTAGATAATACGAGTAATAATGTGGATACTATTTTAGACCAGTAACTAAATATCAATACATAGAGTACAAACGTAGAACAGAAATGTTTAAGCCACTGAAGTCAGTTCATTTTTAGTTTCATTCTTAACATATTAAATGCACAAAGAAGGACTGCAGAATATATGCCTACCTTAAGTTTCTTAGCACGTAGAAGACAGTTCAGTTCGAATAGTGCAGTCGACGTTACCTAAAATGAAGTACAGAAACAGCCATGAGTGTCAATCCATAAATATAATACAATACAAGCAATGCTAAGCACATGTTACAGGCTTAATATATAATAATTTCCAGTAAAACTCACAATCAGGTTTTTTATTTGCACTACTTAAGAGTTTAATCCTATTATGCATCACGTTAACAGCTAACATTTTTAATAAAGAATTTAAAAACGGAAAAGAAACGTTCGCAAGTAATTTTTCTGAAATTGGTGTTTTGAATTTGTTTCATTTGTTCTTATGTTCAAATGAACATTAGTTTAAGACTGAAAACCACTGAAAAATTCTGAGATAACTCCAAAGTTCTTGAGAGTGTTCATTAGCAAGAATAATATACCTCGCAAAAGTACGGAATTCCAGAGTCAAAGTTAAGTAGTTCTTTATATACTCTTGGTACTTACTATATTTAATCTGGTACAATAAACATTATTAACGATAACAAATTGTTATTGCTAGTTTTCAAAATTAAGTTCATTCTGTTCGTACCGAGCGGTAGAAACTCACTTTCAGGAGATCCGGGTTCTAACCCCTTCAGGCCAACCATCCTAACTTTGATATTTTCGCGTTTTCTCCTGGTCGCTTAGGCGAATAGTTTCCATGGATTTTCCGCTCTCCCATTTCATATAATTTCATTGTTTTATTAAAGGTTCGAAAGTGTAAGGGCTAGATGAACGGGTGGCTTGCGCTTTGGAAAGGTTTCTGCCTCGGTGTCTGGAATGGATGCAGTGACTGTTCTAAGGTGTTCATATTTCTTGAAGGATGGCTTCACCAATTTTGTGGCCTTGCATCTGGAAACAACGTTAGGGAATCGATCTATGTCCCTGCCTCACCGCTTGTGCATCCTGGTAGCTCGTTTTCTTCCCCCTGGAGGTGTCCCCATGGTACAAAACGCCATCCCTTGAGCCCGTTTGAAGTATCGAAATATTCTCCTCCCACCCTAACACTCCAACCATACATGTATCTAATATTAAACAGTGCACATTTTTAAGAACATTACATTGGTGCAAACAAGAACAATGTGATTAATATAAAACAGATGGTTTTTAAACTAATTTCAATTCTGCTTGATGGCAACTACGAACGTGCAACCAATAATTGTAAAGTAATTATGGAAGAAGACACGCCCATAAAATAGCTCCGTGTTTCTGATAGTTCATTGCAGTATTCTCTGGTTAATACGTTCATTTCGGTAATGATGTTGGTCTTCAAACCGTCAATTGTCTGTGGTCGATCTCAGTAAATTTGATGCTCAAGAAGTAATCTGGTGATTATTATATTGGATAATATATATCCCCAAAAGTTCTTAAAAATTAGTATTCAGTAAAACAAACCTCTGATTAAGGTTGCTGCCTAGACTGGTGTTTAACAAGTTATGTTGAAAATAGCATTGATTATCCAGCTGCCTAAAAATATTTTTGTACCCATGTGCATTATTTTGTCTCCAAAATAAATTTAAATAATGTTCATGCAATTTATAATAGATCACTATGTAAGGCCCTAATATACGTACTTTGAAAATTTACATATTCAGACTCTAGAGGCAAGCTTAGTCTATAATGTTTAAAATGGAAGTCAAGAATCATGTGCAATGATGAACTTGTTTCTTCTATAAGTTCTCGCGAACAGCAATACTCTTATATGGTCTCAGTTTCATTTTTTCAGTACCCGGCACTTTTAAAACAAACGATAGAATTACGAGGGCTGGAAAGAAACTAGTGGCAACACTGCCGCCAAGCTGCTAATGAACATGTGAGGACGTTAATATCAGCATATTAGGAGGAAAGGCATAACTATTTAACACGACCAGCGTCTCTAATACACTGGACGAATACCAAGCTATCAAGTATTGAGTAAATGTGGTCGATCCTAAAGTGATTTTCTCTAAAAGTGAGCAATGTGTATGTATTAAAATTGAAGTAACCCATGACAGAAACGCGAAAAAATGCCATCAAGAAGCCTGCCTGGGTCAATGAAATCTTGCCATATCAGACATTGGCTAGTTGGGTGTCATTCTTTCGACAAGAACCTGATAAATTAGCAGATACACCTAAATAAATTTTCCCTTCCTCAAAGCGCATTTCATGTATTTTTATTCATTCACTACAGTAGGGAGCCCCTTATCAGACATCAACGAAACGATTTAGCTAAAAGTATGCAGGGTCTTCCAGAAGTGTGAAGCACGTGACATACGTGTCGAGGGATTACATTGAAGAAATGTGAAAGTCCCCAAGTGGTTTTCTACATATGAATATGTTACCATTACTTTTTTCCACCCTTATATTTTTCAGAAGATACTGAACACTATGCCTTCTGCAACATTTGCCAAATAAGAAGTGTGATATTTGTCAATAATATTAAACAGATGTTGTAACAAATACTTCGTTTCTTGCGAAGCACCCGTACACAGCACTCTCTCTGGAATACTCTTTACGTAGTAAAGTCGGAGTTTATTATTCAGTCATTTTTCACTAAAAAAAATACATTAAGGCAGCATGCACAGCATATTTACCTATTGACAATAATAAACCAAAGGAAGAGAGAATTAACATGGCTGACACGGTGATATCCCTTGTACACCTTAAAAAACTTTAATTTATAAATAAAATCTCTCATAGATCCCCATCTGAAATAGTTCATATGCAACATTTTATGCTATATTAAAAACCCGATATGAATGCATAAAATATAAATGCCCGTATCAATGAAGCGTTTATAAACATAAAATAGTCATGAAGATCACTAGACTCGTTTTCATTGTTTCAATTTTTAATTTGAACAATTTTTTTAAAAAAATGCATTTTACATGTTACACAGTTTGCCTCCTGAATATGTCCATCTGAATCTATCTATATTTAATGGCAATCAAAAATAAATCCAATTGGAGCAACATACATAAATTCTTTTCCGTGAAAAAAAAATCATAACAAGTGGTACAATTAATCTACTACCTGCACTCATGGGTGTCACGACCGTCACCACGGGTTCTCTATCTCCGTAAATTCAGTTTTTTTAGGAGGAGAGATAGAGAGCACTTTGCCTGATTTAATTTAATACCTGCCAGTTGCATTAAACTACGATTTTCAGTGTTTATGCTTAGCCTATTCCGTTTACAAAATATTCAAATATTTGTATAGTTAATTAATATAAATATAGAAGGGGACTCAATAGCTTATCCACCCGATATGTTAAGCTGAGTTTGCACTTGCAGGTTGGGGCATAATCTTGGCTTGAAACACAGTTACAAATCAGTCTGCAGTACGCGCTGGAACTGTGAGATGGCAACTGCATTGCCAAGCGGGTCTACTCATACAGTAAAAGTGAGTGATTTTGTGCTTCGTTCCGTGATTAAATTCCTCGCAAAGGAAGAGAAGAAGCTTAAAGAAACCCAAAAGAAGATGAATGCTATAGGAGTTAATGATATACCTTCCTAATACCAAGTAAGCAAAAAAGGGTGAGTGGTTCATTAAAGATGAACTCCACATAAGCATTCTATGAAAGCATCTACCAAAGAAATGTATCAAAAAATGGAAGTCACAATTATGCAAAATGGTAGAGTCAAGGGCAAGTAATAGCCGTGAACTAGATATTTCATTACACCATTTCACAATTATTCATACCCATGTAATAATGTCAAAGGTCAATTCCCAATACGTACAAAGAATGCCGAACAATAGCAGAAAAAGTACAACCAGGATTTCAGTTTGGAGAATTTGGACCCCCTTAAAAAAATCTTTATTACTTATTTTCAGACTATGGACGAAACATTCATTACCGCCGACATGATTGACTACAGTTATGGAAATTACTTAGGAAGAGATATAATCACAGCAACATGGCCTTAGACTCAGTTGACGCAATTGTTTAAATAATTGACTTAAAATAAAATAATAATACGCTAATGATAACAATAAGACAATTTCACTAATATTGGCGAGTACTGAATAGAGTACTTTCCTTTCAAAAATTGTTACAAATCACAACTCTTCGGCTGAGAGCCAAAGTAAGGAAATAAAAACATTTTTTACATAAGCACTTACTAGTTACTACAAGAGTAAACCAATTTGATTTAATTATTTATAGTGCAGACTTTTTGTGAAAAGAGTGTAACAAAAATCTATTTTCACTTCTTTTAGGAATTCATCTTAGAGAATGACTTTATAAAGTTTTTCAATCTCTGTATTTTCTGTGCATACGATGATAGGAGCACTTTGTCTTTTAACTGCGGGTACAACATTGAAAAATGTTTCTGTGCACGAAATTTTGAGGAAAAGAAAATACTTTTTGAATCGGCTCGTTCATTTAAGAAGTGAAATGTGTTGCACTAAGGTACAGAAAATATACATTGAAAAAAAGCAAGTAAACTGCTTCTGCATCTTAAAATTGTAGAAATTCAGGTGCTTTGCACTAATTAACAAAACTGTGAGAGTTGATAGAGAAACTCCTGTCAGTACAGCGTTAGTTGAACGGTCTTTCTAAACACTAAAATGAAGTAAGGCTTACTTAAGGAATGCCCAGTATGAAGATAAGAATTTCTACTTTATTTTTTAACCTTAGAATTATTAATGCATTCTAATGAAAGTCGATCTTCTAAGACATAGTCATTCATTATTTTGTAACACGAAGTATAGAATTTATTTAGAAAATGTAAGATATTTTAGTATTTTTATTCATATTTTGTCACCAGTTGTAACAGTATCAGTCAGGCATTAATATCACTTGAAGTTCCCGCTGTTCGTCACGTTTCTACTAGAGCGTGTTGTTCGTCATACATTCCTTGCGATTAGTGTCTTATTACACTTGACACAGCAGCTTCAGTTCAGTACGAAGAGAAGACTGCAGCCTATCTTCGGTGGTGGTTGGTTTAATTACCTGTTCAGTGGAAGCTCACTTCTTGCTTTGTATGGATGTGAGCCAATCTTTAAATTTTCCAAAAGTGTAACTCTTTTCGGCATCAGAATTTTCCTTCTACTTTCTTCAAGAACAATAAACTTTCACTTTAGAGGAGCCTGGTCTGTAATTTTCCTTTAACAGATTTAGGTTTGGGTTTGGGGATAAGTTTTATTCTGATGTATTTTTGTGGTGTAGCAGTCGCCATTTATGGCAGAAATATTTTATTCTTTTCTTGCTTACCTAGTTCCTGGCGCTTGTTTTTTAAGTTATTAAAAGTCACCGCCATTTGATTTTAAATTTGTTAACTATTATTCGGGCGTTACGTTTTAACGGTTTCAGGATTGACAGTAAATCTAATTACATGCGGATGCTTATCTGTGAAACTGTGATCGCAGGTACTGAAATATTTTGAGGGTTAATTCAACTAATTTTGTAGATACAGCAATATAATTTCACAGACATGAACCTGAAAGTTTATATCAAATTAGTATTTAACTATGAAAGTGTGCATATCTCATTTAGTATGCACTCTGCATCAAAATCCAAATATGAGTCATTGACAGTCACTAACCTCTTTCTGTTTGTCATTTAAGCATGATTATGTACAGCATGAAATTATTACTCCCAGTTAGATGCAGCCTACAAAAATATTGGTTATTCTTACCCATCCGGAAAACCCTTCTCACATAAGAAAATTTCTAAAGTCTTAAATTATGAAAATAGAGGTCCTGGTTATTATGTTGAAAATTATTAGCTAAAAAAAAGTAGAAATGAGAAAAAGGGATAATTGACCGAAGGCGGGTAGAGAAACCCCAACACCTTCCGGTTAAATTTCTGCTTAAATACGGTCAAAAAGAGTGGGTCGCTGGTGTTGCGGTGAGTTATGAATGAGTTTTGTCAGGCCAGACGCTGATAAGAGCTTGGCTTTAGTAGATGCTCCCCAAGGTATAATCTCGGTGTTCAATTTGCACAGCTTAATTAACATTGATATTTACTTCACCATGGGCAATGGGTTGCTATTATTGAAGCTCATTGGCCATTCCCCTACTATTTACATTTACATTAAGCTCGACGCGAAGCATTGCCGGGTTTATCGTTACAACATTACTTGCTGTAAAAACATGCAACCTTCTTTTAGCCTGTAGTATCAATATGAAACAGAGTCTGTGTAGAATTTTTTATTTCAAAGGAAAAGGAAACCGTGCACAAACCACCATCACCTTCAAAGGAGCAGTGATACAATATGGACACCACTTTTCGAAATATTCCTGCAGCCCAATTTTGGTAACTCCTCTTATAGCTGAAGCGGGGACTTCTAGGCGTGTTGATGATTAAATGGTGAAAATGACTTGTGAAGGAATTTACTGAGATATTATTGGTCTGGTAGGAAATTTGGAGTTGGAGGGAAGGAAGCAGATTTATCTTAGAGGGTTCTCTCAGGGTGTGCACGGGAGATGCATGGGATGTATTGTTGAGTACGGGGAGTTGGTTACCTCGTAGCTTCCTCCTCCGATCCCGTCTTCCTTTTCTCTACTCTAATCTTCACACTCTAATCTTCACACTCTTCTTCGTTGTTATTAATTACGAAGGGAGAATTCCTGCCTGAGGTGAGAATTCCTAGTGCATTTTGGGAGACTCCTCGCCGCTCCTGTAGTGAAAGAGTTTTGAGGAATTGAAAAGCACTCAGTTAATAGTTAATACTTGATATATGGCTCTTTATTTAACACTCTTAAATGGGGAGAAAACCTGAGACTAAGGCAACCACTGCGACCTCAGGCTGCTTCATAGGATATATTTCGACAGTGTTCCTTTTCCTAGTTGAAACTCACGCTCGTTCACGCGGAGGGAAAATTCAAAAAGTGCACATAATCGGTTCGGTTCGACACTCGAACGTAACGTGCTCCAAAATTCCAATATAATTTATGCAATGGTTAAATCTCAGTTCTTGGTTCCTGATTTCTTTCAATAAAGCACAACTTAATTAAATATCGTACCAGGTTTTGTACACTAAATACAGAGCATGCCAAAAAATGTATATACGCTTCAAGCAAAGAAAAAACTGTGTTAACGTAACAAAACTGAATTCACACAAACAGAAAAGGATGAGCACTAATCACCTTAGACGTTTACAGTTACTCAATGCCCACCTTCGGCGTCGATATACCTCTGAGTACGTTGAACTAATGATTGATCAACGTTTGCGAAAGTGTCCTCAGCACATGTCGTTTCAATTTCTTCCCGAAGTGCTGCAGTGTAGCTGGTTTTCTACGGTATACAACATCCTTAAGAGTTCCCCATAGGTAGAAATCCAACAGAGTTAGATCCGCAGAACGCGGTGGAAACTCAATCGGTCCTCTTCGTCCTATCCAGTGCCTTGGAAGATTGTCACGTACATTTCGGTGGTAACGTGGTGGTGCACCATTCCGTTGGAAGTAAAATTCTTCATTTCCATAGAGTGTATGAATGGCGGGTAAGACAGATGTGCATATCATGTTCAGGTACACTGTGCCAGTTCCTGTTCCTTCAAAAAATAATGTTCCAATTAGACACCTACAACCAACACCAAACATTAATTCCAAATAAATTAACAGCCTTTTCCAAAATAACACGTGGATTGCATTCACACCAGTAGACACAGTTAGGCCGGTTAACAGTTCCGTTCAACTTAAATTGTGCCTCATCGGACCAAACAACTTTCCTTACGAGGGTCTTATCCTCCTGAACCATATCCGAAACCACTCACAGTGCTGCATTCTCCGATCACGGTCATCTTCATTTAATGCATGTAAAAGTAAACTTTCATGTTATGTAAGTATGTAAGTAAACTTTCAACTTGCTGTTTTAATAATACGACGTACTCTGGTTCCCCTAATCCCAGTCTCACTCGCACATTGTTTTGTAGATTTCTGTGGTGTGTACTGAAAACGTTCCAAAACCATAGCCGAGGGCTTGTTGCTGTGTGAGGTCTCCCGGATCTGCCCTTGTGAACATCGCATACAGTACCATGAGTCTCAAATTTGTCTCGAATGCGTGAAATTGTTACTCGCGTTGGCGGTTCTTTCTGTACACACATCTTAATTGCCTTTGAACTTCAACAACATTCTCGGTTTTCTAATACCACTTCAAAATTGCGCTGTTCAAACGATAATCTTGGCTCCATCTGTAGCAACGCAAGCATAAAGTTATGGATCACATCTGTTTACAGAACATCAAACGATAATCTTGACTCCATTTGTTCAATGTTGATTTACCTGTCACGTAGCAACGCTATCATAATGTATGTGAGTCACATCTGTTTGCAGAATATCATACTACACATTACTGTTGTTTTTCAGTCCGACTTTGAAATATATTAAATAGATATCTACCGTGAAAGTGTGTATACATTTTTTGACCCTTTCGATAGTTGGACGAATGACTTAAGGCTAGCTCACTTAACAAAAGAACATGGTCAGTGGAAAACTTAGCGGCAGTGTAAAAACTGGCGGAGAATTATGAACTGCCCCTAATTCCCGGCGTTTCGATCATTTTATATGAAATCAGTTCAGACCGTCTTATGACACCGCAAACATCTTGCGTCACGACAGTTTAAGCGTTATGATTGCAATTCTTCCCTTCCCATTGGGATTTCATTTCGCGCTTTTCTCAGCACTGTCACTTGTAGCTTGAGTTCTCTGACCTAACTCTACACAATATATTCAATAGTTGTTTACAGGTCCTTGATAAAGAAACTGGGGTGGAATGCGACAAAGACTAAGGTTCAGAAGAAAATTTTGTTTTTCCCTTGCGTGATCTTTAGAAAAATCCTCCAGAGTTTTACGGTCCTGAGTCGGGTATAAGGCCATAAACTTAATATTTTATGGCCTTACATCTCTATACAGTTATAGTTACCTCTCTCTACAGTTTTGCACCCTCCTCGATAATTTTGTACAAAGCAACTTTTCGCTTTCTCCAACAAGGAAAGTATGAATATGCTACAAATGGTTGGGTCAAATATACTGTGCTTATGAGAATTATAAATTGATTCCTTTATATATATATATATATATATATATATATATATGTATACTGAATTTGATATCATGGCTAATAATTGCCTTGGTTTTAAGGGATAAGGGAAATCTCTGTTTTACAGCATACATCACATATGTCTGCCAACTTCGCCCCTTAAGGAGCGTTTTTGACTTTTAAGAAATAGACGGAAATCATCTAGATCTAGATAATTCAGAGGATAAAGAAGTACAGGTAATGTTATGCTTCGCGAGGAATTCTTGCACTTGGATGAACGATAGCCTATCGTGATGTCGTCAAGAAGAACCCAATTCTTTCATCACATTGCATTCCAAAGATGCCTAAGAATGTCAACATAGTTTCCTTATTGACAGGAATGAATTCGAAATGTATGCTTTGCCCCCTTTCGATCAACTACTACTCCTGCGTAGCTGCAGTCTATCACACGCCTGAGAACATATACTATGCTCCAAGATGCAAGGCAAAAAAGTTGCTTAATTAACTTAGACGAAACCAGGAAAAACGCACTACTGGAAAATTCTTTGGGAAATGGTTCTAAGAGAACAAACAATTACTTTACTTAACTAAGTAAGCTACTCCATGATTGTAAGGAATTCACAAATTCAGTGCATTCTAGGTTGCAAATTTAGAATCCAGTGTTTTTTCCGATGATAAAACTTGGGACATTCATCCAGAGTATTCTATACTTATTACTGTTATTAATTCTAATGGGCTGAAGTTTCTATCCCTTTTTGTGAAACAATGATTTGTCATAAATTAAATTTTTATGGTATGCATGCTTGAGCCTATGTGTACAAGTATTTATCATCTATCCTTTAAACCACTGTGTTCAAGGTTCGAATGCAGCTCGAGAGGTACACATGTCTCTCAAACACGAGTCTTCCAGTCCTGGAAACCTCTTACTTTGGCGACTCCTTCTTGATAGACCCGCAATTTTAAGGGTATCGAATCAACTGAACATGATGCCCGTACTAGAGATGAATCTCTGCTTATACCCGCAGCTTTATTCTCTAAAATCCAACGCAAAATGATGGGGTATGAAAGGAACGGTGTCTAAAATTTCTGAATAAATCGTCATCCTCAGAAATAAAAAATTAAAATAATGTTTTCAGGACTTTTTATAGTAGCTATGGTATAGTACTATGTGGGTAAAGGGAATAATGAGGAAAATTGTTCGAGCGATATGCCTAGAAATGTGGGATTCTGCATTAAGCACGACAAGGATGATTTAATAAGCGGGAGGAGAGTGGGCAAAGATGCATTTTATCACCCTTACTGTTTAATATCTTTATAGACGACATTATTGACGTGATATTACTGGTGGAAATGGAGGAACCTGTAATAGGAGGTATGCAGGTGCCAGCGCTTTTGTACGGGATGATATGGCACTGAGTTTTATGTCGATTAACGGCCTATAGAGAGCAACAGACAGACTTTGGACCTACTGCGAAGAGCGGTTACTCACCGTTAATGTGAATAAGACAAAAGCAATGTCTTTCACGAGCGGGCCGGTAGTAGTGCGGAGACGTGGAAAGCATAAATCAGGAATGAAAGCAGCAGAAACTCTCTGGTTATGTAGCAGAACCCCAGGCACGCCTTTAGGTGTACCGGAAACCGCTAATGGGGCACTAATAAGATCTACAATGCCATAAAAGCAGAAATTTGGGGACAGGAACAAACAGCGAATCTAAAATTCAGTGAGAACGTGTTTTCTGAACCGAATTTTGGGACTGGGGAGTGACACAGAGAACTGCGGAACTGAGATGGATTTCGGAGCCTACAGCGAGATCATTGAGTGTAAAACCAAATAGTGAAGAACTGGCTGCAAATTATTCTTTTTTTTAAAAAAATGGTGTTTAACGCTCCTTTTTACTACTGAGGCACCACAAGCGGTGAACACTGATGTTACATGAGATGAAATGATATATTGGGAAAGGATTTTTTTTAAAAACAGAAGGCCTAAGTTTAGGGTACCTCCCTGGCATTTGCTATTTATGAGGACTGAGGAAAACCTGGAAAAACCCTCAGTCAGGGAGGACAGTTCTGGCGGGATTTCAACACCAGACCTCCTGCTCACGAGTCCATGTATTAACGACCTCGGTCACCCCTGGCGGTAAGAATTATTTATGGAAATCAAACTTTAATTAGGATATTGTGATATCATAAACAGCTGGGGTTAGGAGAGAACACCGAAATTAAGAAAGAGGCTGGAAATAATCGTGCTGGACTACATTTGGATAAAAAATATGGGAAATGGGAAGGCTGGAAACCGTTTTAGGGATATGGATAGGCAGCACACTATTGTGCAATTCAGAGGCAAGATTTTGTTGGAAGTATAATAGGGGCGAAAATATGAATGGGGGATGAAGAGGTTCATCAATACAGGAATAAACTCGCAAGACAGGGGCATGGCGGATGCTTAATATCACTGACGAATATGGGTGGAGAATATGCCCCATCTGTGAAGAAGGGAAATCACGGACATATATTCCAACAAGATGCAAAGATACAGAAGAATGGAGGGAAAGGTATCTACCACACTGCTTTACAGGATCGAACAGAGGGAGACAGTCATGTTGAGCCCTTCTGTCATGCAAGAAAGAAGAGGAGATAATTATTAGATAAATTTCTGATGAAAATGAGAGAGTTCAGCTAGGAAAAGTTGATAACCGAAGAGGGAGTTGTGGGGCAACAAATTAAATGAATCCAGCTGTATGTCATTTATAATAGGATTTATTTATATTTTATATTTTTCATATTTTTAAAAAGTATTATTCTGGTAATTTTATTTTATTGTTGACATATATTTATAGCTTATTATGAAATATCTAATATTTTGTGCTAAATCATACAAACCTAATGTATTATAAAAGCACATACGGCCCCTTGGACCTGTGGAAGTAGCATTGGTACCACTGTAATAAATACTGCTGGCGTCGCCACCACCTCTACTACTTTGAAATGGGTGGCGGCCATGTTGAAATAAATTTTGAGTACACACACACACACACACACACACACACACACACACACACACACACACACATATATATATACTATGTCTCTTTTTTCATTTATGGCGCAACATTATTTCAATGTCAATGGATCGTACTTTCCACCCTGTAACTTACGCAGCCCACAATATTAGGATATAACACGCTAGCACACATTAGCACACATTAAATGATTTATCAGCCCCAACCAATATTTCATCATGATGAAATATTGGTTCTTAAGGAAGGAAGGTAGTTGCAACAAAAATAATTGTTAATTACATAAATTAACTTTAAGGTTTTGAAACATTATTAGATTAGTGATAATTGAAATTGGGATCAAAAGAGTATGTTTCGACGGAAGAAACTAGGTCGCCGAAAGCGATTCCTGTTTAGTATTTATTTTTTCCAATGTGTACATGTTATCCAGCACCAATTGTATTTTAGGAGTCTCTTTCTTTCCTGCCTCAGAGATCAGTGAGCCCTTATTTATTGAAATTTCACCATGTAGATCAGATATTTTTTGAATTTGCATTCGAAGCAGCATTTTGCTGAGCCAGGTTGGGAACACTGGTGGGCGTTAGCAGTGAGCGTGCTAGTCAACCGAAACGGAGTGATTCCTGCAGAATTCCCCGCCCCGCTATAGAGATGTCGTTACCAGTTTTACGTCATCCTCATGTCCCAATAAAGTTCGCCCCTGCCTTACAACAAAGCCTATAAGGACACGCACGATCTGCAGAAAAATCGACACGTGCTATGTACCTATCTAAGTTATTTTCAAATCTCATTCTTTCTGTTGAAAGGGAAAATTCAGTACTTTCCAACTTGAGAGATACGGAATAATGCTCAATGAACTCTAGATGATAAAAACATTTCAGATATTCCATTTTGTTTCACTCGAGTGTAATCCACGATAATCTGTTCCACCTAGCGTAAACAACAATGTTATAGTTTCTATTTCACAATCCGTGTTATCATATATTAAAACCTACATCATTTATTCTGCTCTTTAAGGATGGTTAATATATGTGCATCATAATATCAACAATCATTAATTGTCTTGTATAGCAGTAGGTTTTATCAAAACATGCGTTCTCTTGCATCACCAACTTAACCATTGGTTCCCAAAACTTTTAAGAATGCAAATCGCTTTTGGTTAAAAAAAAAAAAAAAAAAAAAAAAAGTTTGCTACCTCTCATCCAAAGTATAAAAACCGCAATAAAACTGCATATATATATTTATATATATATATATATATATAAAATCATGCACCATCTTTACTACCTTTTTCTGAACGATGTATTTCAAGGCCGAAATATAAAGCTAGCAGTCGCGGAAAAATAAGATTTATAAACAAACACGAATTCTGGTGGATATTATCTGACAAAAAATATTAAGTTCATTTTATACATTCAAAACCTCAGAAAATTGAGCTACGTGTGATGTGACAGATTATGAGTTTGTTTTTTGGGAACATGGAACTTAGTTAATGCAGCTTAAATGAATACCTTTTGAGTATTTTCCAACAGAAACCTTCCCAAAAATTTTAAAACTGGAAATGGGAATCCCTGAAAATGCCAAATATCAAGATATTGGAAAATTGAATAACGAAATAAATAAATAAAATAATTTAAGAAACTGATCTCTTTTTGAACACAGTTTCTCATAAAAGTGAACATTTTTTGATACATATGTCTGTGCCATGTTACTTTGGCAAATTATCAAGCAAAATGTTGAAACTGCTCGCGTTCATTCTCAACACATTTTTGGCATCTCTTTAGGAAATTACTCATAACCCGTTGTAGGTCATTTTGAGAAATCCGGACAATTTCCTGACGAGCATAATCTTTGAATTCTTGTATGGTGTGCGCGTTTGTCTTGTACGCGGTACTTTTTAATTTAACCCTAGAGATAATAACAGCAGTCTGTTAAATCGGGGGACCGAGAAGACCACAAATCCCTACTATAATTCTGTCTTGTGGAAACACACTGTGAAGTGTTCTCATGGAATTATTCGCAGTGTGAGCAGGCAGAGTTCTCCTTATGATAACGATACCTATCGGTTAATTCTCTGAAAAAGCATTAGTATGGCATTCGCATATGTAACAATCAATTGTATGCTAAAAAAATTAAATATGATTCCTTCACCACTGAGTTAACACAAATGAATCGTGCATAAAGACACACTATGCCGTTGTAAACACACGAGGAATAAAATACTTTATGTATACTGTCAAATTAAGCAACGAATAAGACAACACACACCCGGGAATAGCTGTGCTACTATGAAAATCAGCAATATCTGCCTGGGCTTATTTTGCACCAACAATATGAGATTATTCGAGGACCACAAACTCAACTTCCTATTGTTAATCATTAATTTTCCTCTTCTTTCCCATTTCTGTCACAACTTATGCATAAGCTCGTTTGCTGTTCGTTCACTTTTGCTGCTGAGCTACGATTCACAAATAGTTAATGGTAATTCTGTTTACCCGCCAAACGTTGGTCTGCGCATGCACAAAGCATTCCCCGGCTAGCTCTATCAATATATGAAAGAATTAGTTTCTGAACTCATCATCCTCTGGATGGGTCTAAGCAGGTGTATAACGAAAAGGTCTTTCACTTCTTTCACTTCTTGAATACGGCTATAAAACCCCATAAGATTTTATTCCAAACGATTTTTGAGTTAAGAAAGTTGTGGTTATCTTGAGATAATATTTATGCTATTCATTTATTCAAAGAACGCTGCGGTAGCCTCTATCAACACATGTCACTTGATTTCATTTTTTCCAGGCTAATGTAAGAAAAAAACTTAACTCGGTCATTAACTTTTACTTTACATATTACCCTCAGCCAGTGCTTTGCAACCGAAATGAACAGATGACAATGTTTTGTGCTAGTTTTCATTTTATTTCTGCAGCTTTTCCTTGGCTATTTGTTTTATAAATTTGTGTTTCTTTGTTCTAAGTTTTACTCCCGGACATGCACCTTGCTCAAAATGCGGCGTAGAACAGTAAAAGAAACGTTAGAACGAATTGTGTGAGGTAGACATAAGAGTATAATGGACGACCAAATCGATTCGCAATTTCTTTAGGTGGTGAATCAGATTCTACGGTAGCGAAGAGAGAGCGTCTCTGAGGACGGGGGGGGGGGGGCGAAGTGTGGAGGGAACAATGGCACAGGTAAGCTTCACCTTTAGGGCAGTTTTTAAAACTTGTTCATCTACAGTACGAGAGAGAAGTCGCTTAGCACCCAGCAGAGCTGTATATAGCTAACGATTTAAGGGCAAGTAATTTCGTGGGCAATTCATGTAACCAATACAACTGCTTTGACTAGCGCTAAACACTCCATTTTTAGGATGGGAAAAATACTTTTATTCCCAATATATGTGAAAGATACAAGGGAAAAACAATCAAAATCCACTTTTTGGTGAAATTTTAGATTTTTGGTGCTAATGGATTGTAGGTATGTGGTACTATATTCCAACATATTCATGCAGGAAAAAAAAAAAACAGCACAGAAAAATTAGTGTCTATGGAAAAAACAACCAGAGTCCTCTGTAAACTACATACAATGAGACCACAGCAAGACAGGGAGCTGATGAAGTTTCATTTTGGTTTTTGTTTCCATCATTTGGGCCTACCAGTTCAAAATTTGCCAATTTTATGTAATTCGTGCCCCGCCAAAATAAAAAGTATACCATTGTTCGCCTCATACATGCTATTGTTCATAAGTACAACAGATTTGAATCAGGAAAAGTACTTTTCCCAAAATAGGCCATAGTTATATGGAAGGTACAAATATACGAGTTTCATAAATAAAACACCCAGCGATTGGAATGAGTGCATCAGAAGATATCACGTGAAACCATCTCCCTTCAATATCATTGAGTGTTCTCAGGATATTTTTAAATTTCGATCTTCATTTCTTATTACAGAATACAGAAAGAAACATCCCATGAAGATAAAAGAAACTGGAGCTAACAAAACCTCTAACCAGTCGAACAATCTACAATGGCTCCTGGGAGTCCCATGTTATTGTTTACAAAATGTGCCGTACACAGACTGATGAACAGCCTGCCCCTTCTTATTCAAAAGTTTAATTCCACTTTCCAAGGTAAAATATGATGACCTACATTGCCTCAGGAGATTCTGTTCCGAACATACCCTGCTCTGATTTACAAGGTTACCTGTAATAAACAATGGGTAATTTAATTTGAATGATTATTTTCAATAGTGTTTCATTAATGTTTATATTTTCCTCAGTAAATATCTAGTTTAATTTGGTACATTTCATTAAATATTTAGTGGACTTTGACTGTTTTTATCTACAAGTATGTCACTTTGATTTTTAGTTGTTAATTAACATGAACAAATAACGTATGATACTAATTTCAAAAGAAAAGTCTGTTAGAAAATGACATTAATAATTATTCTAGAAAATACCAATTTTATATATCTAATGTACATAATTTCGTAGCGTTTGTAACTTCAAATTACATTCCTGTAAAAAGCAAAAAGTGGACTTGATTGTTTTTCCCTTGTATCCTTCATGCACATCATGTAAAGCAGGACGCTTTAGCCTGGGAAGTTAAATCGTAGTTTTCAACGACGCATACTCACTGGCCTTAACGTTTCCACATGTGTTATCCATCACAGCTACTGTTGCACAACTAAATGTGAAAACTGTACTAGAGATGGAGGGTATGTTAAGTAAAAGTGGATAAAAAGCGATGGCAGGGCAGCGACCTAGGAATTTTTCTGCAGCTGTGTAAACAGACAAACAAGTTTCTTGACCTTCTCACACAACCAATAAAGCATACACATTGCTTTTGTACCAAGATCATTCTTGCTTTGTACATGCTTTTCGGTTTTGACTTGTACACATTACATTAAATATTTTCCTCGATATTTTTAGATCATTTTAGGCACCTAGGAGTATAAAGCATGTTTTAAGGGTAGTAAAGGGCAAAGTTTAAACTTTTTATATATTTTTTTTAAAAAAGAGTTAACAACAAAATTCAAACGTTTCTGATTTATGCAGTACAATTGTTATTGCTATATGTAGTCTAAAAGTATATTTTTTAATATTTGAAAATATGTCCACATAGAAACTACATAGAAAAAACGCATGGTTTTGACATAATTCATTTCAAAATTCTATAGCTTACGAAACAATTAAGCTATAATATTGTGGGTTTTCCATTCGTTGGAGAAAATTTTTATTTTGCTTTTGGTTATTCTGACGAAAACAGGTCCTAACAAGCGGGTATGCATTAGGTTTTGTGTTGGAGCTACGAATGAATTTTGAATAATTTTTTCTTTGATCGCAATTTTCTCAAGACACAATTTCCCTACATTAAGTACCTCTAAAGAAAAAACTACTTCGTCAATTGCCTTGAAATTCTGTGATGTTTCTAGACATAAAAATGAAACTACTGAAATATAACTATTAAGAAAAATATAATATTCTAGGAATTGTAGAAGATTGAATTGTGTTCAACATTTTGACAAAAATAAGTTTCAAATAAAAAAGTTTCATTTTTGTTTCAATATTTACATTCTATTAACTCTGCCAAACTGATTTTGCCACATAAACTTAACTAATTTAATATTGGTAAGATACGACCTTCCAACTCCCCCTTAGTGAGTTAATTCACAACTTTAAAAGTATAAATACTTTCAAAAACAAAGTTTCTCGTCTTAGAACGAAAAGAACTAAAATATATTACAAAAATTCCTTTTTAAATTTGTTGTAGTGCCCTAGAGTTGCATAACTATAGTAACTATACATACATATACATAATTATAGTAGTGTCTAATTGACACTAATGTTTAAAAGGAGATTTTTCCAGAATGGATTTTTGAAACCTTCTTGCTATTATACAGTTATTTCCTTTTGCCATCCATTCTTGCGATGAGGTCTAAGTATATGCTGATTAATTATATTTCCTTACACTTTTTCATAGACTTCATATTTTTAATCGTAGCACCACCACATGTGAACATTTAAACCTCTTACATTATACACTTTTTTACTGTTACTGTAAGGTGTTGCTGGATGAAAAGATAAGACCGTTCTTTGACAACATGTGGGTTCAGTTAGAAGTAAGTCTGAATCGCCCAATTGCAGAAGCCTTAGACTGCAAGATCAACCAATTGTCTCTTATTCTAACCTCACGTTCAGCGTCAGATAAATATTGTCCATTCTTCATATTCGTTTAAGTTGGCAAGCGTATGATAATCGCAGGACAACGAATGCCTACACAGGCCAAACACTTGAGGCCTTGCCCTGCCCGGTTTGATGTGAACCGAACCCGAATTTTGTTTATAAGTTATAGCCTGGGAGTATAAATGTTTACTAGTACCATCACCAAAGTACACCGTCGTGGTAGCCGACAGGCCCGCGTTTGATCTCTGGTCGAGATATGTCTGGGTAAAGTTATTTAGCGGGCCTGAAAAGTTCATATCAGATGGTTGTTCATTTGTTTTATTTAAGGATGTTCATTAACACCTCAGGTCATCAGTGTCCCGTTCAATTAAGGGCGTGAAACGGCCGATAAATTTTGCTCAGAGGCCTCTTCTTTCAGGCTTGAGGTTCTCTTACATACCATAAATCTACGATAGGGGACCTATAGTTACTTCCCTTCCGAAGGAAGCCATACTTGGGATTTTTATACTCGAAAAAAAATCCATTGATCCTGGCCGGGATTGAACCCGCGATCTTGCAAGTATGGTTACCATTACACCACCAGGACCGATTCGATATTAGATAGCATTAGATGCTAAGAACTCCACGTTCATTTATATCGTTTTATTCCATTCTTCATCTAGAAAGACCTTTGGAGTTGGTGGAATGATAAAGTTTAAAAAAGTAAAATGTATTAATTTGTTGAAAGTAAGGCCCGAACCTGACCTAAATGCTACAATCGAGTAGATTTTTAGCTCAAGCCCCGCCTAGACTCTACTTGAACTATATGGCACATTTTCCTGGAATTTATAGCAATTGGACGCCTGTGGATGAGCATTATCGTGTAACACCACATCAGAGATTAACTATTCCTGGAGTTTGTGCTTGATCACTTAATGCTGCAACGTACCACTTGTTAAAGTGAATCCATTTTATAAGAATTTTTTCAGTAATTGTCTTTAGACGGTTCTCGTTATAAAGACCCCCAGTCCAGAGGCATGTGGCGTCAAACAAGATATAGAGTGTGTTCAATTATTGTGCATCTAATAAGCTTTTACTTAAGGGTTGTTTCTGTAACCTTCGACACTTTTTATTAGATTGTGGCTTATACTTTACTTTTTCTCGCTATAGCGTGTTTGACCACTACAAATTTTTAGTGTTAGGTTCCAAAAGAGAAGAAAAAGTTCAACTAAGGTACTTGAAAAGTTGCACATAGTGATAAACTGTGCAAACAGTTGCATTAGATGACATTACTTTTATCAGTTTTTGATGCCTCTGCATACCGAAACCCCTATACAGGTGGCTAAATAGTAGTAGCATGTAATATGTTTCAACGTAGTGCAGTACTGTACAACTTTCGTTTAAAATTCAACAGCACCATCTGGAAGCAGAAATCGTACGCCTCAAGTGAAGAACTTGTATTAATGGACAGTTAGGACACGAGTAAAACACGCACTGGTAGGGAGTAGCCCAGCCCTCAACAACCATGGAAAGTGGAGGAATTAGCGGGAAAAGTGCACGACAAGCACAGTGTAAAAAGCAGTGGTTGGAATACATTGTATTATTGTTACAAAGTTTAAATAATACTGCTCTCCTTCCATAGATAAACAGTAAAGCTAAGCTGGACTCGAATAAATCCTACAATTGCATTGAGAAGTACCCAGTCATGTCATATACGAGTATGTCATATATAGTATCCTTAGCTCCAGATTTGTTATTGTGCAACCAAATACCCTATCTATTTACTAATCTTTCTTTGTTTTAGGTATACAATAGGTTGTGTTAACAATATATATATATATATTATATATACGTACATGCAAGATGACGAATTTCTTTCAGGCCCAATAAAACGTAACGTAATCAAAAAATACAACTTAAGAGAACGTTTCAAATAAAAGTATGTCCTATTTAAGAATGAATTAATCAGAAATTTATTCATCTTGGGCATTAAAAAGTAATTTAGAAAGAGAGGAATGCTGCTATATATTAGTGGTGTGGCAGCGATTACTACGGTAGGTAGTCCTTAAAAAAAGTCCTTAGTCCTTGAATAAAAATAATATATTGAAAAAAAACAAGTCCAAAGTTCAGGAAAGTGACCCATTTCCTTAGTTCGCACAGTAACTGAATATTAGGAGATAGCATGGGATCATTACAGATCAATACTTCAGAAAAGGTTCGAGTAAAGCGCCAGGTTTGCCAAAAGAGAAAGTTCATGGTGAAAGACCGTGTTTAAATAGGAGTTCTTATGCATATGATGGGCATTCAGACTCAGTGCACGTTTAAGCCGCGCAGGGCTTAAGGTAACATTAGAAAAATCTTTATACTTGAGCTGAACGCATGACTACATAAAATTAAGTTTAGAATTTAAGGAATCTTACTAGGACAAATCAGGCTACTGCAGTAGTTTTTCAGGCAATCATCTCAACATTATAACTTTTAATAAATTAAATACTTGTTCCCTCAACTTTTAGGTTGCTCTATTTATTTTATTGTGTAATAAAATGTTTAACTTTTCGGTATATTTGTGTACGATTTAACATAATTTTAAAAATGGAAAACTCCTGAAGATACTAATATAAATTACGTTATAGTCCGTCACGCAGGAGCTGCGAAAACTAAGCAAATTCCTCAGCAACTAGAATAATTTTAAAAGTGAATATAAAATGCAAGTTATAGCATTATTTATTAATAAAATGAAATAAGTTATAGCATTATTATGAGGTATTAAGGAAACAAAATTGAAATTCCTCCATTCTATGTGTCACAAAAGAGAAATATTTTAAGAATGTTGTTATTATTATTATTATTATTATTATTATTATTATTATTATTATTGATATTGATATTAAACCACAAAAATAAATGGTACTATTAATTAAAATGAAACATATGAGCACCGATACAAAAGATAAAATGTGTGTGTATTTAAAAATATATTTAAATGTAACCATGTTGAGCCCTTGATATCATCTTTACATTCACTAAAATACAGAGAAATAACAGAAAATTTCGGGTTACATTATGTATTTATATTTCAATAAAACTAAAACAAGTAACTATTAAAAATAATTGCAATGTACTAAGCATAAACAATTGGAAGTTCCGTCGATTTTCATTGGCTTTGAAATTTAATTTACATTTTATTGTAGAAAAACGTGTAACGCAAACGTTTTTGAACGTTATTACAGAGAACTCTTACATACAAATACAGTTCTCAAACACTTATTATATTAATATTTCACATTTTATATCTTCAAGACGATGCTTTTGTTAAATATAAAACATATGCATTGTTATAAATACAGTTTACATGCTGAATTAATTGTCCTTTTATTTTAAACAATTATTTTATACATTTCGTGTTTCAATTATACTCCTACTCCGATATTCCCCAATTATCGGAAACTATTTGTCTTATTTTATTTAAATGGTATATACCTAATTTTGTTGTGAAGAAGCAAGTATTAGTGCCGCTAGAACGATTTTGGTTTCAGGTAAAAACCCAATACTCGTGGCTCGATTTCCCTGATTTTCAGGAATCATTCCAATTTTATTTCAATGGTAAATACCGAGTTTCGTTGATAAAAAACAAAACAAAAAACCTAGAGCGATTTTTAAATTTCATTTTAACCTTCACTATTTAAATTTCGGTTTTCAGTTATACCCTCAATCCTAATGGCCAGGTTTCCCTAATTTTCAGAAACTATTTTTTAATTTTACTTAAACGATATATGTCGAATTTTGTTGTGAAGAAACAAATATTGGTGCCGCTAGAGCGCTTTTTAAATTTTGGGTTTCCGGTAAACTGATTTCCCTGATTTTCAAAAAACTATTTTTTTATTTTACTTTAAGGGTGCATTTCGAGTTTCATTTCGAAAAAGCAAATAATTGGTACCGCTTGGGCGCTTTTTAAATGATGGATTTCAAATAAACCCTCATTCCTAACAATCTGATTTCATTAATTTTCAAAAATTATTTTTATTACTTTATTTCAATGGCATGTACCTAATTTCCTTTTAAAAAAATTAAAAATTGCGGCCGCTAGAGCGAGCTTTAAATTTATCGTTAGCACCCACTCTATTTCCCCACTCTTTATAGCCCGATTGCTCTGATTTTAGAGGATATTTTTATTCATTTATTTTAATGAAAAATATATAATTTTGTTGAGAAAAAAAAACTAAAATTGCGGTCGCTAGAGCGTTATGAAGTATTTTTAAGAATTTTTGCTTTAGGTTAACCCTCTATCATCCAATGGTCCAATTTTGCTGGTTAACTACTAGAAACCGTCACGAGTGGCCGAGGTCGTTAAGGCACGGACTCGTGAGCGGGAGGTCTGCGGTTCGAATCCCGCCAGGACCGTCCTCCCTGACTGGGGTTTTTTCCAGGTTTTCCTCAGTCTTCATAACTGGCAAATGCCGGGGAGGTACCTACACTTAGGCCTGGAACGCTTCCTTCCTTAAAAAAAGAAATCCTTTCCCAGTTTATCATTTCATCTCGTGTATCATCAGTGTCCACCGCCTGTGGTGCCTCAGTAGTAAAAACGGGCGTTAAACACTACTCAAAAAAAAAAAAAAACTAGAAAAATGACTTGTTAATTGATAATTATATACGAGTTTCGTTCAGAAAAAAATTGCAATCGCCATGTATATATATATATATATTTCATTGTCATTTTTCGGTGCCTATTAGGTAGGATCGATGGAGATTTGCAGAAAAATTTCAAAAGTCGTTTCATGCGTGCAACCGCAATAGCAACATTCCTAAGGAATTCGCTAAAAATTATACAATTAAAATCCAGGCAAAGGAAGTGAGGTTCCCGAGATCTGACTACTTTCAAGATGATATAAAAAAAAATGAAGACGTTAGATGTGAATTGAAAATTACAGAATCATAAAATGAAAATAATATGTGTGTGTGTGTGTGTGTGTGTGTGTGTGTGTGTATACCCATCGCGATACTAAATAACACATAGGAAAAATGGAAACAAATAGATTTCCGAATAAGGATCGGTAGCCAAATAAGATGGTGATGATGATGATGATGATGATGATGATGATGATCGCTTTGGAACTGGCGATTCTTTTTTTCTATTAACTCTTTCTCCTAACTTATCTGAAATAGTTTATTGACCATTGAGTCTTCTATTACACACCGATGACTTTACAGGGGCAGATAACTGTTATTATTAGTGGAATGCAGATAAACGATTTGGAATAAAAGCTCTGGTCTTGGTTCATTCTAGTTTGTTGGGAAGTTTGAAGAGATATATTCTGTGGCTGGCATGGGAGGAGGAGCTAACACATTCTGTTGGACGCATGATGCAAATACTTCTGTGGTTTTAAGGGTGGTCTAGGAAATAAGTGAAAACTCTGAATTCGGAATATTCAGTTATGAGACAAAGTTATGAGACAA